>QEPC01014017.1:1710798-1729288 GCA_003113815.1 Sphenodon punctatus
CCCTTTCTTTTAAACCCTACATTGACTCTGTTGCTAAATCCTGTCGCTTCTCCCTCCATAACATTGCTAAGATTCGCCCTTTTCTCTCTGTCTCGTCTGCCAAAACTCTTGTTCATGCTCTGGTCATCTCTCGCCTCGATTACTGTAACCTCCTTCTCACTGGCCTTCCCCGGTCTCCCCTTTCTCCCCTCATCTCTGTCCAAAACTCTGCTGCCAGGGTCATCTACCTCGCCAGTCGCTTCGACCATGTGCAGCCGCTCCTCTCTTCGCTTCACTGGCTTCCCCTTCCTGAACGAATGCTGCACAAGCTCCTAGTCTTCACCTATAAAGCTCTTCACAGCCTAAAGTAGCCACAGCTGTAGACGTCAGGGGTTGCCATGGAAACCAAATGACCACAGCTGCCTGAAGCAAAGCAATTTACCAGGAGAACATTTTACACACAAAAGTTCTGGGAGAAGTTCTACGCAGAAGTTCAAAGAGCCTGATGTTTAAGATCCGGGTGAGTGATTTAGAAACACAGAAAGTTCAGGATGCAACAGCAAACATGCAGGAGGAAAGTGTGTAAAAACACCCATAGCCTATTAGCAATCCATGAATGTACCCCCACAATAGTCCAAACATTCCTAATTCACCAAACATTATCCCCTCCCTCCCAGATCAACCTCTCCAGCAGAAAGTTCAGTACACTCCAAATCATGTATTACTTGTGCTTTGTTTTAAGACTATTTAAACATTGCTCACAAAAAATGATACAAAATGGCTACTCCATTATAGAGCCCAGTAGGTTTCTTAATATCACTATTATTGAATCCAGTCGGTTTCTTTACAGTCACCATAAGCCCTTCAGCTAAACCGGTGTATTAAAAAAGTTCACTGGAGAAAATTCTCAGTTCTTGTGTTACTAACATTTTTACTTTCGGACAATTTTTTCATTTGAAATGAAAACAATTTTCTTTGGTTCAATTTCAGACCATCAAAAATACTTCAACTAATTTTTAAAATCAATTATTTCATTTTGAAAAAAAAAAAAGCATTTTTAAAAAGTGGTATTTCCCTTTCCCCAAGAGATTTCATTTGATAAAATGCTGTTTTTCTAACCAGAAGTTTTGTCACTGAGCATGCATTTCCAGCTTCTTTCTTTATTGCTAGAAAGATTTTTTTGCAGAGACTTTTGGATAATCACATGTAAAACGATCAGTGACATTTTAAAAACAATGGCCGGTTTTACATGGACGGCCCCACCCACTGCTGGGTGTTCCAGTGGGTGTGCGGTGAGTGTGTGTATGTGGGGGGGATCCATGTAAACGGGCCAGCAGTGGGTGGGTGAGGGGATGGGGATGGGGGGGATGTGTGCCCATGTAAACACCATGGGTGGGGTGTGTGTTTGTGCATGCACACTCCTGACGCACACCCATCTCCACCCACAAGGCCATCCGGAAAACCGGAGGAAGCTCAGTGGGTGGAGATAGGTGTGTGTCTGTGTAAAAGGATGCACACCCAGCTCCACCCACCCCCGTCTGTGTAAAAATGGCCAATCTCTAGATCATATTGATAAACTGCTGTTGGTTCTGATGATCAATGATTGTAATCCTCCCACAGATAAAAGAAGAGCTAACTTACCATTCGGTGGGGTTGATCCCATGCCCAGTAGATCACGCATGCAACCCACGCATGCACCCATGCACACAGTCCTCGTGCATGTCCATTGGAAATGCATTGTGCCACAGGGTTTGGGATTATGGCCACCATTTGCATTGTTTAACCAATGTTACTTACTAAGAAATTTTTGCTTTTTAGAGTATGTTCCCATTCATCTTTGTCACTTCTTAAGCTACCAGTTCTCTTTCAGTTATTTCAGGGGTCACATGAGACAAGTTTCAGTGCACAGATTAATTTGCACCAGACCAAAAAAATAAATAAATGCAAATTTAGATCTGTCCAGAAGGTGGCACTTGATGTACATCATTTAACAAAGAGTGCATGGAAAACAACAGGATTTCATAGTACATGGCTGCCAACCCTAAACCAAGGTACTAAATAAACTGCAACATACAAACATCTGGTCACTAGAGAGATTTAAAAGATAATAGCCTCTTACAATGGTACAAATAAACAAGGCATATTCATAAAAAGAACATACTTGGGTTGCCAATAGTTTTCTCACAGGATACATAACCCAATGTGCCGAGAGATCCAATGCACAATGCCCATCTTTATGAAATTTATTTTTAAGTAGGACTATAACACTGTTTGCTGACATAATGGGTTCCATGTACTGATGAGAAAAAAGTCATTACCTGGATTTACTGATTGTCAGCATCCAGCTAGATTCTGGCACAGATGCTGGGGTTACCTAGCAATGTGCATCGGACTGCAGCTCTTGAGCTATTTAGGATTTGCTAACAGTGTGGGAAATTTGCACAAATATTCCTACCATCATGAAAAATTTCATTGTGTGGTGGGAGCTGCAGTGGAGAGAAGATGCTCATCTCTCGTATGGAGATGATCAAACCTGCTTTTTTGATATATGTAACTAAAACAGTGATAAGAAGAAACATACTTTGTTTTGAAATATAGCTTTCTAAGGTCCAGAAAACTCCACAATCTTGTCTGCAGGTTACAATGAGTTCTAGTTTTGTCCAGTCCATTGGTCATCTGTCTGTCCACCATACTTCATCCGGTATGGCTTTCAGATGATCCACAGTTACCTCACCCCACATCTGTCTCATCTCATCAGGAATGCTGTTCCTTCCAAATATCTAGCATTTCTCCAGCCTTGGTGCTGCATTCTATTGTAATGGGTCATGACGTAAGTATTTTCAGAATCCAGCCCATTCCCAGGGCCAGATCCAGAATTGCGCAGAACGTGTGATCTCCCAGGGTCTCCCAGAACATGGGATCTGTGAATCAACTTAAAGTATGGGCCCAGAGAGCCTCAAGCACAGGGAATTCTGGCCTATCAAGAACCTGTGACAATTGAGGAGCTCATCTTACCCCGACAAAGGCCCCATGAATATCCTAGAAACAACATATGGGCCTGCAATGTTATGTTTAACTGAAAGTTCAAAAATTACAGTAACACTTTCCTTTTTCTAAAGGATGAGTCAAACATTCCTATGTAAGGAGGGGGCCCACATCACTATTTTACACAGGGCCTCTACTTCCATGGATCCTTCCTGGCCCATTATGGTTAACATTGTGGCTGCACGCAATGTGTACCCAGCCAGAAGCTTTCTTCCACCCATGCTTTTTTTGTACAACCTTGTGTCACAACACAGGTGAAAAATAAATGTGCAGCCGGAATGCCAGCTGCATGTCCCAGGGAGGGGGAGCTGCCCCTGGCCAGGGCAGGTCATGGAACGGAATAAACCTTTCCCCAGCCTCACCCAGCCAGGGAGGGAGATAGGGAATGATGTGTGGCTGGCTGTTCCCACCCCCTGCCATGACAGGCATCCATGGCTGTCAATAATAGACAGCCACGGCAATGCCCCATGCTGGGCTGGGTTGGCGTAGTTCACAAGTCATGACATTAAATTGCTTACATAATTCTAACTATTTGTCCAATCTTTATGAAATTTGTCAGGGATGCTCCTTCAGGAGAGGGATACAACCTACCCATATTTCATGAAAATTGGATGAACAATGAAGATTGTACAGCCAGAAATCCATTTCACATTAAAACCAATAGAAAACAAAAATGAAACTTAAAAATGAAAACAAACATTATTCTTATTATAAGCATTTATATAGCGCCAGCAATGTACCTGGCACTTTACAGAGAATAAGATAGACATGGTCCCTGCCCGAGAGCTTACAATCTAAAGACAGGGGCAGGGGAGACAGGGAAGGGGGAACAGAGGGAGAGACAAGGGATGTGACATTCATGAGGATGCAGGAACTCAGGTACACGTTCTTGGCTTGTTTGCAGTAAGTTGGGAGTTTACAGATAACAGGTGGGGGATAATCCTGGGTGGGGATGATTAGTAGGAGTTAGGAAGGGCGGAGCGGAAGAGGTGGGTTTCGAGGAGGGACTTGAAGGTGTGGAAGGTGGGGGCAAGGCAAACGAGGGCAGGGAGGGAGTTCCAGGCATGCGGGGCAGTGAGGAAGAAGAGACGAAGGCAGTTGGGGGAGCAGGGTAGGCGTGGGAGGGTGGGGGAGGGGATGGAAGAGGAGCAGAGTGCCCAAACAGGGGTTGGGAGGGAGATGAGGGCAGAGAGGTAGGGGGGGGAGTGAGGTTGTGAAGAGCTTTGTAGGTGAAGATGAGGAGCTTGTGCAGAATACACTCAGGAAGGGGGAGCCAGTGGAGAGAGGAGAGGAGAGGCTGCACATGGTCAGAGCAATGGGCTAGGTGGATGATCCTGGCAGCAGAGTTTTGAACAGAGATAAGGGAAGAAAGGTGGGAGCGGGGAAGGCCAGCGAGGAGGAGGTTACAGTAGTCGAGGCGTGAGATGTCTCAGGCGTGGATGAGAGTTTTGGCAGAGGAGACAGACAGAAAAGGGTGGATCTTGGCAATGTTGTGGAGGGAGAAGTGGCAAGATTTGGCCACAGAGTCAATGTAGGGTTTGCAGGTGAGGTGTGAGTCGAAGATGAAGTCCAAGCTACGGGCTTGGGGGACAGGGAGGATAGAGACCCCGTCAATGGTAATTGACAGGGTAGATGGAGAGGAAGGATTGGGAGGGAAGATCAGGAGTTCAGTTTTCACCATGTTCAGTTTGAGTTGGCATTGAGACATCCAGGCGGAGACATCAGAGAGACAGTTGGTGAGACGAGCTTGAACAGAGGGGAGAGGGAAGGAGTGGAAAGATAGAGTTGAGTGTTGTCAGCGTATAGGTGGTATTGGAAACCGTTGGAGGTAATGAGTTTGCCTAGGGATTGGGTGTAGATAGAGAAGAGGAGAGGGTCAAGGACAGAGCCTTGGGGAACCCCGACTGAGGGGGGTAGGAGTTAGGAAGGGATACGTTGAAGGAGCGGTCAGAAAGGTAGGAAGAGAACCAGCTGAGGACAGAATCCCAGAAACCAAGGGAGTGGAGGGATTGAAGCAGGAGCAAATGGTCAACAGTGTCAAAGGCAGCAGACAGATCAAGGAGGACAAGAATAGAGTAAAGGCGGTTGGATTTAGCCACAAGAAGATCGTTGGTGATCTTAGCAAGAGCGGTCTCAGTGGAGTAGAGGGGGTGGAAGCCAAATTGGAGGGGATCAAGCGAGGAGTTGGCGGAGAGGAGGTCGAGGCAACGGGAGTAGACAACACGTTCAAGGAGTTTGGAAGCAAAAGGGAGGAGCAAGACAGAACGGTAATTAAAGGGTTCAGATGGATCCAGAGTGGACTTTTTGATCATGGGGGAGACAGTGGAGTGTTTAAAGGCAGAGAGGCAGGAGCCAGTAGAGAGGGAGAGGTTAATGATGTGCAGGTGGAGGCAATGGAGGTCAGGAGGCAGGAAGGAATGGGGTCCAGGGGACAAGTGGAGGGGTTGGAGGAGGAGAGCAAGGAGGGTTAAAAAAATGAAAATTCTAATAATGAAAATGAAAAGCAAAAACAAAATAGGTCCCTGGTGCACACCCCTAGTAAATGGTAAGCAGAAAGTCATTAACCCAGAGTGTTATCTCGTATTGGGAGAATTGAGAAATCGCGTTGCTGTCAGGAAATGGTGGGGGATTGATCCCTGCTCCAGAGATGCTGACATTTTTCATGAGCAACAGTTTAGCTGCTTCTTTCCCCCCTAATTCCACTTATTCCATGGAATCAGTGGAGCGATACTAAAGTGAGTTTAGTGTATCACAGTAGTAGATGCAATCCTTAGGGAATATTTCTATTTCTGCAGTCCACATTAAAAAATAGTACTGACTCTGTGGGCCACATAGGAGTTGAGAGAAGAAGCACTTAAGGCAAGGGTTCTCGACTTTTTTCCAGTCATGAGCACTGGAGTGACATAAAGGACTACTTAGGAGGACTGAATAATTTGCATGAATTTACATAAAATGCATAGATATAGGCCACTTTTACACGGATGCCACCCACCCACGAACACCTGGAAATACCCATCAGATGAGTGTTTCCAGTCCATGAGTGGGTGAGTGTGCATGCCCGACTCCCCTGCCAACACCCATGGAGCAGTCGCAAGGGAGCTGGCACCCTCCGTGTGTGGAAATGGGTGTTCCACACCTGAGTGTCCGTGTAAAACCAAAAACATCAACACCCACGTGGACCAGAATGGCGGAGACCCACTGCACCGGTGCCATGGGTCATGCACGTGCCCCCTCGCAGACACGACCATGGGGGGTGCGAGAGCTCTGCCAAGGCGGTGCAGGGCGGGTGCCCCAGGCAGAAAGCACATGGGGGGACGGGTCACCAGTACAGGGGAAGCCTGGATGGGAGGGCCAAGACGGGGGGGGGGCGGGGAGGAGGTACGAGGTGGGTACCCTGCCGGGGGAAAAGGAGGGAAATGCATCAAGCCTTAACACAGCACACGTCTCCCAGCACAGGGCCCTCAGCAACCCCCATACAGACCAAGGAGTCACATCCCAGCACATCCCAGGGGCATCGCCTGAGGAGCTGCAGCTATAGCGAGGTGAGTGGTAGGGAACCGCCCCAAACTGGGATGGGAGGGCCATGCCCCAGCCCCGGCACCATGGCCCAGGGAACGCAGGGCAGGCAGCTGCCACATAACCCGTTCCCCCATCCCCCCAGGACAGCACCCAGGCAATGGAGCACCGCACCACCAGAACGATGCCGAGGAGGGCCTCCCAGACAGTCAGGTGAGCCGAAGGGCACCCCAGGGGGGAAAGGGGAGATCAGGCCTCATGGGGGCATGGAGGGGGGCAGCAGGACCCCGTGTAGCCCCAAATGCACAACCCCCAACAGGATACAGCCATATCCACAGCTACCACAGCCACAGGGCGGGCCCCATGCCACCAAGCTGGTCGGCCCCACACACACGGGTCCCAAAAGGGGGAGCCCCGGTCCAGGCAGGAGATCAGGGACTTCATATGTGTGGGTGGGTTCGAAAGGGTCCAGCACAACCTGGTGCGCAGCTACAAGACCAGACAGATCTATGAAGCCATCGCCCAGGAGATGCAGCGGCAGGGGTACAATAGGGATGTCACCCAGTGCATGCAGCAGTCAAAGGACTTGAGGTCGGGATATAAACTTATCAAGGACAAAAATCTCAAGTCCGGCCGGGCCATGTGCACAGCCAAGTTCCAGAATGAGCTAGACAAGTTCCTCTGCATGGACAAGGACATCGTGGCCTCCCGCACATATGGCAGCGCCTTCAGGAGGGGCAGACGGAGGGCCAACACACAACCCCCCCTGACCGAGCCAACGAGGCCAGCCAGGAAGCGGGAGGTGACAGCCCTGTCCCACAGGGGGAGGAGGTGCCCCAGGCATCCGAGCACAGAACACACTCTGTGTGTGCCCACAAAACTCACAGGCCTACTGGCCACAGGGACAGGGGGCGTGCGCAGAGCAAGCGGAGACCTGGGACAGCCCCCAGGAAGTGGAGGAACAGGATCCAGGTTCGATCGCCCCAGCAGAGCTGGGGGGAGGCCCGGACAGAGGCGCAGCACCTAGGGCCAGGGCCTGGGTGCTGGTAAATACTAATGGTCACCCATCTCATTGCAGCACAAGACAGCCTGGAGATGCACAAGGTGGAGGTCGCGGATGAGGAGGTGGACGAGGCGGGCCCCTGCTACCAAGTGAGGAGCGCTTCCACGGCAGGGCACACCAGCCAAGGGGCCACAGGGGGGCAGGGTGCGGAGGTGGGCGAAGGTACAGGGGGGGCACCAGGAGGCACGTAACCACAACCAGCAGTGCCCAACAGGGGTCAGGGTGGTGGGGCAGGAAGGAAGGGCTGGTGGTCCCACAGCAGCCCCCATGGAACACGTGACAGACACTGGCCCAACCTGTGGCGATCTGCAGTCGGGGGGCGATCCCACTGGAGGGCAGGGCAGGGCAGGGCAGGGGGGTCCCAAAGGGGAGGGAAGAGGGAAGCAGCCACACTATGGGGGATGCCCCACCAGGCACCCCGGGTCATGTGGTAGTGGGCATCAGGGCACACTGGCTGGAAGCACTAACGTGGTGTGCAACCTCTCATTCACAGACCAGCACCCGCTCGCGTGAGGGGTGTGGGTTCTGGCAGCATGAAGTGGAACCAGGAGATGTGGGCCAGGAACCGGCATCGGAAGGAGGACCTCATCAGGGAGCTGCTGGAGGAATCGCAATGGTTAGGTCAACAGGACCAGCCTGTGGGGCCTCCCTTCCAGCCCACAACCCTCCTGGTTCCACCCCCTCTGCAACCCCGCCCCCTCCACAGGGATGCGACGCCCCTACCCTAGGACCGTGCACCCCAGGACAACCACCCACCCATGGGCTCTGCCCCACCCCCTCCGGTAAGGCTGCAGCACCCCAGGACCCTGGGGTGTGGGGGACACTACACTGGGGGGGTGGACGTGGATGATGGGGAACCGCACAGGGCACAGCCCCGGTAGGGAACACAGTATAGAACCCACATCGGGCACACGCACCACAGGAGCTGTGGAGCAATGGCCATTGCCTGAGCCAAGCGTACCAGCTCTGTGAAGCTGTACCATGGATGGGTCAGTACAAGGGCCCCCTTCATTGGGGATCTCTGTACATCATGTGTTATGCTCATGTGGGGAGTAGGGGGCTCCCTAGGTGACCACTGGGCACCCAGTAGCCTGGGCCCCGGTGTGGGGAAAAGATAGGTGCAAAAGAAGATCGCTCATCCCATTCTTGTTTCTCCTCACAGGGACCGTCAGCGGAGGCCGGGATAGAGCAGCCAGTGGATGACATGGGGCCGGGCCGTCTGGTCAGAAATCGCTTCGGTCAGCTGCAGCTAGGGCTCGCTAGCCTGCGAGTCCCGGTGGTGTGGCTAAGAGGAGGCATGGGCACCCCCGACGTTAACCTCCCCCTCCCATTGTACACATCCTCCCACCAATAAATATGCTGTCACTTCCTCTGTCCCAAGACAGGTTGCCGGGGGGAGGGGGGATGATTGCAGGGGGTCTCTGGCAGGTTGAGGGCACTGTACAGTGCCTGCCCAGCAGACGGGGCTGGGAGCCAGGCCGGTGAGGCTGCAGGCAGCTGTGGTGACTGGAACAGGTGTACACAGACCCTAAACAGGCAGACCAGCGGGTGGCAGCATGCAGGATACTGCGGGCCCTGAGCAACCCATGGCAGACAGCGAGGGGATTGCTCACACAATCAGGCAACCCACAGGACCCATTCCCAAGACCCCCTAGCCCACACATGGCATAGGAGGCACGGTTACGGTTAAAGGGTACTACCCAGTATTATTGAAGGGGTGCACAGGATTATGGACTTGGGTGTGGGTCGGGCGCTGCCCTGAGTTCGGCTGCCTGGGCAACAATGCGGCAGCACAGGGCGTCCCTGTTCCCCTCGGAGATGCACTGGAATGCCCCACCCTGGACATGTTGGTACAGGGGCACGGGGCCGGCCCTCTGCACAGGTGGTGGGTTTTCCAGAGCAGCACCTCCTGTCTCACAGACATTGTTCAGGATGCACGCTGCCAGGACAAGGATGGGGTTGTGGTCCAGGTTGAATTGGCTCCTGTTCATCAGGAGGTGCCAGCGCATCTTCAGGAGCCCGAAGTTCCGCTCTACCACGCTGCATGCGGACGACAAGCGCTCATTGAACAGGCGGTGGTCTGGGTTGCGTGCCACTAGATAGGCCCGCATGAGCCACGGGCCGAGTGGGTAGGCGGGGTCCCCTATCACAACAGGTGCCATGGGAATCCCCTCTATCACACCGTACACGTTGGGGGCAATCTCCCCGTCAAACATGTGTGTGTAGAACGGGGAGGCACGCAGGATACGTGCATCATGGCTCCACCCTGACTGGCCTGTGTACACGTGTATAAAAAGGCCCCTATGATCCACTATGACCTTCAGATTGATGGAGAAGGCCTGTTTCCTATTCATGTAGTTGATCTTAGCATGAGGGGGGTCATATGATGGGGATGTGGGTGATGTCAATGGCCCTGATGCAATGAGGGAACCCCAGTTCCTCAAAGCCACGTATCACCTCCTCCGGGTCACGGAGCTGGATGACCCACTACAAGAGGAGCTCCACAAGCAGGTTCCACACGTCATGGAGGGCTCTGTTCACGGTGGCTGTGCCCACCCCAAACTGCTCCCCCATGCTCCTATAAAAATTAGGGGTGGCCAGTCACCACACCGCCATGGCCACGCACATCCCTGGCAGAAGCAGGAAGCGCATGTTGGTCTCCCACCCACGGAGGTGGGGGTTCAGGAGCTCCCCCCAAGTGGGTCAGAAGGGAGCAGGTCATCCAGAAGTGGTCCGTCCATTCCTCGTCCATCCAGATAGCCAACATTTTCTCCCACCAGTTGTTGGTGCAGGAACGCAACCAGTGCCGTCGCAGGGTCGGTAGGGTCACGTGACGGCCGTACACGTTGAGGGACCATCAGGCCAGGACAAGCTGGCCTTGCTAGGACACCACTGAGTGCAACAGGGCACGGCGTCTAACAGCTGCCCGCCTTGCCCATCACACAGTCACCGCCCTCCTGAGGTTTTCTGCCTTCCGATGCTGTACCCCCAGGAGGACGTAACCTCAACCCGGCAGGAGGATCAGGGCCATCTGCTGTTGCAGCATGCGCACCAGCAGGAGGGATGCACCCAGGATTTGCAGCAGCACATCCTTGGGCTGTGGGTACTCGTCCTCCGGCAGCATGGTTCTTCAGCTCCCCACTCCCGGCCACCCCCCGCTGGCTAGTGCCCTGGCCTCAGCGCACTCTGCTGTGTGGTCTGTGCCCCCGGTCCACACTCCCCTTGTATCGCTGGTGCACCTCTGTGTCCACCCAGCTCAGTGTCGCCATTTTCTGTTTGTTGCTCAGCCCTGTGCTACCACCTCTGCGCACCATGCCCAACCACCTGCATCGGGTCGCTTATGTACTGTGTAGCCCGGTGGTGGCAGGGCACAGATTGGTGCTGAACTGGAGGTGTTCTGAGGCTTCCACCAGTTGCCTGGCCTGGCTAATCATCCCTGTGATTGCACCAGCCTCATGCCTGCCGGGGGGGGGGGACCACGCGTACCCCAGGGTACCGCTGCATCCGCACCTGCTATACATTATTC
The DNA here is from genome assembly GCA_003113815.1 of Sphenodon punctatus. Taxonomy (NCBI): domain Eukaryota; kingdom Metazoa; phylum Chordata; class Lepidosauria; order Sphenodontia; family Sphenodontidae; genus Sphenodon; species Sphenodon punctatus. Next base: position 1,721,928 of record QEPC01014017.1, read on the forward strand.
TCCGCCATGGTCCGCCTTTGCATACTGCAGCAGTGCAGTGTGGATACCATGCTTGGCTTGACTATTTGGCCTGGTGCACTGCCCGGTCATGGCCTCGCTCATCTCTCGTCACCTGTGCTGGATCCCTTCACTCCTGTGTGTGGGTTGCGGAGTCCAGGCCCCAGCAGGTCAGCCTATCACTGGCATTCAAGATCGCCTGTGGGTGAGGGTAGCCTCTTGCTACGTGCTCGTCCCAGTCACTACAGCCCTCCATCTCCCACCTGTTGCTTCACCGGAGCGGGCCCCACTGCAGCCATGGCTGGTCATGGTGCGGGGCCCTCGGCCAGGGATGTCAGGGAAGGGTGGTCACCCTGTGCGGACATGCTGTTGGGGGCCCTGTGGCTGAGCCCCGACGTTCAGCTGTTGGTGGGCGACCCCCTGTTGATGGCGGATGGCTTTCGGCTCCTGTCACGGTACATGTGGACAATGGGACACCAGGTCAGTGCCCCAGCATGCCGGGGGCATGCCCTTGAGCTCGACTTCACCCTCCTGTGCTAACCTCCTGGGGGGCACCCGCCCACCGTTGTCATGCCGTGGACCACTGCGGAGGTAACGGCCGCTCACCTACTGATGGCGCGACCTGGGTACGGCCTCGCCTTGCTGTCCGGGGGTCCCCCTGTTGCTGCCCTGTACACTGGCGCCATCCTGCATGCCCACGGCATCCCATGCGCACCCTCGGACATGGGGGCCCTCCTGTGGGACCTGGGCTTGCTGTCCCCCGAGCTTGGTGGACCACTCTGGACCGGGGACCCTTCTGCTGTGGAACTCACCACCCTTCGATCGATGAGGAACCTTCCAGCTGTGCAGGCTGTGGCCACTGGCGCAGATCAGCTCCTTCCCCACTTCCTGGTGGATGCTCATATGCTCTCCCTGGGCTTCCGACGGGGCCTGTTTGCCTGGGAGGGTCTAGCGCAGAGGAATCCATCCTGGGAGCACTCACCGGACCTTCCATGAGCTGCACCTCACCGCCACCCACTCCCTGCCACCCTGGACAGTGCTTTGCCTGCCCCCACGTGCCGCTGATCAGGCTGTGTGCTGACATCTGCTTCGATGCTGCCTGCCACATTGTTCACTGGACCCCATCGCCCCCTCTGGGTGACTGCGGCTCCTTCCCTCTGAGGCTTCCCTGGTGCCCTCACCCGCTGTCCACAGGTGCATCGGTGCCTCCTGTTGTGCTCCTCTTACCCGGCCATGGGTCTACCTGCACCCCCCTGATCTGCCTCTCTTTGCTTGGGGGACACCGTTCCCCCAGCACCAATAAAATTCTGTTTTGTGATGGTCTGTCTTGCCTTGCTTCTCTTGCTGCTTTGGCACCTGGGTGCCCCCTCCTCTTGGTGGCCCTCCTGCCCCCATCTATGTGGTTGTGTGCAGGGTTTGTGTTTGGTGTGTACCGGTGGGCTCCGGGCCTGTGGGGTGTGCTCTGGTTGTGTGGTGTGCGTTCCCCTGGCGGCTTCCCTACTGGGCGCTTCTGCCTGGGCATGCTCAAGGGGTTGTATTGGCGGTGGGCAGTCAGGAGGGCACCTCCTGGGCTCACCTGCCCATTGGTGAGGCCCCAGCCCTGTACCTCCCCTCTGCTCCCCTCTGCTGTCACCCCCTGTTGGTGCTGTCCGTATGTGGTGGTGGCTATGGATGGGCGGCGGCATCATGGGCGCTGGGCAGCTGAGCGTGAGTAGGGGTTGTGCTGGCTCCGGGCTTTAACCCCTCTGATCCCCCTTCGTGCAGAGGTCTGGTTGGTCTTCTGGGTGGTGACTGTCAGCATGTGGGGTGTGCCCCTGGTGCTGTTGCTGCCCCCGGCCCTCCCAGGGCTCATTGGTGCGGGCATTCCCCATTGCCCGGTCCCTTCTCTCCTGCAGTTACTGTTGTTGTGTTGCTTGCGATCTTGTGCCTGGGCGGGATGGTGCTGCACCTGGAGCGGACAGCGTGGGACATGGCATCCATGAGTGTGCTGCCTGTTTGCTGGGTCCTGTGTTCCTCCGTGGGTGGTTCTGTTCCTTGGTGTCCGGGGCCAGCTCTGATGGCTGTCTCCTCTCCCTCTGTCCCATTCAGTGCAAGCCATGATTGTGGCGCGCACCTGGGAGCAGGGGGAGTTGTTGGAGCTTCTCCTGCACATCCTGGAGCGGCTGCAATGGCTCAACCGCGTGCAGGCTGAACGCTGGTGCCGGGCACGGGTTCGCTGCCCCTATTGACCGGGTGTTGTCCCAGGTCTGCTGCTGCTAGTGCTGGCTCCCCTTCTGTTGCCCCCTCCCCCTGCACTGCCCTGTTGTTGTTGTCCCATTGCTGGTTTCCCATTTTATTAAAGCTCCTTGCGTTCCTTCCTTATGTGTCCATGTTGTGCTTTGCTTTGACCTCTCCCCTTGTGCGGGTGCCTCTGGGGTGTGTGTTGCAGGGTGGCCTGTGTTGTGTGGGTGCCTTCCCCCCCTTGCCCCCCATGGGCCATGTGCCCATTCTTGCATGCTTCTGTTGCCTGCTGTGGGTGTGCCGCTCTGCTGGGGGGGCGTGTCTGGCACCAGGCTGGCTGGGCTCTGTGCCGGGGCTGTGCGGAGCTGGCTCCTTTGTAGCAGCTGTCATCCCATCTCCCTCCTGTGGGGTGGGGATGCATTGCGTAGCTTCATCTGCCCTCGGTCAGCCACGTTGTGCCGTTGCTGTGCCGGGCAGGGCTTCCCCGGCATTCCCGATCCTGGCTGTCCATGTTTGCCCGGGTGTTTGCTGGGTGCTTCCCAGGATGTGTGTTTGGCCGCTGGGTGTTTGTCGGTCCCTCCTCTTTCCTTCCCACAACCCCCTGCGGTGCTGTCTGTATCTGTCTCCCTGCACAGCGCTGCCAGGTGTTCTCTGGGTGTGCTCACCCACCCCTCCACACCCATCTGCACCCATCGGCGCTCCTGCGCCGTCCATGTAAAAACGGCCTAAGTCTCCCCTCTGCCATTCAATTTAATTCAATGGAAATTGAGATCATTAATCCCAGTTCACATTGACTTTAATGGATGAATGACTGTACAAAGTGTTCCTGAGTACTCCTGACAGCTGGCTTGGGGAGCACTCTCACACATTGCTCGAGCACTCTGGTGTTCCTGAGCACCAGGTTGAAAACCCCTGACTTAAAGGGTCTGCACAGGAAGAGCATGGGGGAAAAGAGAGATGGAAGGAAGAGGAGAATTCAGATCATGGATGTATCTATTATCCTTCAGTGCAGACCCTCACATCTGCTGCCTTCCCCTGAGCTTGCTCACTTTTTCATTCAGTGTAGCAACTGGATCTATGGACTAGATGCAGGAATTGGAAAGAAAACAAACAGCCACAGGCCAGAGGTTCCCCAACACCTGCACTATGGATTACTTGTCCCACCCCCACACCCCATTGTCATTATATTAAGGCCTGGATTCTCCTAGCAACATGTGACAAAAAAAACCCACACCCACAAAACCCCTAAATACCACCTTCCCACATTTTCTTAGACATAGCAGAATGAGTTAACAATCTTAGCTCTCAGTTTCCTTGCTTGTCTTACAGAAATCCATGCATCTACGGGAGACAGGATTGAACCTATATATTCAGAAGAAATAACACAGATTAAAAGACCTCGGGCCAAGGCAAATCTGCTCTCAGCCGTGATGCTCTTGATTTCCCAGTTTTATTTGATGGCCTCTCACTTCTAATCTAGTTCATGAAGCATCAATCACCTCTTTTTTTAAAAAAACCAAGCAAACAAAAAAAATCCCATTAAACTATCAAATTATATTTGTATCGGATTTAATCTACGCTTCATAGATGCTGGAAATGACTTTCAGTTTGATACAGGATGATTTTCTCTTACCAGCAGAGGAAAGCTGCTTACAACAGCAGACTAAAATTGAAGAAGCCAGACTGGGCTGGACTGAATAAATGCCCCTTCAATCAACATTCAGTCTTATCCATTTCCTTCTCTTTTTTTCCTCCTTTAATGAATTTTTTGCTGGAAGATGGCGGTAGAGTGACAACCCTAAAGAAAGAGGCAACAGGGAAAGCTCAGCATGGACTGCATTCATTTTACATCAGCATTTCACGGCTGACATGGATGGGTCATTTAGTGAAGAAGATTCCCACCACTTGCCCATCCAAATGTCAGCCTCGCATACCGACACAGATGCAAACTAAAACCAATTGCAATGGCTATTTTTGCCATGCAGATGCTTGTCCAATAAGAACCAAGTTCCATTCTGATAGGCTATGGGTTCTCAAAGATGAGACCCTGTGGCTCTAGTACCGCCTCTGTGGCTGTGCATTTGAGTTTTGATAAAACAAACACAAATAAATACCAAAAAAAAGAAGAAGAAATTTTGGGGTTCATATTTGAAAAACAAATACTAGGGCTGTGTATTCAGGTTCTGACTGAACCCAAATTTTCATGAAAAATGCTGTATCCAAGGTCTCAAACTGGGCCACAAAACAGCAGTACATATCTAGCTCAGCGCTGAGCTGCTCTAGAGGTGGGTCGGAACAGCTGCTCCATTTTTGTGGAACATTTCCACAAACACAGAACAGCTGTAGCTTTTCTGATTTGAATTCAGATGAGAACATATGTTCCAAATCAGAATCCTGACCAAAAATAATAATGTAATTGCACATGCACAAAATGTCTGCTGTCCTTATCCAAAACGACGTCTACACCGCCACTGCCATTTGGGGCAAGGGCATCCATTTCATGCATGCACAAAACAGCCCTGTGGCCATTTTGTGCATGTGCAATAGTTTATTTTCTTTTTCTTTGTAATATTTTGTCTGATTCCAACTGGAACTGTACAAAATATTGTGGGTTCTGGTTCTCTCTTGGAACAGGTGAACTGGCCTGTTCCAATCAAAAATTGGAACCCCCGCAAAATTCTAAATCAGCCCTAGACTGCTCTCTGATGCTCATCTTAGGGTGATTTCAGACGTTACGTTTTCAGCATTCACCACAGTCAACCTCAGTCAAACGCGGGGGGTGGTGAAAGAGCCGTGCACGTCTGTTTGCTGCATCCAGATGCTTACCACAGTCAAACGCGGCCCGGGGCGAAGCTAACCACGCTTCTTGAGGTCGGGGTGTGAGGAGGTCGAGAAGTGCGGTGAACGTTCACCACGGCAGGGGTGAAAGAAAAGTAACATCTGAAGGGGAACTCCTGGCTGCGGTGAAAGGAAATGACCATGGGCCGTGGTGACGGCACGCAGCGTTGCTGCCAGGCAACCAACAACAAGCAGCACACGGAGGGAGATTTAAAGGGCAGGCAGCAGTAGGGGAACGTGGTGAAGACGATGGAGAGGAGGGAGGCAGAAAACATGCAGAGGATGGAGCGAGAGGGCGAGGAGGAGGAGGCGCAGCAGCAGCAGGGGGAACCCCGGAAGAAGGTAGGGGGCGCAGCCAGGAGCAGGTGGGTCGGGGCCAGGGAGAGGGGGGCACTGGAGGGAGAGACCGCAGCCACCAGGAGCCTAACCAGCAGACCCCATTGTACCCACAAACAGACCAGCAGGAGGGCACGCGCCCTGGAGGAACCCGAGGCTGGAGGGAACCAGGGACAGGCGGCGGGGGCCGTGGAGGAGGCAGCAGCGGAGGGGCCGGCACCCAGGTGCCGGCACCACAGGGGGGAGGGCAGTGGGGGCTCCAGGAGATCCACAATCTCATTGCTATCTGGGCGACACCTGAGATGCAGGGCGAGCTGGCAATCAACGTCTGGAACGAGTAGGTGTTTGCCCAGATAGTCACAGAGATGGGGGAGGCTGGATACGACCGCACGCCCACACAGTGCTGGACAAAAATANCTTCATACTGGCAGCAGCCCCGCTGGGTGACGTGCCAGCGCCCGGACCCGTGCCCCTCCACCACCACCCCCGGCCGTACCACAGGCCCTGCCGGTGCTGCAACCCCCGTCGCCCCAACACCCGGGACTGTGGCTCAGGGGACCCTGTCTCTTATACACATCTAGATGTGTTAGGAAGGGTTGCCTAGGAGGAGCGACCCGCGGGGGAGCACCCCCCCGTGGCTGGAGAGTCCCGGGCATGGCCGGGCACCGGGCATGGAAGCCCCAGAGGAGCAGCCAGGGACCTTGGGCATGTGCACCCAGCACACCCCGATCCCGACCGCCGGCAAGGGCACGCACGCCACAGCTGACTCAGAGAAGGAGGAGGGCAAGGAGGAGACAGTCACCCTGCACCTCATGGCATGCTGCCCCGAGGACCGGGCAGACACCAGCCCCAGCAATCGACCGGCCTCGGAGGGAACGGACCTGAAGGGAGCAGGTAGGGGAAATGCAGGGCACATGGAGGGACCACAAGGGGAGGGGGGCCACAGGGGGTGGAAGGGGATGGCAGTAACCCCCACCCCCAGTCCCGGAAGCTGGGAAGGGGCACGGGCAGAGGGAGCCACGCAGGGGTCAGCAGTGCCCATCCTGGGGTGAATGAGCATCCCAAACATGGGGACAGGATGGGGGACAGTGGAACGCCAACCCACATGCTTATCCCACATGCTTACCCACAGTCTGGGGTCCCCGGTACCCCCAGCCCAGAGGATGCAGGAGCAGAGAGCGCTGGCACACAGGCGCTGGAAGGATCTGGCACAGGAGCTGGTCACCACCATCACGTGGCAGACCGAGGAGATGCTGGAAGCAGTTAACCGGCTGGAGGAGGGGACCACGAGGGCCCTGCAACAGGTGGAGGGGAGGAACCAATCACTGTTGGTGGAGATGTGCAAGGACCGGCAGCTGATGAAGCGGGACATGGACCTCCAGTTGGAGGCACTCCAGGCCCACTCAGACCGGCGGTCTGAGGAGCTCGGCCGTAAACTGGACCACTCACTGGAGCAGGGCACATCCCTACTCCTGCAGGCCGGGGCCTTGAGTGTCTTCATACTGGCAGCAGCCCCGCTGGGTGACGTGCCAGCGCCCGGACCCGTGCCCCTCCACCACCACCCCCGGCCGTACCACAGGCCCTGTCGGTGCCGCAACCCCCGCCGCTCCAACAGCACCTGGGACCGCGGATCAGGGGACCCGTGCCCCCACGCCAGCAGCCGGGCTTCCAGGCCCTGATACGGCTGCAGGTGGCATGGGGGGGGGGTCAACAGGACCCCCCCGGGTGCGGCGGTCGGGGGGAAGGGTCCCCAGCCCTTCTGGCTGACAGCAGCTCCACCTCCACCTCAGACGAGGGGGGGGGTCAGTAGCCTCAGCCATCCCTGTTGGCAGGGGATGGGGATGGCCTAGGGGCAGCAGGGGGTGGGGTAGGGGCAGGATAGCATAGGGGATGGGGTGGGGAGGGGGCATCCAGGACCACTGAGGGGGGTTGGAGGGGGGAAGAGAACGGGGGCACACGGGCATACTGGG
>QEPC01014017.1:1731424-1742946 GCA_003113815.1 Sphenodon punctatus
GGGGCAGCAGGGGATGGGGGAGGGGCAGGGAAGCAAAGAGGAAGGGGTGGGGAGGGGGCATCCAGGACCACTGAGGGGGGTTGGAGGGGGGAAGAGAACGGGGGCACACGGGCATACTGGGGTCCGGGCCGGTGATGGGGGAGCACAATAAATGGTCTTAGCACACCTAACCGTGCACGAGTGCTTTCTTTCCTACAGGTGCATACCTCCCCCCCCCGGCCTTGCATACGTCCCGCACCAGGCGCAACTCGGTTGTGGCACCCACCCCAAGGTACCGGCTATGGTCCGACATTGGGGGTACCCTGCACGGGCCCCCAGGCCTCGGGCTGCTGCCCCTCCCTGTGTGTGCGCGTGCAGTCGTTGCTATCTCCACAGGCAGGTGGGCATGCATGGGGCTGTCCGGCCTTGCAAGCCGGCAGCTGTGTGCTGCCCACTCCCCGCTCATCCCTCCACAGCGGCCCCATTGTTCCCGTCTTGCCATTATCTGTTGGCCTTGGCAGCCCCTGACTGCCTGTCCAGTCCCCCGGACCCGCATCCCATGCTGCCCCCACAGCCACTGCAGCTCAGACCCTCCAGGAGCTGTACCATGGCGGCTGCATCCCAGCCAGAGGTCCCACTCGGAGCCTCCGGGGGCTCTGTCCGTGCCTGGACCGCCCACGAAAGCATGGCCCTGTGTGACCTGTGGCATTCGCCCATCATTCAGCGCAGCCTGCCCTCCCTGCCCACCTGAGCTTTGGTATGCTGCGCTTTGACTGTCGTGACCACTGGAGACTTCCACGTGCGCTGTGAGGAACTGGGGCTCACCCCCTTCCCTGAGGGATGCTTACCGGACATGCTGGCCTCCACTCAGTGTGTGTGTGTGCGCCTTCCTGGGATATGTGACCTGCCTGTGTGAAGGTGGCCCTGCCGTGGCCATGTCCTACTTCATCAGCGTGAAGAGCACCCATGGGCCTCCGTGCTCCCGGGGGGCTGCCTACTCCCGTCTTCTGGAGCTGTCCCACCTGCCCTGGCCCCCTGCGGCCAATTATGGCTTGCCCTCGCCCCCTTTGGGCCGGAGCTGGCGGCCCTGTCGGACGTGTGCAGCCGCTCTGATGTGCAACTCGTGATGAGCTGTGCAGATCCCTTCGTGTCCTTCTACCTGATCTGCTACCACATGGTCGGGGGCAGCTTCTGCCGGGGATTGTGGCAGTGGCCCCTCTATGTGCACCTGCTGTCGTTACCACCCCCTCCACCTGATGGGAGCCCCTGCAGCTGGGTGTAGGGAGCTCCGGGCCCATCTGTCATCTGGCTGCCTCCTCAGCACCTCCATTCTGTCACTGGCCTGGGTGCTCACGCCACCGCCTGCTGCCTCTCAGGATGGATGGACTCCCTGGGATTTGCTGCTGCCCACCTGCCTGTCACCCCCTTGCCTGGGACCCGCTGCTGCCGCCCCGGATCCCTCCGTGTGGCCTCCGTGGTGGGCCGTTGTGGTGATTCCCTACCTCCTGGACTGGGCCCCGTGCCCCCCTTGCTGCTATCCCTTCTCCCGTGCCCTGGCCCCGCGCGCTCCCGCTCTGTATGGTTCTGCGCCAGGCCGGTGCCGCTTATGTCCTCAATAAACACCTGTTGCACTACCCTATGCCTTGTGTTGCCTCCTGTCTCCTTGGGCTGCTGGGTCCCCCTTCCCCTTGGCTGCTGGGGTCCTGCCCCCTTCCCTTCCTGATGGGCTGGCCGTGCCGGCCCCTCGTCCCCCCCACAACTCCCATGCATCCGACCGGTTGTGGGGTTCCCTGTCCCCCCCTGGTGTGTGCCTCCCTCTGTTCCCCTGCCCAGATCCCCTTTGTTGTGTGGGTGTGCTGCTTCATGCACGCGTGTGCGCTTCTCATTTTGAAGTGCACGTGCCTTCCGTGTGGCCGCTGTTTACGAGCGCTGCTCGCACTGCAGCTCCCTCCACCCCCTCCCTTCATGTTTCCCTTCCCTGGCCGGGGCCCTCCACTGTCTTTGGCTTCGTTTGCCCTCAGGCGGCCCTGTTGGTGTCTGCGTAACCCCAGTGCCTTCACCCCGGCAATGCAATTGACACCAGGGTGGGATTTACTGTGGTGAATCTCACCACGTCACATCTGAAATCACCCATTGTTGACTGTTTGCTTGCAGAGCCTGCAGTGATCCCTTCTCACCTGCAGGGGCTGCTTCTGCCTTAGTAAGAACTGCAGTCTCCACTCTCCAGCACTGAAGCCAGTCCCAACCCACTAGAGACCAGCTAAGCCATAGAGAAATGATGACTCCTGAAGCCAGTGACTCCCCGCCCCAAACAAGTGACACCCCTGAGCCAGTGACATGTCCCATTCCCCCTGCCCAAGCCAGCAACCTCCCCTGAACTTAGTGCCATGCCTAGAACTGAAATGAGTACCTGCAAAATGAGTATACCCATCCAATTTTTGGTACTTGAACTGTCTCAAAAGCATTAGGTACCAACTGGTACTCGATTTCAACCCGATTCAAGTATTAAGTGTCCCAGAATGTCCTGGAATGTTGACTTGCAGTCCCAGGTTTTCAGTTTCCTATCCCTATTTTTTTGGTTTTCCGTTCCACTTATCTTTTGGTAATTGCAAAATTGAAAGATTGGTACCAGAAATTACTGATCTTTTAGGTATCCGGGTACACAATCAGTAATTGGGTAGTCTGTCTAGTACCCTATGTGGCACTCAAAAAGGTGGGTATTACCCATGGGTAGCAAATGAGCTACCCATTTCAGCTCTATGCCCCATTCTCCTTTCCTCAAATTAATTAAGTCAGTGACCCACCTCACTAAGCCAGATCCATGCCTCGTTCCTATCTCCCCAAGTCAACATCCTCCACACCAAATCAGTTGTATTCCCCATCCTTCCCAAAACCAGCATCCCCCTTTTAAAGGTGGTAGCAGACTCAGTCAGTTTGACAAGACCATAAGGAAATAAAAATGTGGTTAAAACGGCTGCTGAGTTTCACTGCACCTCTTTGCCAAAATAAACCACATGAGGGACCTTTGCTCATTGTCTATCCCACATTGGCGGCAAGGGGGGAAATGCAGTGAACATGGGTAAAGATACAGACACAAATACAAATAAAGATTAATACCAAAACCACAAATACAAATACTTGATCCTGCGCACAGCCCTAAAGATGCAGCTTGTGTAGTTCCTGGTTTTCAGCTCTGAAAGAAGATAGGACAACACCCAGCTCCACCCAATTCTATTGCTTCTCCTGGAGAGAGAGAGAGAGAGAGGGATGCTAGGATTTTCTGCTTCAAATTTACCCATCTCCAGCTATTTACATGGGATGGTTGGAACTGGAAGGTGTTTTTGCCCCACCCTCCCAACTTAAGGCGTCGGTTGCCATCTTGCGGGATAAGAATTTCCTGGGCTTCAGTGATAAGAATGACAAATAATCAACTACCTGGAATGAGGCAGGGCTGACAGAAGAGACTCAGAATGGAGAGGAAAGGATTGTAGCTTTTTGAGAAGACTGGGCCAGAGCCAGGAGAAGTGTTTATTGGCAGGTTGAGGGGGAAAGATCAAAAGAGAGTTCGTGAGAAAGAGAAGAAAGGTTCATGAGACTAAGGCTGCTTTCTGACATTACACAGGAGGGGCAGGGACTTGTACAATTGCCACCATGGCTCTCTAATTGTGAGGATTAGCACATTTCAGAATGTACTAATCCCTTTTTAGCACCTGAGAACACCCATCCATGTAAAGGCTGCATTTGGGGATCGGGTCATGCACGGGTGTTATTGTGCGCTACAAAGGGATTTGTGCATTCTCACAGGCACGAATCCTCACAGTTAGAGAGCTGTGGTTGTAATTGCAAAAGTCCCTCTCCCCCCCCTGTAATGTCGGAAAGCATCCTAAGAAGTAAGGGAACGATTGGAAAGTGCAGGAAAGTAGAAGTGATCACTGGAGAGTTTAACTTTTACCATGAAAAAAATTTACACTCGAGTTATCATGGGGTGGATTTCAACCCCAAGCTGATTTTGGCCAGGGGATTGAAAGTGTGTAATAAAATGTAACTTTTTTTTACAGTAGCCACACAATCTATGCCCAGCGCACACACACACACACACACACACACACACACACACACACACACACACACACACACACACACACACACACACACACACACACACACACTATTGAGTCTGTTTTATGAGAAATACCAGCTCCACACATGAATAAACACCAACCAACACTACTCGTTTTTCTTTGCAAAAACATTTTTAATTCAAACTACAGAATATGGCTTCTTGTTTTGTTTTAATTTTTACCACGCTTGAGATGTGCCCCGCCGCCCCTTTCACCCATGCAGCCTGGAGGGGGGAGGGAAAACTGGGTCCCCCCCCCGACCTCCCAAACAGGTGACGCTAGTCCCTCAATGTCAGAGCACCTCACCAAAGTCCTGCTTTCAATCATTGCCCTCTTCGATGCTTCGTGCGAAGAAAAAACCCAACCTAAATTATATTTATATTTATTTATTTATTTAATTTTTACCCCACCCACCTCGCCTAGACGACTCGGGGCGGTTTACAATTTAAAAAAACATATAACTACAAAAACAATTACAGTTTTATAAAATTTATAAACCCCAGCTAATGCATAAAAGAAAAAATATTTCCACCCCAACCCATCTAACCCATCCCACCCCCTCAATGCCTAGTACAAGAGCCAGGTCTTACAGTTCCACCGGAAGGTGAGAAGTTATTTTGAGGACACTGGAAGGGAATTCCAGAGTGACGACAACACCCTCCTGTCCACCTGAACCCGCCGATAATGCGGGATGTCCATGAGGGCACCCCCACACGACTGCAGGGACCACGCAGGGGGTGTGGAAAGCACTCAAATAAGCAGGACCCAGGTTGTGAAGGGCTTTATAGGTCAAAACCAGCACCTTGAATTGGGCTCGGAAGACGCTAGGCAGGCAGTGCAATGCTTGGAGCACAGGTGTTATATGCTCCTGAGGCCCACCCCAGTTGGAAGGTGGGTTGCCACATTCTGCACCAGCTTCAGCTTCCGAACCATTGCCAAGGGCAGCCCCATGTATAGGGCATTTCAAAAGTCTAGTCTCGAGGTGATGAATGCATGGTCGATAGGGATGGGCGAACAGAACAGAGTTCGGAAATTCGGTTTGGTGCAGTTCGGTTTGAAATTCAAGTTCAGAAATTCGGTTCGAAATTCGAGTTCGGTTTGGAAGTTCAGTTCGTTCAACCGAACAGACCGAATTTGGTCGAATTCTGAACTTCCGAACCAAGTTTGGCCATTCAAAACCAGGTTTTTTTTGGTGTGTGTTGTCACGGGGGATGGGCGAACAGAACGGAGTTTGGAAATTCGAGTTCGGTTCGGTTGACCGAACAGACCGAGTTCGGTCTGAACTCTGAACTTCCGAACCGCGCTCACCCAGCCCTAATGGACGATAGTGGCAAGATCAGAGTCCAAGACATATGGATGGAGATGTAACTGGCGAAAGGCACCCCTGGCCACAGCCAGCACCTGAGAATCCAGGCATAGCTGCAGATCCAGAAGCACACCTGGGCTCCACACAGATGGAGCCAAAGGAGGATGAATACCTCTGATAACAGGGAAAACCTCCTCACCCAGGACCCTGGTCCTGCCTACTAACATCACCTCTGTCTTATCAAAATTGAGCCTCAATTGGCTCAGTGTCATTCCCCACAGCAGCCAGTGGGACAGCAAAGAGACAGCAGGGACTGGGTCAGATGAAAATGATAAATACAGCTGGATGTCATCTGCATATGGATGGCAACAAACCCCCCAGCTGTGCACAATCTCCCCGAGTGGTTTCATATGCACATTAAATAAGAGAGGGGACAGAATAGAACCCTGCAGGACCCCATGTGGGACATTTTAAAGGGATCACCTATTAAAGGGACATTTTTCTTCGTATATCTCCAATTCAAGAACTCATCAGATGTTCTCCCTCTTCCAAATGTATCCAGCTCTGAATTAACACTAATCAGGTTCTTTCCCCCCCTAACTGTCCTCAGGAGTTTATTCCAGAATTTCATTTCTCTAATGGTTAAAAAATCTTCCAATTTCCAGTCTAAATGTATTTGTGTCCCATTTATTTGTGTACCTGTGTATACTGTTAGTTTAATCAAATCTTTTCCCTTATATTGTATGACCCACCTTACTGCGTTTGTGAAAGGTGACTCTCTCTCCTCTGAGCTAGTGCTGAAACTCGGTATTCAAAATTAATTGGTTTTTACCAAGTATCTCGGTATTTGACTCAGTTTTACCAAGTTAAAGAGGAATCGGCCCAATATGTGGTCCAGTATTCACCTACACCATACGGGGCTTTTCCTGGTCCTATATAAGGGTACCCAGTACTCATAAAATATTCAGTTTTATTTTACCGAGTATTTGGCCAAGTTACAGAGGACCGGTCAAACATTCAGAGCCAATCCTCGGGAACTTGGAAATACTTCATATTTTTTATAACCACCATTGAGTGTAGTCCTACTCTCAGCCTTCTTATCAGCAGGCTGAATAGGCCACGTTCTTTTAACTCATCTCTAAGATCTGTTCTCCATTACTCCATTATCTTGGTAGCTATTTTTTGCACTCAAGCTATTCTAATTTGAGTTCATTCTTCTTGAAGATCAGTGAATCTCTGTCTGTAGGATCAGATCTCAGGCTCTGATCCTGTGGTTGTTGCCAGTGGATGAGCTGCCACACACATGCACAGCTGTCAGCTTTCCCTGTTTAATTGAGAGACTTGTTTAATTGAGAGACTTGCAAGAACATGAGCTTTCCTTTGTAAAGAAATAAGTTTATTTTCTCACAATTGCAGAGAAAAGCTTGGCAAAATCTGAAGGTTCAGAAACCAGAAAGCAAATTAATGATCTATTTAATTAATCAAATGCCCATGTATCCTAGCGGATAGGGTGTTGGCTTGGACTCTTAGAGCACAGGGTTCAAATTCCGTCTTAGCCATGAACTCACTGAGTGGCCTTAGGTAAGTCACTATCTCTCAGCCTCTGTTCCCCTTCTATAAAGTTGGAATAATGATCTACTTCACAGGGTTGTGGTGAAGGAGAACTAAATAACGGCCGTAAATCACTGAACGCACTATAGACTGAATTTTCTTTAAAAATCATGATTGTAGGGGAATGCTACTTGATTTTTTTTTTTTAAAAAAAGTAACTTCCACCTAGAGTTGTCGGGTGCCCCTTATTTTAGAGGGGGCATCCCTCATTTCATAGTACTATAGAACATAACGGAAATCCCTTATTGACATAATGGATGCCCCTTATTCCGAATGCCCCAGCTCCATGGAACCTAACAGAATACTTATTGCAATATCCCTCTGCTCTGTAGTGTCATGTTTTAAAAAATCTGGCAATCCTATGACCAATATCAGAGGTCTGACTGCCCAATCATTGTAATGTGAGGTCTGTGTGTATGTGCAAGTATCTGGAAACCAATACTTACACCCGAGGTAGCCGGCTTAGGCCCCCACAGATCTAAAGCTGCCCCAAGATTGTCTGCCACTGCCATCCCTCCTCCCCCTCTGGTAAGCGGGCAGCAGGGTGGGGGGATTGAATCCTTTGGATATCTGTGGTCAGCCACAAGGGCTAGCTGCGTACTTGCTGGACTAACTTTACATAGGCTGCTTTTAGACGTGTGTGGCGAACGCGTTGAGGGAAATCCCACCATTTGTAAAAATCCCACGGGCGGGGTTTAGACCCGACCGCTCACACATTCTAGCCAGTTGTGTATTTTTAAAACCGTGAATTAAATACCTCGATAATCGAGGTTCGCAGAATATGTGAGGTAAGCAGAATAACTTCAGTTGTGTTCAATCGACTGTATCAAGGGATAGCCGGGACCGACTATAACACACGAGATGTCACATCTAAACCCCGCCTGTGGGATTTTTACACACGGCGTGATTTCACACTGCATGTGCACCTCTAAAAGCAGCCATAGTAAGACAGCTCTCTGTTATATTTTGTGCAGCACCAAGGTACACCCTAAACTGCGTTTGCCATCTACTTTGTCTGATAAGGTTAAAAAATTGGGCAAACTCGATGGATGAGATAGTCACTGTGAATATTCATTTCAGCTCTAGGATGGACCAGATGACCCTGGAGGGTCTTTCCAAGACTTCATTTCTACATTGACACCCATTTCCTTTAATTAGTTTTGTGCATTTTTCCAACTGCAAGCAGCAGACATTCTCTACACATACAAGTCAGTGATCTGCACAACAACAGCGTCAGGATCTTAACCCTGTCTATATCCTTAGAAATATATGGTCTATTGAACACAACTGAAATTATTCTGCTAACACTGAATGCTGGTCCAAACACAAGCTATGTATGTGGGTTATTATCTTAAAGAGGGATTCAGCCAGTGCACAGGCCAAACAGGGATGTAAGCATGTTAGCTTTGATACTAGACACTGGAATTTCCTAGAAATTAATCCTCCATTAAAACAACAGATGGCCCTGTGTTTTCAATGGCTCGGCATGCACATGAGGGCTTGTGTGACCACTATCCTTATAAATGACTGAGTCTGCCTAAATCTTAAGTTGGATTAGTGGAAGCTAATGCAATGTCAGAAATGGTCCGCAGAACTGGCACTTCACATCAAGGCACCTTCCTTTCAATTACCAATGGTTAGAAAAAAGAAAACAAATCAATAATAGTAGCAGATGTCATGATTGATCATAAAGGAATGTACAGTTAGATGAAACCACTGCAAACATGCAAACTGTAATGGAGTCTTTTGGTGGGGGGTGGAAGGGAAAAAAATAAAAATAAAAAAAAAAATGATCTGCGCCATTGAAGCATTATCCACCTCTATGATGAATGAAACCTCTGCTGATTCATCCTCTAAATCAGGAAGTGCTACTTAATTAAAGGGTCACCGACAAGCTGCCCCAGTCCCATAGTTGACCTCCCTAAGGAGAAGGTAAATTGAACAGAGCATTTTGAAGGACACCTGTAATGGAATTTAAACAAACACACTGTTTACATCAGGGGTAGGGAACCTCGGGCCAATGGGCTAAATCCAGCTTATACTGTTTATTTTATTTGACCCCTTTCCAGTTCCTGAATCTGGCCTGTGAATGCAGTCCCCACCCTCAAGCACTGAAAGTGAGCTCAGGGAAAGGGAGAAGAGATGAGGGCAGGGCATGCATTCAGGGATAGGGGACTGATCCATGGTCTGGACCCCACCCCTATCTGTAGCCTAGCCAGTCTGTGGAACCCGTACTCACTTTTCAAGATGGTCCACGGAAGGAAAAAGCTTCACATCCTCCGAGACCCAATCAAAGTGATGACACTCGTGTGAATAGGCTGCTAAGTGAGGACATTTGCAGCAGTGGCCAAGCAAACCACTTCCAAGGCATGCATGTTGGGGGACTGGCCCATGCAACTCTTTCTTTCTTGTGCCATACTAAGATATGCACCGTCTCTCCTACTCCAAGTGACTTGCTGCTTAACCCAGCTAAGCTTACATGATCCACCAGTATTGTCTGTGTGAGGTTAAAAGGTCTGTGCTAGCTGTAAGCTCCATGCTGAGCACCACAGCCCCATCCTTACCCTTACAAGGCACTTCACAAGCCACACCTCCAAATCCTGAAAACCAGGACTATTCATGTCATAAAGCTTGAGGATTACAAAGGTACTTTAGGGTCACCTGATGGGGCTACCAAGTTCCATGGAAGCACATATCTCCTGCTCAAGCGATTGAATTGAATAGCAAAGCTAAAGTAACCAGAAACCCTTCAGCAGGCAGGACAGTTTCTCCTGGGCTACTCCATCACATCACCAACTAATGAAATGTTCTGTCTCTGGGCAGCATGACAGGCTGGGCTATGGGGCACCACAGAGGCAGAGCACCTCTTCCTTCCTTCCACCGGCAGTACCAGCAAGAGAGCGTCTAGGGGCCAAAGGGCTATTTTCAACGTTAACAATTTCAATTGTTAATTTGTATGGACTGGTGTAATGAGACAGAACACGGGCAAGTAAGATAAGGTTACGTCTAACATTAGATAATATTTCCTTAGACAAAGTAAGTGGGGTTACTAAATGTTTGGAGAGTGAGACCACGAGACTAGGCCTTTGCGATCGTGCACAAGAGGCACCTTCCACTTGAACAGCTGTACAGGACTTCACACAGTGGCAGTGTCTATGGGCAGGAGCATGGCTTTAGTAGATGCAGCCGCACCAGGGCCCATGAGTCTGGGGGCCCCACATTCATGGAGAATGCATATGAACACTGCAGTAGATTGCCCCAGTTGGGGGGCTATTCCCACTTAGCTATTCTCCTGTCTATGGGATTTGTCTTCATAGCCATACTTGAAACAGGGTAATTACTCCAGGGAAAACCTACCTCCACATTCATCCTCATGAGCAGGGAAACCAGGGGTTAAATAGTGCTTCTCCCTGGACCTTTCAGAAAGGAAACGTCAAACAAGTAGCCAGTGAGGCAGAGACATACAAGGGGGGGGGGGGGGAAATGGGAAGTGGTTGAGGGTTTCTGGGACAGCAGAGAACTGCACAGCAGAAGGTAATTTCTCTACAATATACACATGAGCATATTTTCCCCAGCCCAGAATAGAAGTCTCCTTCTCTGCCTGTTTGGAGAGGTATGTACTCAGTCCTCTCTCCATCCTCACGTTAATCCCTGTGCTGGGTTCCCCAGGACAAACCCTGCATATTCTGGGGAAGCACCGGAACCACCAAATTGTTAATTTCTGCAGGATTGCTGTCTCGCAGATTTCAGAGAGCCCTGCTTACAATCTGGAGCAGTGGTTCCCAAGGTTTTGACTCCAACTTACGGATTTAAAATGAAATACAATCCCATGGCTCCAGACAGCAACACCACCATGCAAATTGCGTCCGCCCCCTCCCCCCACGGGGGTTGGGGCATGAGGCCCTTTGCCGTGCCCGCCTGGATAAGAGGGCAAGACGGCAAGGGTTAAGCTTTCCCCACTGTCGGAGGCCTCAGAGGCGCTCCGAGGCGGGGAAAGCCAGTTAGCACTGGAAAAGGGGGGATGCAGCCTGTTGTGCATTAGGCACAGGCTGCACCTCCCATTGGTTAAGTGAGGCACGTGACCCCCCCCTAAGGGCAGGGCCACGGGCAGAGAACACCACCCGGGCTGCATTCCAGCCCAGCCCAGCGGCGAAAACGGCACCCACCCCGCCCTCCCTTTGCACTGCAGGTATCACCGGCCGCCGATTCGGGACCAGGAAGGAATTTTTATGGTTAACCTAATCAGGCCTGAATAGGGGTTTTCTGTTTTTCACCTTCCTTGCAGGGCAAGAAATTTGGCTGATTTTACCCCTTAGTTCTAGGGGTGTTGTTGTGCTCGTTATCATTGTCGCACTCTTGCAGGGGTCCAGTACTGTGAGTTAGAGTAGTTAGAAGGAGCATAATCTAGGAGTCATCTCTGTAAGAGATGGGGAGGCCCACCTGCCGGAAAGCAGGGGAAGGCAAGCGGCTGGGCAGCCTCCCTGGGAGGGGTGTCGTGCGACGAC
>QEPC01014017.1:1749381-1791847 GCA_003113815.1 Sphenodon punctatus
CTCTACCTGCCAATCCAACCGGAGCCCCGAGTCCAACACCACCCCCAGACTCTGAACCTGCTGGGCTACGGGAGGTTGGATCCCCCCTACCAGCGGAGCCAGTACCTCCCTCGCCCTACCCACCCCCATCATCTCCGTCTTATCAGGATTGAGCTTCAGTCTGTTCTGCCGCATCCAATCCGCCACAACCTCCAAACATTGGGAAAGTAATGAGACAGCAGGACCTGGGTCAGTTGAAAACGAGAGGTACAGCTGAGTATCGTCAGCATATTGGTGACATCGCACCCCGAACCCTCTCACGATCTCCCCCAGGGGCTGCATATATACATTAAATAATAGCGGAGACAAGATCGAACCCTGCGGAACACCACAGGTCAAGGTCCAGGGGCTTGATGTTTCAGGCCCCAGCACCACCCGCTGGCTTCTCCCCGAGAGGAATGAGCGGAACCACCCTAGGCCAGTCCCGTCCAGACCGCCGGGACTGTCAGTCTTTTGTTATTTCCCATCACATGACACAGGTTAACTAAACAATTTAAGAATTTCAAGAACTGCCAAATGTTATATACAAAACATCCAGTTGTGTGAACTTTGAAAAATTAGCTTCATTTTTCAAATCTAGACAATGAATTTGCTTGGAATTCTAACATTTGATAAAGGTGACCTCAGAGTTTGCTTAGAATATATTTGTTTCAGCACTAAATGATTCCCACTGACAACTTTGAATCTTACACTGCAATCCCCAGACCACTTCTCCCAAGTGGTTTGATTGAAGCCAATGAAACTACTTCAGAGTAAGCGCTCTGAAATCACATGGATGGAACTGCAGAGATTGCAAGGGTCTCCAGTCCAATCCTCGACAGCTAGGATGGAGAACCTACAGCTCAAGGGCCAAATCTGGCTTGTGGCTGCTTTTTTCTTCAGGCCCTCCTGGATCTGGTCCATAGATCTAGTCCTCAGCCTCAAGTGCTGAAATAGTGAGCTCAAGGGAGAGGAAGCAGAGATGAGGCCATGAACTCAAGGATAGAATATGGATCTATGATCTGGACTTTCCCTTTCTTTCTCCCATGCTGTGCATAACCCCTAACACCTCTTAAGAACTTCTTGATTGGGACAGCCCACCGCTCTACACACATCCCAGGTCTTGCAATATGGGCTGGCACCAAACTCGAGTTTCCCAGCAATCAGCTGATCAGCATGGTGTTGTGGCCAGGACTTGCACTGAGAGGTCACCTGATGTATTTTGCCCAAGTCATCAACACACCACAAGCTGGCCCTGCCCATGTTGTAAATATTTAAAAGCAGATTCAACAAAGAACGAGGGGGGGAAGAAACAATCCTCTCCTGACTCCAGGGTGGCATGCTTCTCCAAGCAGCTATTGCACATGCTAATACGAGTACAAGTCCCATTCATTGAAATAAGATTCAAACCCAATCCAACTGCTAGTGCACACTCTTTACTTGGAGGATCAGTGAAGGCCTTTAATTTCAACTGCTATCTCTGCTTAAAACATGGCTCTGTCCCACTCTGAGCAGCAGACTCACTGGTTGATGGGCAGTGCAATTGCATGAGTGTTGTGTGATAAAGAGAGAGAGCGCACAAATAAGTGATAGAACGTGGACATTTGATTTAACCTGGGCATGCATGGGATAGCAAAGGTCAGGGTATGAGGCCTTGGGAGCTAAACAGCGGGACTGCCCCACTCTTAATTTGGATTTTTACTACACTACACTGCCTATAACACTGCTTTAGGGCATCTAGATAGCATTTTGTCCATGGTCTCATGCATCTAGAAGGTATTTACAGTACAAATAAACCAATGCCAAAGGAAACCATCAGACAACTAGTGGATTTGGTACTAGCCATAAGAATGCCCAGTCTAGAATTCATGGAGATTTGTCTGGACTCTTCTTTGATTGAGAGCTGTTCAATGGACATAGAATAATATAATCATAGAGTTGGAGGTGTCCCCCAGAGGTCATCTAGTCCAAACCCTGCTCGGTACAGGAAATGCACAGCTACAATATCCCCGACAGATGGCTGTCTAGCCTCTATCTGAAAACCTACAGCTAAGGAGAGCCCACCACCTCCCTAGGCAATGTGTTCCACTTTGAAACAGTTCTTACCATTAGGAAGTTCTTCTTAACGTGTAACCACAATCTGCTTTCTTATCCTGAATCCATTATTTCTAGTCTTGCCTTCACGAGCAAGAGAAAACACGTTTTTGCCATTCTCTCTGTGACAGCTACTCTTAGTCTTCTGTTATCTAGGCTAAACATACCCAGCTCCCTCATCCTTTCCTCATAGGACTTGGTTTCCAGACCCCTGGCCCTCTTTGTTGCCCTCCTCTGAAACCATTCCAATTTGTCCTTCTTAGGGTGAAAACAGACATGACACTAACCACCCTTTAACCACCCCTGGTGGTCATTTATGCATGTTTCAGGGCTGCATAGGGCACCAATACAGCCCTGCAACATGCATAAATAACCACCAGGGGTGGTTAAAGGGTGGTTAGCATCATGTCTGTTTTCACCCTTAAAGGGAGGTGCCCAGAACTGGACACAGTACTCCAGATGAAGTCTGATCAGCATATCGAGTGGAACGGTTACTTCTTGTGACTTGGGAAAAATGCTGCTATTAATGCAGCCTGAAATTACATTAGCCTTTTTTGCAGCTGCATCACACTGCTGACTCGTATTCCGTTTGTGATCAACTACAATCGCCAGATCCTTTTTGCATGTATTGCTGCCAAGCCAGGCATCCCCCATCCTGTATTTACACATTTGGTTTTTCTTACCTAAATGCAGAATTTTACATTTATCTCTGGTGAACTTCATTTTGTTAGTTTCAGCCCAGTTTTCTAGCTTATCAAGATCATTTTGAATTTTATTTTCTGTCTGCTAAGGTGCTAGGTATCCCTCCCAGTTTTGTGTCATCTGCAAATTTAATAAGAATTCCCTCTAATCCCTCATCTAAGTCATTCATAAAGATGTTGAACAGTATCGGGCCCAGGAGAGAACCCTGTGGCACCCCACTCAACACCTCTCTCCAGATTGATGGGGGAGCCATTTAGGAGCACTGTGAGTACAGTTCTTTAACCAGCTGTAAATCCACCTAACGATATCATCTAGCCCACATTTTACCAGCTTGTCACCAAGGATATCATGGGGGACTTTCTCAAATGCTTTACTGAAATTAAGATATATTACACCCATGGCATTTGCATGATCTGCTAAAATAATAACTTGATCAAAAAATGAGATACAATTAGTGTAACAGGGAGGGCCCGGCCCAGGGTAAGTTCTTTAAGGATCAGGCCACTCAGAAGTTGTCCCACCTGGGAATTAGCTCCATTTTAGTTCAATCCACAGTTATAGTCCATGCAAGTCCCACAACAACCGTATAAGTCTCATAACAATAATGGTAGCCTCACTAACACTGGGAGTGCAACCCCAGCCCTATCTATTCCCAAGTCCAGCCAGGATCCAGTCCTCTGGCTCTCAATAGCTTCTCAAGGAGTCAGAAAGGGAAACTTCTCCAGCTATCAAACTCCCAATGTCCATGGGTTTCCGGCCAGACACAGTCCCTTTGGTGCTAGGCCCCTTTAGCCTAGCTAGAGCTCTTCCAGGCTGCTAGCAGGTCTCAACCCTATCCCAGGCCCTGGGTCTCTCCAAGCAGCCTACAACACTCAACAACAGAGCCACTTTTCATATCTTGAACAGGGTAAAGGCCCCATCCCAGTCAGCCTAGGAATTCAGGCTACCTCAGCAGCATGGCTGGGTTTTAGGACCCTGGAGAGGTCACCTATGGGAGAGCCAGAACACTCCTCTCAGGTCTGCTGCCAAACCTGGATGGAAGCCTCCCTAACCGTCCCTCTCCTTATATATCCCAAGAGGGCGTGGCTAGCCCTTAAAGCCTTCAGCCCTTACATGGCCAGTACCCTGCTATGCTCCTAATTGTCTTTGACTGGGTTTTTCCTCCTGTCTCAGGGAGTGGCTTGCCCAGCCCTTTTCCAGATTATTGCTTTGCACTCTCCAGCCAATCTCCTTCTGACTGGCACCCTTAAAGTGATCTCAGCCCCGGCAGGATGCTCCCTCCCACAATTAGTCTGGCATGACTTATTCTTGACAAATCCTTGCTGACTTCTAGTAATCACTGCATTCTTTTTTTTTATGCTTGCAGACTGAGTTCTGTATAATCTGTTCTAGTATCTTTCCAGGTACTGATGTCAGGCTGACTAGTCCATAGTTTCCCAGATCCTCCTTTCCCCCCTTATTGAATATAGGGACATTTGCCAGTCTCCAGTCTTCCAGCACCTCACCTTGAGTTCTCAAAGATGATAAGCAGAGGTTCTGAGAGTACATCAGCAAGCTCCTTCAGCTGTCATTCATCTGGCCCCGAAGACTCATTTAGAGTAGCTAGGTATTCTCTGACCAACTCTATCTATCCTGCGTTGCAATCCCTTCCCCTCATCATTCATGCTGCCTTGCCAGGTTGTACACAGTTTCCCTTTTGGAAGAAGATGGAGGCAAAATAGGAGTTGAGTAGTTCAGATTTCCATTTGTCTCCTGTTGACTCGTCACCATCTTCACCGAGCAGCAGACCTACAGCTTTCTTTTGCTCCCTCTTACCTGAAAACCTCCCTTTTGTTATTCTTAGCATCCCTAGCATCCCTCAGCTGATTTTGTGCTTTTGCCTTCCAGACACCATCCCTGCAAGTCTGGGCTACTTGTCTGTATATGTTCTTCATGACTTGTCCCAGCTTTCATTTTTTTTATGTGTTTTCTTAAATTCTCAGCTCATTGAAAAGCTCTTTGTACAGTCCCATTGGTTTCTTTAGGTGTTTTCCATTTTTCTCTCTCATTGGAATTGTTTGTGATTGTGCCTTCAGTATCTCATTTTTCAGAAACTCCCACCCATCTGTGACTTCTTTTTCCTCTAGTTTATCTAGCCATGGGATCCTGCCTAGCATTTCTCTGAGTTTATTAAAATCAGCTTTCCTAAAGTCCAAGATACATGTTTGACTATTCTCACTTTTACTTTTTCTTAAGATCATGAATTCCAACATTTCATGATCACTCCCCCCCAAAACCTTCCCACTACTTTCAACTCAATGACCAAGTCTTCCCTGTTGGTTCAAGTCTAGGATAGTCGACCCCCCTGTTCCTTCCTCCACCTTCTGAAAGGCAAGGCAAGAATTTATTGGACATTCATTTTCTTTGCAGAGTTTGTCTTCCAACAGATATTAGGGTAGATGAAGTCCCCCATTACTACTACTCCCTGCCTCCTTGAAACATCTGCAGTCTGTTTTAGGAAGGCAACCATCCACATCTTCTGCTTGGTTTGGCTGTCTGTAGTAGACTCCAAACATGAAATGCTCCTCAAATTATTTGCTACCATTTCTCCGGTGTGACCTCTCTCTTGTTATTAGGCCGGATGTTCAGATGATGTAAGCTGGCATTGCTCCTAGGATTTCAACAGAGTAAAACCATTTAACCCCAACTAAGAATTTGATCCATTCTCTGATCCTTATAGAATAAATACTTAGCTATATGAACTGCCCTTCGAGATTCATTAGTGTTTCTGGGGATCTAAATTTAAAACAGAGCAGAACAGTGCCTGCTCCCACTGAGGACAAGTATTCTAAAACCACTGGCAGCCCTGTCTTTGAGCCTACTGTATCCCTTCCCTAATTATTGATATTGGCTTTATACCAAGGGCTAGGCAGAGTAATTTTCTGCTTAAGTAGTATCAGCAGAGTTCGGTTTAAGTTGACATTTCACTTTCTGAATGAGGGACTTTGTTCAAGCATGTGCTGTATCAATTTCAGCAGATATTTTTAGGGAAAGAAAATAAATTATGCATGCGTATTTAATTGCATTGTCTTTAATTTGTCCACTTAAGAACATAATTCAATAATCCTTTGCTGAACAGGTCCCAGAAAACAATAGGTTAGTTGCAATAACCTGAGAAGTTGAATGGCTCTTAAGATTGATAATGAGCTGTGGGGATTTAACAGAGTTCACCAGTCCTAACCCAACTTTTGAACTGCAGTAACTGAACCATCTTGTGAGATTACTTTTTGGTAGCCTTGTTGGAATAGTTTGTTTTCTCAGGTCAGTCCCAGTTACAGCGAAAGCCTCCGAGTGAACGTTACCAGTGCTAGCACTTAGTACAAGTGTGAGTCCCATTCACTTCAACAGGACACAGGCCCATGCTAAGCTGAAGTGCCAGTAGCACTATCTATATGGAGGAGCATGCCCTTAGACTCATTTCTGCACCATACTAGACATATCCATTGCTTGGTTCTGTGGGGAGACCAAAAGACTGGTTGAACTTACTAAAAATAGGTCCTTCAGGCAATTTTCACATGGGCCATGGTGGGCAGGGGGATGGGTGGAGGTGGCAGGTGTGCGGCGTGTGGGCAACCATTCCCATGGCTGCACACCCATCTTCACCCATGGAGCAACCACTGTTCCGTCCAACTGCTCTGTGGGTGTGCGGTGGGTGGAGAAGGGTGGAGCATGGGAGTGCACCCCCCCCCCCCCACTGCCCACATCATTCCCATGGATGCTCCCCCACCACACATCTGCCAATCACAGCATTCACATGGGCACTGCCCCCATGTGTGTGTGACGGGGAGGGCGCCAGTGTGAAAACGGCCTCAGATCAGAGATGAATTAGTGGTAGAAGTAGAATGGTGTGGCCGCTGCCTGAGCTATGTCTGACTTGTCTGTCCATCTTCAAACACTGTTTTTACACAGGCACATCTGGGGGCGAAGCTTCAGATGGACTGGGGTGGGTATGCGCCCCTACCCATGCACCGTTACTTGGAGCATCCCGGATTTTCCCCAGATACTCCATGCATGGGTCACAGGAGCATGTGTGTCACAAAGAGATACTGGACTATAGGTCTAACAAATATGTAAAGCTAAAGGTTAAACAAGTATGTAATGTTAAAGCTGAGAACTGGAAACTCACTTCATGTAATCATGTAATGTAAAACTGAGAGCTGGAAACTCAATTAATGCGATGGAGAGAGACAAAGATATGCCAGATGCATATTCACTGCAGACACTATCCAAGAGCCCCATGGAGTTGCAAATTAAGCTCTTCCTTGGCCTACGTGCCTGCATAAACACAAAATTCTCTAGGCAGGAAAGTTGAACAAAGAAACTTGAAAAGGTATTTAAGGGAAGATCTTTGCTATCGAGACAGACAATTCGAATTCAAATCAACCTCTGACTCTGAGCTGAGTCTTGGATTGCAGCTGGAAGGCATCAGCTCACCTGCCAGTTTTGCTGAAGCGATGCGTTGAGAAAGAACTTGGATTTCTAAACAACCTAAGAACTGATGCCCAGCCTACTACAACATTGGACTGAGAATGGACTCAAATACATGGACTTTATGTAGGGTAAGATTTATCTAGGGACTCACTGAGTACAGATTAAGAATGTGTTATTTTACCTTTGGGTTTATTAACCACTCTGTGTACAAACTATCTTTGCTTATGTAATCAATAAACTTTCTTATTTACTAAGAAGTGTCTGTTGTCTAGCATTGGGGACACAATCTGAGGATCCCATGCTTTCAAGCACTGGCAAACCCAGAGAGACAGTGTGTAAACAGGAACTTTCTGGAGCTTGGATGATAAAAGGATTATCCCCTTTACAGGACTGGATCAGCCAGAGAGATAACTGATTCAGGTGGGCTGCAAGTGAGGGAAACTGAGTCACCCAACCCAGGAAAGTGTGGTGTTGGACCCCAACCCCCATGACAGTGGCACCCAACGAGCAGGGTTACACTTAGTATTGTGTACCAATGTGTAGAAAAGCATAGGAGGATAGCCAAGATTGGGGTCATCTGAGGGGAGTAAATCCCAATTCTGAAGAGAGTGAGTTGCCAGCACTTTCTGGAATTCAATTCTGAGAGTGGAATAGGCAAATCTTTGAAGAGAGTGTGCAGTGTTCATTATTTTAATTTTGATTTTGGGTGCCAGGGCTAGTTATCAAAATAGGGCTGCCAAAGCATTTCTCCAAGCTCTCAAAGGCAGAATTGGAAAAGGAGGCACAAGCCAGACACCTCCAAACAGAGGAGAAAACTAAACAGCAACAGAAGCAGCTGATATGACAATTTGAGAGGATGAGCACAGATGGGACTGGAGAGGGTTTGCAACTGCCACCACCCCCCCTCCAAACCCCCCTCCACTTCACCTGCAACTGGGAGATGAAATATCTGGAGACAACCAGGGACAGGGCTCAAACGCAGACATTGAGCGGGTCAAACTGAGAATGGAACAGGAGTTCAGACTACAGCAAATGAAAAAGGAGAGGGAAAATGCAGAGAAACTAAAGATGCAGATCGAACTTGAAAGAACAAAACAACAAGAGAAAGAAAAGGAACTAGAATTGGAGAAAATGAGAATGAGCAGACAAGCGGAGGAGAAGGAAAAAGAAAGGCAAGCACAAGTGGAGGAGAAGGAGAGAGAGAGAGGCTGCATCAACTTGCCCTCCTGCAGAGACAGAAGGACCTAGGAATGCAACCTCAGCTCCCTTCAGGAGACAACTCTGATAGCGGCAGAAGATGCAGGATTCGAAAATACACACCCCTCATACCTCAGTATGACGACAGAGAGTGTACTGATGATTTTTTCACCACTGCCAAATACATATTTTGACAAGAAAAGATTCCAAACAACATGTGGCTCAACTTATTGCTACCTAAGATCTTAGTGAATGCAAGAAATGTGTACAACACAAAACTAGAGGAAAATGAAGTACCTGACTTTCGATGACTTCAAAAATGCAGTTCTTGAGGAGTATAGGATCACCGCAGAAACCTTTCGCCATAAACTACGCAACTTTAAAAAGGGAGATGGTAGGTCTTATTCTGATGTTTGTAATACATTGAAACGGTATGGGGTGAAATGGTGAAATGCACGAGGGAACGCTACTGACCAAATTATCGATTTGGTGGTGCAAGAACAATTCTTCAATGTGTGTAGCCCCAACCTAAAAGCTCACTTGCTCAATCAGAGGATCATGAATATTAAAGAGGCGGGTAGGAGGGCAGACAAATTTACTGCAAATGCTATCTCAGCTTATGGGGAAAGGAAGCCAAATAATGGGGGAAAGCCCAAGCAAGGTGTTTACCAAAAGCACAATGGGTATAAACCTCCCCACTCTGAGCAGGGTAACCTGACCCAGAACAAACCAAATGAGAATGGGGGTGGGGAGAGACAGGAATCCCCCAGACCCCAAAGAGTACACACCTTCCAATCCTCTAATACTTCAAGGAATTGTTTTCATTGTAAGCAACCAGGGCATATGGTACATGACTGCCCCCACAAAAGGGAGTCCGATGGCTACAAAGGGGAGCCTGACAGGATTATTGGAACTGTCAGTGTGAATTTTGTATCGGTAGTCCAACCCATCCCAAATGAGGTTTATGATTGCTGTACTATCCCTAACTCACCCACAGGGGATCAGTTGCTATGAAAACCTGCTAAGGTGAATGGGATAAACTGTATGGGGAGGCTGGACAATGGGGCACAGATGGTAATGGTATGTGAGGACCTAGTCCCAAAAGAGAAAATTAACACTCACAGCAAGGTTGTGGTATCCCTGGCAATGGAAATTAAAGATATTCTACCCACAGCAAGAATACAGTTAGAGTGGGAGGGCTTAAAGGGGCCCATCGAGGTGACTGTCCTCCCCCAAAATGCAGAAAATGAAATGCTGGTGGGAAATGATATCTGGGACTGGCAGGAAATGATATCTGGGACTAGAGCCCATGGTCCTTCCCAGGAACATGGGGAGACAGAGAGCAAGTCTAGTGGAAGAGAAGGGTTGCAGGAAGGCTCTGGGAGCCAGACAGAGGCTGCACCCCAACCTATGAAGTCCACTAAGCAGCAGCAGGAAAACCCCAAACAGGAGTCGCCGGCCCTGCCAGAAGGCATGGGAGGACAGGACTCGGGGAGTGAACTGCAGGCCCCTGTCTCACATGGGGAACTGAATGGAGTGAAACCAAATGACCAAACTGATTCTGAGACCCAAACGTTGAACCCCGACCTTGAATGGAAAGGCCCAACATCTACAGAATCAAACTGGGTAACCACGGGGGGAGAGTTAGAGGCTGGGGATGCCCCTACTGAACCCAGGGGGTTGCAAGCAGGCCAGGAGATTGGTGATTCTATCTTAAGAGAAGGTGAGAAGGTGCTGACTGAAACACAAGCAGATTTCAGGTCAGAACTGGCTAGGAATGAAACCTTGCCTGGTATGGATGGGGGAGGGCCGGGTATCTTTTCCCAGGGATAAAAATGCAGCAAATGGGGTCAGAAACCCAGCCTGTCATCCTAAAAGAGAAGGAGCAGGCAGACACTGCTGATTATGCCAAGTCTGAAAGAATTCATGAGACAAGACTGACATGTCCTACAGGGCAAGTCTGGCTTGTAGAGAATGGAGGGGAGGAAACGGTTAATAGTGCCATTACGGAGCTTAGCAAACTGAATCCTCAAGAGATTCATGGAGGGGTGTCTGAAATAAAACGTCTGAGTCTTCACACCCACAGCATAAAGCCAGACTCCAAGGAAGGAGACATACACGATTGTACAAACCCAGGGGATCCTGTGGGAACAAACACGATTTGGGGGAAGGGGACAAGAGATTCTGGTGACAATAGCCCCTTAAGAGAAGCAGCTTTTCCGGTGATTGATTTGAATACAAATACCATTACAGAGAAATGGGAAATGCAAACACTTGAGAACAAGACTCTCCTCACTGGGAATGACGGCAATTCTCCAGGTGAAAAGGTTTTTAAAATGCACAGTAGCACAGACAATGGGATTGGGATAGGAGACATTTGCCCACAGCTTACATTCTCTCCAGATACCCCTGGAAAAGATTGTACAAGGGATGACCTTTTCCAGGTTATGGAAGAAACAACGGGTAAAGTTACAGGAATAAACACTGAACGGTGCAATGCAAAAGGTTTGACACTTACTGCATACACCCTCTTTTGTTTCCTACTGGTGCTTATGATCTGCACTCTGGACAGTCCAGGCAGATCAGACAAAGATATTGTGACATGGCAAAAAGACATACGGTCAGTGAGAAACATGCTACCAGGTAAATTGGGAACATGGCCAAATTTTGTAACAGGAGAACAAAAGATGTTGACATGGCGTTCTCACCCTTTTGTCACATTCGTGGGCATACTGATGTACCTCGAGGGTTATGGGAAAGGGGAACCCCACATGCAACACGAGACAGGGGGACATCGACATCTCAGTGTATACCCCTACAGGATAATTAACCCAGAAAGAATGAAACCCGATGATCACCTCACTGGGAAATGGTTGAAAACAAGTGAACATGATAACCCCACAATGCTAACACAGTGTTTGAAACACCACATGTATAACTTGAAATTGAATCGAGCAAAGGGAAATGAGGTGGGGGGTTGCATATACTGATTCCCACCAACACAACATGCCAACCACTTCAGTCTTATCATGTTACGGGACACTGTCGTGCCCACTCCACATGATCTGGAAGTGGGGGAGCTGTCACAAAGAGATACTGGACTATAGGTCTAACAAATATGTAAAACTAAAGGTTAAACAAGTATGCAATGTTAAACCCGGTGACCGCCTCACTCCCTGGGTTCTAGATCGGCCTCTGTGGTCGGCTGGGGGTGCCATGTTGGAGGTCCCCCAGATTTCCTGGGGGGCCATGCTGGACAGGGCATTCTCAGTGGCTGCGCCGTGCCTGTGGAACTCCCTCCCAGTGGGGGCCCATCTGGCCCCAGACCTCCTGGCTTTCTGCAAGAACTGTAAGACCTGGCTGTTCCGACAGGCTTTTGGCGAGGTAGGGTTGGGTTGGGGGGGGTTGTGTTTTCCCCCCTGCTTTTGTTTATTATGTTTTTAAATGTTTAAACAGTTTTATATTATATTTTGTTATTGTTAGCCGCTCTGGGCTAGTATGAGGTAGGAAAAGCGGGATACAAATATGGTAAATAAAATAAAAAATAAAGCTGAGAACTGGAAACTCACTTCATGTAATCATGTAATGTAAAACTGAGAGCTGGAAACTCAATTAATGCAATGGAGAGAGACAAAGATATGCTGGATGCGTATTCACTGCAGACGCTAGCCAAGAGCCCCATGGCGTTGCAAATTAAGTTCTTCCTTGGCCTACGTGCCTGTATAAACACGAAATTCTCTAGGCAGGAAAGTTGAACAAAGAGACTTGAAAAGGTATTAAGGGAAGATCTTTGCTATCGAGACAGACAATTCGAATTCAAATCAACCTCTGACTCTGAGCTGAGTCTTGGATTGCAGCTGGAAGGCATCAGCTCACCTGCCAGTTTTGCTGAAGCGATGAGTTGAGAAAGAACTTTGATTTCTAAACAACCTAAGAACTGATGCCCAGCCTACTACAACATAGGACTGAGAATGGACTCAAATCCATGAACTTTATGTAGGGTAAGATTTATCTAGGGACTCACTGAGTACAGATTAGGAATGTGTTATTTTACCTTTGGGTTTATTAACCACTCTGTGTTCAAACTATCTTTGCTTATGTAATCAATACAATTTCTTATTTACTAAGAAGTGTCTGTTGTCTAGCATTGGGGACACAATCTGAGGATTCTGTGCTTTCAAGCACTGGCGAACCCAGAGAGACAGTGTGTAAACATAAACAGGAAGCTTTCTGGAGCTTGGATGACAAAAGGATTATCCCCTTTGCAGGACTGGATCAGCCAGAGAGATAACTGATTCAGGTGGGTTGCAAGTGAGGGAAATTAAGTCACCCAACCCAGGAAAGTGGGGTGTTGGACCCCAACCCCGTGACAGTGTGCCCACCCACCCCACCTTCCGATGGATGATTGGGGGTTGGGGAAATGGGTGGACCTCCATGGGCATGTCCCATTTAAAAACAGCCATAGTCTTAAGATTGTGGGAGTCCCACTAGCCTTTCAGGTCAACACAATGGTGGGCATCACTCTACTTCAACCATGTTTACTGTATACCAGCTGGCTTGCCAGGTTGTTGGGGATTTTTTGCCTGCCCCTCAAGGATGTACCCAGGATCGGAATGGGTCCGAATGCAGAAGGTAGAATGATCCCCCTATCCCGCTCTTCCTGACAACAAAGGATGCAGCTGCACCAGGGAGAGTGGGCCCCGACAGCTTGTTGGCACAGGTGCAGCTAAACTGCCTGTCCTTACTCTAGCCATGCTCTTGCACCTTGCTTTACAGAAGAGGAAGAAAGAGATGCAGTTTGTCCAGAACCACCTAGCAAGACCAGAATTTTGACTCCCAGCTCCAAGTTCAACATACCTGCCATTGGAGAACACTAGGTCAAGGCTTATCCCAATTCACCACCATTAAAATCATTTCAAAGGCCATTATTACATGGACTCCCCTCCCCCCCCCCGCCCCCGGCTGGGAGTGTGGTAGGTTGTTCAATGCGGGGGGGGGTGGTGGTCCATGTAAATGCCAAGGTCATGGGTGGGGGAATGGGTGTTTTTCCATGTAAACAGCATGGGCAGTTGGTGGGGGTGCATGCGCGCTGCTGACACACACACCACTCCACCCATTCCCCACCCACAGAGCCATCCAGAAAACCAGAGGAGGCTCCATGAGTGAAGATGGGTGGAGGTGGGTGTGTGCCCGTGAGAACGAGTGCACGCTCACATCTACCCACCGTGGCAGCACACTCAGCCACCGCTGCCCATGTAAAAAGGACCAAAGTGTACTTTTGAAGTACTATGACTGCTAGGGATGTGTGAACACAATGCGGTTTGGTTGTTCAGTCATTCAGTCATTCAGTTTGGGAACTGAGTTTGGGTTCGGTCGTTTGGTCCGGGAGTTTGGATTCGGTCGTTCCGTTCGGTGGAGTTCGGTTTGGCCGAACGTTTGTGGGGGGTGGGTGGGTGGTGGTATCGGTATCGGTATCATTTGCTATTTAGTCTAACTGCTAAATATTACTATTCTAAAACCTATGGAACTAAATCTAATATATTATCTACAAAGTCCTAGTCCTACAAACACACTATAAAATAGTAAAACTGAATAACTACAACACACTATCTCTATCTAATCTATCTCTTAGTGGCGGCCCTTGCCTGAGGGTGCCTGGGGCAGTGCCCTGCTCCCTCCATCCCCCGTCCCCCCGGGTGCCACTGCCAGTTAGCCGGGACTCCAGACAGAGTGCTCATTGACTGAGCGAACGCTGTCTCTGCTGGCTGAAATTGACATTGGAGCACCGCACTGCTCTGACTGCTTGGCTTGCCAAGCAGTCAGAGCAGCATGGCACTCCGATGTCAATTTCAGCCAGCAGACAGAGCGTTCAGTCAGTGAGCGCTCTGTCTGGAGTCCCAGAAGGAACAAACTTGGCCTGAATGTGCGCCAGGCAGCTAAGCATTCAGTCCAAGCGTGCCGCTGGGAAATGAAATTTCCCACTCGCGGCATCTTTGCACTGAGCCCTGTGGGCTCAATACAAAGTGTCACCTGGTCGTTCAGTGGAGGCGCTTGGTGAGATGTGCTGTGGCGCACATGCTTGAACTGACTCAGTTGAGCATGTGCGCCACAGCACATCTCGCTGCCAAGCGCCTCCACTGAACGTTGAACTGCCTGGTGCCTGCCTGCCCTGCTTGGTGAGTAAATGCGAGGGCGGGGACTCAGGGAGAGAGACTGGGGGCCTGGAATGGAAGGGGGGGGGGACTCGTGGAGCAGAGGCTGGGGCCTGGGATGGGAGGGAGGATGTGCAAGACTGGGGAATGGGGGGAGAGGGTGGGCACCCACCCTCTTCCCCCATTCACCAGTATTGCACACCCTCCCCCCTTCCATCCCAGGCCCCCAGCCTGGGGAGAGACTGGGGAAGGGGGGTGAGTAAACGCAGGGGGAGAGAGACTGGGGGCCTGGAATGGAAGGGGGAGGGTGTGCAAGACTGGGGAATGGGGGGAGAGGGTGGGCACCCACCCTCTTCCCCCATTCACCAGTATTGCACACCCTCCCCCCTTCCATCCCAGGCCCCCAGCCTGGGGAGAGACTGGGGAAGGGGGGTGAGTAAACGCAGGGGGAGAGAGACTGGGGGCCTGGGATGGAAGTGGGGAAGGGTGTGTGAGACTGGGGAATGGGGGGGATTTTTTGGGGGGGAGGGTGTTGTGGGGACAGACAGACTGGGGGATTTTGAGGGGGGAGGGTGTTGTTCTGTGTTTGCATGTTGACAAAATGGCCTCTCTACTCATGCTTTGGAGGGGTGAAGGAAACCAGCAGCAATGTATCAATGAATGCATTGTTGCTTTCCTTCTCCCCTCTCAACATGAGTAGAGAGGCCTTTTTGTAAATTTGTGGTTCCACTGGTCGTGGCTACTCTTTTTTTTTTTTTAATGGTCCCTTCGCTGTTTCACTGCTGCTTCCTGCTGCTTCCAGAAAGTAGTTTGTGTGGACAGGCATTTGGCTGCCGGGGATAAGGCGTGGCTGCTGGGGATGATGCTGTTTGGACTCGGGGCCTGCTGTGGTGGGAATGCAGCTCCAAAAGGGGCCAAACTGTTTTTTAAAAGGGGCCTGTGTGCTTGAACAGGCAGTTTGTTGGTGAAGCTACAAGGGATGCTGGTCTGGATGTGTCTGATTTGGTGGCAATGTGTCCCTAAACTGGCCAAATTTTTAAAATAAAGTCTGTGTACTTGCACAGGTGTTTGGCTGCCGGGGATGTCTTTGGGGGCTTGTGGGAATGGTTTGTTTTGTTTATGTGTGGTTTTCTGGTTTTTATATGGGTTTTGTTCACTTGATGATGTAGAGTGTTACATACTAATCCCCACCCCTCCCCCAATGCACACGCAACAGAGGGTGAGGGGAATTAGTATTTAATGCCCCGTGATTCAATTGAGGTTTTGAAATTGTGAGATGTAACAGTTAGTCTGGTGATCTTATGGGTGTTCAAAATGCTGGAAATGTGATGTTTGTGATAAAATTGAGGTTCTGAAATCATGAGATGTAACTGTTAGTCTGCTGATCTGCCTGCTTTTAACCTGGCAGAGGAGGTGAATATAACCTGTCTAACTGAAATTGCTGGATTAAGTAATGTAACGCCCATCCAATGTTAACCCTGAAAACTCCTTGCTGCTGGCTGGGTTATGCCCTAGCTCTGCCTTCCGTATCCCTGGCTCCGCCCCTAGGCTAGACTCCACCCCTAGGCCTGCCTGCAGTGAAGCCCGCCCGCCGGCCCAGCCTTACTGCCCCAGTGCCCCTCCAACATCAAAACTCACCATCCGCCCCTTCTTTTATTGCTTGCTGCGCCCGCCTTACCGCAAGCCCCATTGGCTCTGTGCAGCCTAGCCCCCCCCCCACCTCTCATGTCCAATCGCAGACTGCCAAGCCAGTGGTCTGAAGAGAAAAGGGATGGTGATTGGACAGGCTGGCTGCTACTCCAAGCCTCTCCAGCCCTGGTGCCCGAAAGTCTGCTCCTCAGCTGCCTCCCCCTCCCTGGACCTTCCAGGCACATTTTTCCCGCCCGAACTCATCCGAACTTGATCCAAACATGACTGAACTGTTTGGTCGTTTCAGAGTTTGGATCGGGTTCGGGTTTGGTCGGTTTGGGTTTGGTCATCTGAACAAACCAAGTTCGGTCCAAACTCCGAACATCTGAACTGCGTTTGCACATCCCTAATGGCTGCATTTCTAAAATCAGTTACTCCAGAATGATCCCATTAGCTTCTATGGGGCTACTCCAGAGTAAGTAACTAATCCGAGGAGGTGGGAATCCTTTTTTTCATGCCCCTACTAACTAAGGTTTCAGAATTCCAATTTGACCATCCCAATTTGACAACAAAGGTTTCTACCTGCTAGCAGTTTATGGCCTTTCACTTGAGCGATAGGGTGCTTTTAGATGAGCACGGCTGGAGTGGGAATGTCTGTGTTGTTGGAAATGCAAGGACTGTGAGATCATTGCATCCATTTACCCAATGCAGAGTTTACAGAGGAGTGTGAGTAGCTAATCATTAAGCAGGCAGGAACCATACTTAAGCTTAAGTAG
The DNA here is from genome assembly GCA_003113815.1 of Sphenodon punctatus. Lineage (NCBI taxonomy): Eukaryota > Metazoa > Chordata > Lepidosauria > Sphenodontia > Sphenodontidae > Sphenodon > Sphenodon punctatus. Next base: position 1,766,420 of record QEPC01014017.1, read on the forward strand.
CTTTATTAGGAAATACATGTAGGATAGGAAAGGCCTACATCTATGCTAAGTCCTAAGACTAGGTGTGTTCAAGAGGGAGGAAGGAAGCTCTCTGAGACACAAAGAGATGAGAAATCTCCTGGGGGAGGAGATTGACCAATCAGGTCCTGACAGGAGTAGGACAGATAGGATGAGGGAAGGGTTCCCTGATCTGTCTGTCTACTCCTGATGTTTCTAGCAAACAAACAGGATGAGGTGCTGAGGGGGGATGCAACCAAAGGAATGTATTTCCAACACATGTCCACTGAGTGGAATGGCTGTGGAGCACCCACACACATGGAGTAAGTGGGGAGGGATTCTAACAGGCAGCTCCCAGGATGGCTATTGTGCCCACTCAAACAGCCTCCATGCACTACTGTCTCCATGGACTGGCCATGCAAACAATTCATACTGGCGGCTGTTCCCCTCCCTACCCCAAACTCTCCCCACCTCAAGCCCTGCACAACTGCTCACCCCCTGCCATGACACCATTAAATCTAAACCTTTAGAAGAGTTTCTAGAGCAACTTGATAAACTTTTTTGTAACACATCACTGGGACCAGATGGTATACACCGCAGAGTTCTGAAGGAACTCAAATATGAAATTGTAGATCTACTACTGGTAATGTGTAACCTATCACTAAAATCTTCCACTGTATCTGAGGACTGGAGGGTAGCAACTGTAATGCCAATATTTAAAAAGGGCTCCAAAGGCAATCCTGGAAACTACAGACCGATGAGCCTGATATTTGTGCAAGGAAAAATGGTGGAAAGTATTATTAAAAACAGAATTACTGGGCATATTGATAAACATGGCTTAATGGGGAAGAGTCAATATGGATTTAGCAAAGGGAAGTCATGCCTCACTAATCTACTGGAATTTTTGGGGGGTACAAATAAGCATGTGGATAAGGGGAGTCGGTCAATATAGTGTATCTGGATTTTCAGAAAGTGTTTGATAAGGTCCCTCATGAGGGAGTCTTAAAGAAATTAAAAAGTCATGGAATAGCAAGCAGTGTCCTATTGTGGATTGGTAACTGGTTAAAAGATAGGAAGAAAAGAGTAAGACTAAATGGTCGGTTTTCACAATGGAGAGGAGAAATTATGTAGTGCCCCAGAGATCTGTACTGGGACCGGTGTTGTTTAATGTATTCACTAACGATCTGGAAAGGTGAGTAAGAAGTGGGGTGATCAAATTTGGAGATGACACCAAATTATTCAAGGTAGTTGAACAAGTCCACAAGTGGACTGTGAAAAATTGCAGGGGGATCTTTCAAAATTGGGTGACAGGGCATCTAAATTGCAGATGAAATTTAATGTGGAGAAGTGTAAAGTGATGCACATATGGAAAAACAATCCAAACTTTATGTACACAGTGCTGGATCCTAAATTAGAAGTTACCACTCAGGAAAAGGACCTTGGCATCATTGTCAAAAATACATTGAAATCCTCAGCACAGTGTGCCAGTAGCCATCAAAAAAGCAAACAATGTTAGGGATTATTCGTTAAGGGCTAGAGAATAAAACTGAAAACAGACATAATGCTAACTCTACTTTAACACCACCTTAACATTTCTTATGCATGTTGCAGGGCTGTATTGGTGCCCCATAAGGCCCTGAAATATGTATAAGTAATGTTAAAGTGGTGTTAAAGCGGAGTTCGCATTATGCCTGTTTTCACCCACAGTAGAAATAGAAAAGGTACAGAAAAGAGCAACAAAAATGATAAGGGATATGGGATGGCTTCCCTATTAAGAGAGGCTGGATAGGTTAGGGCTCTTCATCTTGGAGAAGAGACAGCTGAGGGGGATATGGCGGAAGTTTATAAAATCATGAGTGGTGTGGGAACAAGTTAACAGGGAATGGTCATTATAGTATTTACCATCTCGAACAGTACTAGAACTAGGGGACACTCCATGAAACTAATAGGTAGCAGATTTAAAACAAATAAAAGAAAGTATTTTTTTAATCAATGCACAATTAAGTTGTGAAATTTGTTGTCAGACAATGTGGTCAAGGACAGAAGTATAACTGGGTTTAAGAAAGGGTTGGACAAGTTTCTGGAGGATCGGTCCATTAGTAGCTATTAGCCAGGTAGGTTTGGGGAATGTAACCTCTTACTGTCAGGAGATGAGAGTGAACAACAACAGGGAATGGGTCGCCCCGTTGTGACCTGTTGGGTACTTCTTCCAAGTGACCAAGGAAGACCACTGTCAGAGACAGGTGCTGGGCTCAATGGACCATTGGTCTGACCCAGTATGGCACTACTGAAGTTCTTATGACACACAGCCCCAGATACCATAGAAACAGGAAGCTGCAGGACTCAATAACTCCTTCCTGTTCAAGAGCCGGTGCAGTCACTGGCAGTCCCAGATTATAATGGAGGAACGTACTGGGAGAGGGGGGACAGGAAGCTGCTGTCCAAGAAGCTGTCCTCTACGGCATTGACTCTTCTCTCATGTGTTGCAAAGGGGGCTATGTGGTGCTGTATTTGATGTGCTTTCTTTAAGAGCTCTCCAGAAAGCTCCCGACAGGACTGTGGGCAGGACCAGGTAGGCAGCCAGTCGCAGACCTGTCTGCTGGCATGGATGGGTGCCTCGGTTCACCCGGGCAGGGGATGCATGGCTGCCTGTCCCCTGCACACTATTTTGCCTTCCCCCCGGTGCCCCAAGAGTGGCCATGAGTGGGTCTTGGGAGAGTGCCTCCACCCACACCACCTTCACATGAGCATTCGGGTGCATGGTTGATGGGAGGACCTGCGTGGTTGCGTCTCATCTAAAAACACCCTTATTGAATTTATCCTCACATCACCACTGAAAGGAATGGAAAGAAGTCCTTGACTTCTGCAAAATGATATAGAAAGTCTGTGGCTGATCCAAGTTGGAGTCCAGCGCTTTAAAAACAGACCCCAGTAATCAAGTTTTGACTTGCTGAAGTCTAGGGAAACTTGTTTCTGGACCATATTTTAAATTTATCTACAGTCTCACAATTTGGAATGGGTGGGCAGTTTGGGTAAGTGACTCTGGTTTTGAGTCATCTGCGTTTTTATTATTGTTTTTCCTTTGTGATTATGACGATCCTTGTTAACGTGAATAATTCACAAGTATAAAGAAAAAGATTAGAGTTCTATGTCAACCCTATTCCGGTTTGGAGCTCCCATTCAGATGCTAACCTCAGCTTTCATCTTCCAGATAATGCATATTCCAGTTCATTTACTTACCCGTTGTGTGACAAAGGAGCTACAGGTCACATTCAAGTTAATTTATTAAATCACTTAGCTGAAACCCCACACCAGCATCTGGCTTTCACCTCTCCAAGTGTTAGCTGGCTGTATCATGTATCCCTCCAAATGCTAGCAGTCAGGATCAGCTGCAATAATAACTGGCTACAGTGCAGTGCCAGGTCTGATTTTTAGGATCTGGAAGGTTCCCCAATTGAAGTTTATTTGGGAGGCCCTCTGAGTCATGTAATAACATGGCATTGCAATGGGTGTTTTCAGATGAGACGGGGCCAATTGCCCCCATCACGAAATCAATGAATTGATCCCCCACCGGGATGACCCATCACACCCTAACAGACGTGCCGGGGGATCCCGGCGGGGAATCGGGGAGGGGGCGGGGCTGTGCGGCGCAACATGCGGCCGCATGGCCCTGCCCCCTCCACGCTCCCCGCCGACCGCCCTCTGGGGAGATGGGCAGAAACAGCGGCCAATGCTGCCGCAGTGCTCACCCGCTATGGCCACGGGCCAGAATCCCTGCGGGGATTCCGGGTGGTGGCCACCGTCCAGACGTGACGGCGGGGGTCACCACAGTGGGGGTCACCACAGCGGGGAATCGCCTTCACCACGCGATGGCCTCTGGTCCCGCCAATTCTGCCACTCGCGTGGTGAATGTGATTCCCCGCCGTGGTAACATCTGGGGGGGAACATCTGTTCCCCCCAAAAGACGTTACATGGTCCAAGCCACCACAGGGAATTGACTGTGGTTGACATTGACCACGTAACATCTGAAAATACCCAATGTTTCATGATATTTGCAGTTTCATTTTACAATCTTGCTTTCAATGCATGATGCTACTGCTTCAACACCCAGTGACAGAACCTTAAAATGACCTCATGAAACACAATCACGCTCCAGTACTGTATCACAAGCCAATGTCATAGCGAATTGTATGAATTAAATTACCCTGTCTCTGATTTTTTTTTATGTGCAAAGTGGTGGAAAGGTGGGGGAGAATGGGGAGGTGGTTGAGAGAGCTTTTCATTTTGGCCTAAATCAGGGGTGGGGAATGTTGTCTTCCCCAGGGGCCACTTTAAAAATTACTACAAGCTCCAAAACCCACAAAGGATGTTAACAAACATGACACTGGCCCTCGTTGCCCTCTCTGGCTCGCCTGGGTCAGCACCGAACCCCACATCTGTTCCGGGCCTGTCAGATGTGAACCCAGTTCAAATCCTGACAGAGTTGGCACCTGGACTGGAAATGTGGGCCCGAAATGAACCGGGCCCACAGTCTGGCCCTGTGAGCTGCCCACACAGGCCAGAGCAGGATGAACCAGGTGGGCGGGACTGTTTTTGCACCCGCCCTCCCCAGCGTGTGTGTGTGCGGGGGGGTGGGGTGGGGTGTCGGACGGGCACCATGGCAGTCAAAGACCCTACAATTGCCCCGATTTTCCTGGGAATGTCATGGGTAAGAATAAAAATTCCCGGGTGAGTCACTCCTGTTTTGCTGAGCCCCCAGTCTAGGGTGGTCATGCGTCCAGATATATCATGGACAGCACACTTTCCCCAACAATTTGGGCTGCCCAGGATGCATGGGACAGGAACTGGACTGTGTGCTGTCTGGAATTTGTGCTCTGTCCCTAGCTGCTGTAACTAAAGAAAATCAATCATCTCCCTGAGACCCCACCCTCAGACGCAGCCTGGGTGGAGGGGGAGGAAATTCCACCGCTCCCTCTGCCCGCATGCCAGGGTGCCCTGGGCAGGGCCCTGCTACCTCCTGGATTGCAGCAGCACTGCTCATGCGACCTATTAGATCAGAAAGTTGCTACCTTGTAAACAAGGTTCTTCGAGATGGCTCCAACTATTCTCACAATTGGGTGTTGTGAGAATGATCAGAGTCACTCGAACAGGAACCTGCTGCTGCCGCCACACAGAAGCACACACCGGGACTTCCAACAGCCAGAACTTCTGGAGGCGGTAGCGGCAGCAGCAGGTGCGTGAGACACAAAGACATATGTCCCTATTTTCATCTGTGAAATGTTGGAGTGTATGCAGCCAGCAATGGCTGCCTGTTATTGGTGGAGGCAGGGACCTGACCACAGCATGGGGGCAGAGTCAGCCAACCCTGGCAATCCCATCCCGGGACGTGCAGTCACAGTGTTGGCTGCATGTATGTTTTTACCCATAGAAATTTGGGGATAGGAGTAGAATTGGTGCATAAGGGGAGCTCTCAAGAAAAGGAGGTTCTGGATCTGTCACCTATCCTTGTGTGCATACCCTTATCTTTGCTCACTTCACCAAAGCACTGAAAAACTGAACTCAGGCTAAGGTATTGGATCAAAGGGCCAGTTCCAGGAACTGGAAAGGGGCCATATGGAAAACTCACCAGGGGATGGATTTGGCTCCCGGGCCTGAAGTTCCTCACCCCTGATCTAAATAACCACATTTGGACCACTGCTCCAGAGTCATCCCACTGATTTCAATGGGAGTAGTTCAGAGTTAGCGGTTCACCTACTGCAACTATCTGAAACCAAATTTCAATGATGTTGAAAGATTCAAGGATAAGATCCATCCATGGCCATTAGCCAAGCTGGGTGAGAGAGGAAAACTTTGACTTTTGTCAGCTGGGAGTAAATGACACTATGGATCATTCCATATATGTGCTGTTTTTAAATGAATTGCCAGGGCCCAACCCTGCTTCTCAAGCCACTATGCTCTCTGCTCTAGAACTTGACATAACAGGGAAATGAACCATGGTCTCCAGCTAGTAATCTAATCACTAGACTAACCTGCCTCTCTACAGTGGAATATAAAACAGCAGTTCCTGTGGTTGAATCTATATGATGGCCAGCACAGGGGATGGGGCACAGAAATCATTAATAAAAGCCAAATACACCATGCAGGGTTCTTTTGGTTTTCATTTCTAGCCCTGAAATTGACAATATCAGCCTTTTTCTGGCCTTTCACATTTCTTGGTGCACTCTCCTAGTGGAAATTTTCCCCAGGTTTCCCCCCCCCCCTTGAATTTAATGCCCCCCCCCCCCAATTAAGCCCTGCCCTGTTGGAAGCAAACAGGCAGGGCTCAGTCCCCATGCCCCTCCCTCAAATGAAGCCTGAGGACTGGAAGGAGGATCCTTGTCAATGTGCCAGGGATGGAGTACAGGACCCCTGCCCTGCCCAGCACTCCGGGACCCTGCCCGGTGTATGTATATGGCTGAAGAGCTCCCCTGCATCCCTGTCCTGGCTTGGAACTACATTGGTGGAGAAGGAGCTGCTGCTCAGTCCTAGGACTTTATGAAGGCGTTGGGTACTGAGCCCTGCCTGCCTCTTCCCAGTTCCCAAAGCTGGTGCCACTGCTGCAAACAGGGCCAAGGGTGGGGGGCAGGGGTTGGGCTGAAACCTTTCCCCCTAGAATAATTAATTATTATCTGTATAGTGCCAGCAGTGTCCCTGGCACTATACATCTCCTGATAGGGAATGGAGACAATAACCACCAGCAACCTCCAAGTGCCCTGCCTGTCATGTTTGATTAGTAAGGAGATACAAAGACAAACATGGGCATAGGTTCTTCCTAGGAATTACTTTCTTTGGCTGAAGTATTCCAACCAGGGGTTTGTGATCAATGACAAGTATGAATTTCCTTCCATATAGATATTGGTTGAATTTCTTCACACCCCAAACTAAACTCAAGGCCTCTTTGTGTATCTGAGTATAGCTGCGTGCTGTTGCTTTAGAGATCTGGAGGCAAAGGCTATGCGTTGTTCAGTGCGATCTGGCATGACGAGATAGGACTGCCTGTGGACTGGTCGGCTCGCCAGCACAGGAAGAGTCACGTGGGGAATTAACTCCACACCCTCCACACCACGTTACTGTCCTTGCTGCCCCTGCAGGGCACAATATTCACCCCTGACAGGGTTATCAGCAGGGTGGTTTAGCGGCCCAATCAACAAGAGCCCTTGATGGGGCTGTCAGCCATAAACATTCTCAAAAATGGGTTAATTTATCCAGACCTCCCAGCATCCCTCACAGTCCACCCGTACCATGAGGAAATAGGTCCCCAAATATATCAAACATAAATGTAGTCCCTTCCTAGCAACTCATAGGCTTCCTCCATACCTTCAGTTAGGCCTTTGGCTATTTTAGCTTGGTAGCCAGGAATTCAACCCACAGCCTAGAAGCCTTATGGCTGGCACAGAGGCTGCCTTGGAAGCATCCTTCTGCTATAGTTCCCCCCCTCATTCCAGTGGCAACTTAAGCTGCCTGTTCATATGCTCCTCCCCTACCTGGGATTGGCCAGAGCAAGTACACGCCTCTCCTCAGCCCTCTACACCTGTGTGCATATGGCTAGAGGCTAAATTGGCTCTGTAACTAGCGAATGGCTCAGTTGCCTTCAGTTAGGGCTTCAGCAGCTTGCTTGCAGCTTTTAGCTTAGCTTTATCTGGATGCTGTTTGGCTTGTCAGGGTTGGATTTTGAGCCCCGACAATTTAAAGGAAAAAAGCTGCTGGATGTGGCTGATTACAAGCGACCATGTACACAGCGCAATGTAAGTTTCCCCACCGGGAGATTTCCCTGTTGGGAGATTCAGTGGTGCGGTAACGTGGGCAAGTGGCCTAAGTGTCCACTCTGTTACACTGCCCAGTTCCATATGGTATGGACACTGTGGTATGGAGCTGGCAGTGGCTGTGGTTCACGGAGGACCTGCACTGGATGAAGCAAGGTGGATGGCGGTTGAACTGACGGTGGCGCCGGACACAGACTGAAGCTGACCAATTGCAGCATAAAGTTAGTTTAAGAATGTATGCTGTTGCGGTGTGGGCAGCAAAGAAAGAATTCTTTGCTGTCCTCATTGCATCTGCAAAGCCACGTCCAGCAGAGCTTTTCTGGGTGGTGCAGCGGCTGGTCAGTCTGGCTTCTCTCCACCTGGAACTGGAATTTTCCAGTGCCCACTGTGACATGTTTGCTGACTTTTTTGCGGATAAAATTGCTCATATCCATCACGACCTCGATGCTGCACTTGAGAAAGGTAGTGAACTAGAGGTAAGGGAAACCTTGCCATGTCAGTATTTGTGGGATCAGTTTCAGTGGGTATCGACTGCTGATGCGGCAGAGGTCCTTAGGACAGTGCCGGTCACCTGTTGTGAATTAGATCCATGCCCATCCTGGCTGGTGAAAGCCAGCTGGGAGACACTAGGGCTGTTGCTAGCGGTGGTGGTCAATGTCTCCCTTGAGGAGGGCAGGGTACCGAGCTGCTTCAAGGAGGCGATGGTACGGCCTCTGCTCAAGAAACCATCTTTGAGCATTGACTCACCAGCCAGCGATCAGCTAGTTTCTAACATGTGGCCTAGATCGATGACCTATGCCGTGAATTAGATCACGGCAGATCATCTATTTTGATCTTGTTGGATCTATCGGTGGAGTTTGATACCATTGATTATGAGATGTTGGTGACAAGGTTGCAGGACTGGGCTGGGGTGAGTGGGATTTTTATTGCCTTTTAGCATTCTGCCTTTTAGTAATTTTAATTTTTTAATATTTTAATTTTATGTGTTTTATTGCTGGATTTTATATGTTGTTTGCTGCTCCAGGCCGCCATGGTGCAGAAGAATGCGGGGTAAAAGTGTATGTAATAAATAAATAAATAAATAAATATGGGGAAGCATCACATGATAATGATGGGTTGAAGTGTGTAAGTAAACTGTCTGATGTAACTGATTTCTTGGCCTTCATGAAAACTTCTGCACACTAGAGTGACCATATCCACTTTCAACCACCCCGCAGTAAACAATGCAGTACATCCGATATCATTCAAGATTAGGCACAAATCAATTGTAGAGGTTAATAGTTTCAAGGAATGATCTAAGCTGGGAGACATCCTTTGGCTCTGCAGTAGGGATGTGCAAACGCAGTTTGGAAGTTTTGGGATTCAGCCCAAACTTGGGGGGTTCAACCTGTTCATGAACACCCCGAATCCAAACCACCCCCTGCCTGAACCGGCTGAACAAAGTTCGGGCTCCAAACCCACTTAGGTGGGGACAGGGGGCAGGAAGGAACCTGGTTTTCCCTCCCCCCTCCAGGCTGAACAGGATGAAGGGGCACCAGGGAGCACCTCCCGCCCACCCTGCCCAGCCTCATAAAAAAAAAAAAATTAAACCCCCCACCCCAGGGATCGCCCTACATGGTGGTGCTACTAGGCCTTCCAGGTCAAACCGGAAGGCCTAGTAGCAGCCTGAAGTGCTCTGGAGCGCCGCCAGACACTCCGCTGCTGCCGTTGCTGGACCCAAGACCGGAGCCCCAGCACCACCAAGTAGGTCGGGCTCCAGGTCTGGCAGTGCTGGTGGGTCCAGAGTGCTTCAGGCTGCTACTAGGCCTTCTAGTTTGACCAGGAAGGCCTAGTAGTGGCCTGAAGTGCTCTGGAGCACCGCCACCAGAAAACGTGGAACCGGAGCCCCGGCACCACCAGGTAGGGCGATCCCTGGGGTTGGGGGTGTTAAAAAATTTTTTTTACAAGGCTGGGCAGGGTGGGGGGGAGGTGTTCCCCAGTGTCCCTTCCACCCATGCAGCTGGGAAGGGGAGGGAAAACCATCCCCCCCCCACTTGAATGGGTTCAGCCCCCCTGAACCCGTTCAGGCCGAACGGGCCGAACACCGAACCCCCCGGTGTTCGCACATCCCTACTCTGGAGCTTCCAGGACTGCTTTAATCTTCTCTGGACTTTTATGTAGACATTGTGCGTCAATAATATATCCACAGTAAGCTACTGAGTTCTTCAAAATCACACGTTTTGTATTAGCTCATAACCCATACTCCTCTATAAGCTTCAGTACCTGCATTAGTATTTCCAAGTGTTCTTTATTGCTTTCATCTGTCACAATAATGTCATCCATGTAGCACAGTGGGTGTTTTCAGACGTGACGGGGCCGATTGGCCCAGTCATGAAATCAATGGATTCATCCCCCGCCAGGACGACCCCGTCACGCCCTAACAGACGTGCTGGGGGATCCCGGTGGGGAATCGGGGAGGGGGCGGGGCCGCGCGGCGCAACGTGCAGCCGCACGGCCCCGCCCCCTCCATGCTCCCTGATGCCTGCCCTCTGAGGAGATGGGCGGCCGCCGCGGCCAATGCAGCGCTCGCCCAATTTGGTCACGGGCCGGAATCCCTGCGGGGATTCTGGGCCGTGGCTGCCGTCCAGAAGTGACGGCGGGGTTCACCACAGCGGGGAATTGCCTTCGCCACGTGGCGGCCACCGGTCCCGCCGCTTCGGCCGCTCGCGTGGCGAATGTGATTCCCCGCCGTGGTAACATCTGGGGGGGAACATCCATTCCCACCAACAGACGTGCCGTGATCACAGCCACCACAGGGAATTGACTGTGGTTGACTGTGATCTCGTAATGTCTGAAAACACCCTGTGTCCTTGAAATACCTTGCAAGACTTAGTTCGTTGCCCATTGCTATATGGCAGGGGCTGACGCAAAGGGTGTTTTCAGACAGATTTTAATTTATTTTTATTTCATTTTTCCATTTTTACCCCACTCCTCTCACAAAAGCTACTCTGGGTGGCTTACAATCATCTAAATATAAAAGTCAATTTCAATTAAAATATATAAATGCAAATATATATATAAACACATAAACACTAGACAATAAAAACTAATCTGATTTGTGCATAAAAATCAACTCCCCCCCCCAACCCATCCTACCGCCGCCAAACATCTAGTGGAAGAACCAGGTCTTACAGTTTCATTGGAAGGCAAGAAGATCCGGGCTGAGGTGAACCTCCACCAGAAGGGAATTCCAGAGTGATGGTGCAGCCACTGAGAACGCCCACCTGTCCGTCCAAAACCCACCGATAGTGCGGGGCTTCCAGATGCAGGGCTAGTCACCCCCACTCCCGCATCTGCCCACTCCCTGCCTCGCCGATATCTAAATCCACTTTAAATGCAGATTTGGTGGTTAGATTTGAACTGAACTCCAAATCCACATTTAAAGCCAGGCCAGAACTCCCATTGACCCCCTCACACGTCATGCTAATCCGGGGCTCGTTATACGTGTTCTGGGGCCCTGCGAGCATCCAATTTAATCAGCATTACATGTGAGTCCACCCTCTGTGTAGACCTTCACTGCTCTCCTCCTGAACTAACTAGAATGTTCTGAGTGCAGTCAGCCCCACCCTAGGAACAGTAAGGTTTTGCCTCACCCTCTTCTGACAACTGCAGGTGGGCCTGTACTATACTTAATACTGCTGATTAATACAATTCACTGTGACAACAGCATGGGTGACACCAGAATCCTCTGTGCTTGCTCTGGCAACCTCCTCTCATCCAGCCCACAGAACATTCAGTGGGCTGGAATAAAAGGGATGCTCTGGATATGGTCTGTGGGTTCCCACCCCTAGTCTGTGGTGTTGTGCTATACAGACAGGAATATTTCAAAAATGCACATGTTGTCACAGAGATAAGTACTTCATCAGAACCTCCTGATATTACAGCTGAAAGCAAAATTACATGATTAGTTTTGCAAACACAAGAACTATACAAAATCAAGTCAATTACTCGGTTTAATCTCTGCTTTTTCTCAGCGTGTTTTTTAAAGGACAACATTGCATATTTCAATGCACTAACAGGCAGAGTGGGGAATCCTGCATTTCAAGACATTTGTTTAGCTTCTGTTTCTTTTTCTGCTTTGGGAAATGTAGACAGACTGGATTGTTTGCACTTTAGACATTTTCCATCCTCTTAAACTCTTACGATTTTGTCAGACCCCAGTGACAAAATTAGTGAGTAGTGTCCTACACTACTTCAGTGCTTAAACTAGGGGGGTGGGGGGGGGGGCTAGGAATTAATGAAACAGCAAGATGCACCTCATGGTATGCTGCTTCCAATTGCCCTCATCCTACAGTGACCAATAAGAACCAAATATGACCTTGCAGAAAGCTCACCATGTGATGGGAGTTTGTGGATAAACATATTTCTAATGCATATAGAAAAAAACAAATTCCATTCTAGGAATGTGCAAGGAGGCATTTAAGGAAATGAAAACAAAGTATTCTTCAAATATAGGACAATGTTTCTGTTTGAACCACGTGACAAGGCCCAAGTCATACTGTATACACCCCACCCATATACACACATACTGGGGGAAGGACACCCCCAGTGCCAGACACAACTGATGGGTGGTAGCAGTAATGACACAAAACGTATCTGGGATCTAGTGGTCAGACTCCTGGGACAGTTTCAGTCTAAATGCTTAAATAAAATCAAATAAATAATAATAATAATAATAATGAATAAGCATTGGGAACACAGGACCTATAATTCTGTGTGTGCTATTGGGTTATTTTTGGGATTCTAGGCATCCATTCTAGCTTTCAAGGGAAATTGGGCAAAAACATCACCTGGTGTAAAATAACATAGCTCCACTGAAGTTAACAAAGGGACACCAACCAACTCTCGCTGAGGATCTAGTCAAGCTTGTTTTATGTAGTGTCTGTTGACCAGCCATGTAGCTGTGATATTGCACTGACAGCCACTGTCTCTTGCTTATCTGGCCCAGGCTGGCCAGTGGGATGGTTAGTTGTAGTCAACCAATCAGAATTGAGGAGGGCCTGGTGTAAGCCAATTGACCCAAGTGCTGCAGTAGCAGCACTACAAACGTTCCTGTATAGGATAATGGTCAGGACAGCTGGGTAAGATTCTACAGATCTGGGTTCAAAGCTGTTTTCCCCTGTTATGCCCTTACAAAAGATTCCACTCCCTTCCAAAGGCTCAGGCTGCAAGTGTGGTAATCTCTTTCCATGCCTGTGTAATCAGATCAAATAGGATCTGAAGAAATATTAAGCCTTGTGTTAGCAGGGGACTGACTGATTGTGATGAACTGTTTTTCTGGAACATATATGTATATTTTTCAAAAGGTTCAACTCAACAAAAACATTATATTTTTCCAAAGGCATGTGGAAAGGCATCCGAAGGACATGTGACACTTGGGGGTGGGAAGGGCTAGCGATATAGCCCAGTCATTAGACAATGTAATCTTGCCTGCTGCCTCCCTCACCTGAAAGTGAAGAACACTTGGTACTACTGACACACAAGAGGCAAGGCACATGATTTGCGGCAGAGTGAAGTTTCTTCGACACATTGTGTCCCATCAGAAACAGCCTGGGAGGGAAGGAAGGAAAGCAAAGACGAGATTGCAATGGGAAGAGCTATTAAAACAAACTGTTAATTTTCTGAAAAATTGAGCTACAAATCCATGAAGAAATGCCAAATTATTTCTTGCTTTCTCTTGTTCCAAGTGACTTTTCTGTGTTATTTCTGTGTGTGTGTAGGGGGACCTAACTTTAATTTTCTGGAGCATACAGGGAGATTAGTGCATAACGGAGAGAGCATCTGCTTCTTTTCATCACTAAAGATTGTTTCCTCTGTAGAGAAGATTGCAGCCCTTATGATCTTGAGCCTGTAAATGCTCGTTATTTGAGGGCAGGTAGGCATGGAGGAATTTAACAAGGGATTATTTCCCTCTAGTTATGATTGAATGAAGTCGCATTGTCAATCAGTCTTTATGCTTTCCTCCCTGGGAACACGTCGTGCTGTTCATTGGGTCATGGTGACTAATGTAATCCTTGGCCAACTTCAATTTAGGTTTTTCTCTGGCCATGGTAGAGAACCCCTTGTCTTCTGGGCTGTCAGTTGTAGTAAAATGACACAAATCGGGCCCTTGTGTCAGGATCCCATCCAGAATTATGGACAAGAAGTTGGAGAAAGTGGCTGAAGGGAATATGTGTTGCATAGAGAATATAAACCACAGCATCAGAAGCCACTAAAGGTTGATCCAATCCTGGTTACCAACTTCCAGGTTCAATGGTGATGTTGGTTTATTCTACAGGAATGCATTGGACGGAAGTAGCACTGGATACTCAGTTATCCTTCTAGTCCATTGTATAATGATACAGACATCTGCAAGAACCAGTCACAATCTTAACCTAAGTCAAGTCATAAGAGCCTGTAGTCTAGTAGATAAGGTATTGACCTGCAGCCCAGAGTCTGGGGTTCAAATGCCTTCTTAGCCATAAAGTTACTACGTGGCCTTGGGCAGGCCACCATGGGTAAAAACAGATAAGATGATGGCATGCATATTCACGCTTTGGTCTGCAGATTGACATGTCTGTTGAGAGCCTGCTAGATGTTCATACCGGATTGCTCCGGAGCATGTCGGAAGCTAACCTGCGCTGTGCTCCTGGAGACCTCCAGGATCACAACCCCAGGCTATCCTTGCCCAATCATCCTAAATCGGGGATGCACATTTGCTTCTGGACCAGTCTGCCAGCCCAGCCTGGCCTGGGTCTGTCATGATGGGCAGCCTTGGCTGACCATCATTGGCCACCATGACTGCCCATCATGGTGTGTGTGTGTGTGTGTGTGTGTGTGTGTGTGTGTGTGTGTGTGTGATTCTGGTTCACTGGCTGGAAGTCCAATCCAGATTTTGACAAAATCCAGAAGATTAGAGGTCAATATTAAGCCAAATCAAAGCCTAACATCAGGTAATTGAGCCAGGGTCAAATCCTGGGGTATGAGTCCAGGAGCTAGGAGAGCAAGGATTTTGCAACAGATACTTTATACAATGTGGGGAAATAATGTTGATAATAATGACCTTCTTAGTGACGCTGGATGTTTAATTCATGCTATAACTGTAATCTGCTGTTGGGTGAGGACCTTGTTTTTGAAGCCTAGCCTCCAGCCTTGCTTCAACCCTTATTGCTTGACTATCTCACTTCATACCTGATCCAGGCTACTGAGCACTCTTGATACTGATAACTCTTGTCTTGATACTGATTTGGTTTTGGCTGCCTGCAAATTTGATTGTACGGTCCTCAAAATCTATGGGTATTTTCAGATGAGCACAGAGATGGGAGAGGTACATGGTCGCCAAGTGGCACTGCCACAGAACACCCATGCAAGTGGAGTGTGTGGGGAGGGACTGAAATAGGCATGCTTTCCATGGCCACAGAGGCAGTCACCATGCACTCCCACTGCCATGGACCATGGGGGAAGGAGAAAGCATGCCAGGCTGGCCTTTGCAAGTGACATATCCTGGACATGAGTGCTGGGAAACAGAGGCTCCCCAGTGCTCCCAGCCAGTTCTGGTGACTTGCAAAGGCCACTCCCACCACCCACAGTGGTTATGACCTGTCTGTTGGTGTGACTGGCTGCTGCCGCTCATACGGACAGGGGCTCCATGGCCGCCTGCTGCCACAAATCTATTTTGCTTGCTCCACACAAAGCACTCTGGATTTAAGAACATAAGTAGTGCTGTACTGGGTCAGACCAATGGTCCATAAAGCCCAGCATCTCGTCTCTGACAGAGACCAATCTCGGTCTCAGGAGAAGTCAGAATGGGCAATCCAGTCCCTGTTGTTTCAGCCCCCAAATGTAAGAGGTTGCATCCCTAAAACCTACTTGGTTAGTAGCCTAGCCATTAACAGACCCACCCAATCTTATTCCTGCCTGTCAAATAGAAAGGTCTTACATTGTTTCTAAAAGATGAGAAGGTTTGGGCTTAAGCAGACACCTACCCACCTCTGCCCGGGGGAGGGAGTTCTATAATTGCAGGGCAGCCTCCCTGAGCGCCCTAGCTGTAAAAACAACTCAGAGAGATGGCCCTTGAAATAGGGTGCCCCGGCTGACCTCGGGGTCTGTGAGAGGACATGAAGTAGGAGGCAGTCTTTCAGATCTAATCATCCAACTGACTCTCTAGCAAGTTTCTTGCTTCTGTTGTACTTGGAAAAGTGTTTATTATTATTTTTTCCATCTTTAGCAAGTTGCTCCTCAAATTCCCTCTTCGCCTATCGTATTAACATTTTACATCTAATATGGCAATGTTTATGCTCTTTCCTATTTTCTTAATTAGGACTAGCTTTCCATTTTTCCAGGATGCCTTTTTGGCTCTAATAGCTTCCTTCACCTCCTCATTTAGTCACACTGGCAGATGTTCGATCCTCTTGCTACCTTTTTTATTTTGTGGAATACATTTAATTTGCACTTCCAAGATGGTGTTTTTTAAAATATCTCCACGCCTCTTGCACTCATTTAACACTCACAACTGTTCCTTTTAGTTTCTCTCTAACTAGTTTCCTCATTTTTGCAAAGTTCCTCTTTTTAAAGTTAAATGTTACTGCAGTAATTTCTTTTGTCAATCTCCCTCCTATAGCTGTATCAAATGTATTATGGTAATTATTACCAAGCGACACTACCACCATTACCCCTTGCACCACATCCTGTGCTCCACTAAAGATTAGATCCAAAGTAGCTCCTCCTCTCATAGGTTCCAGGACCAGCTGCTCCAAAAACCATTGCCCAGCAGTGCTCTGGCAGTGGCCATGAGTGGGTGCTCCAAGGCTCAAAGGAGCGTGCATCTGGCCGCTCCACATTCAGATGGGTGGTCGGCTCTGTGGCTCCTGGGTGGCCATGCGGGGTAGCATCTCATCTGAAAACACCCTATGACATTTATTATGCCCTCTCTGTATTGGCTTCAATTGTGACTTTTCCTTATGTAATCTGTTCATTGGTGTCAGATAGGCTTAAACGTCTATTAAAGCTGATGATTTTTGATGTTGAGACTAACTCTCAGTACCAATGTCAATGTCATGTATTTGTGAGGCTATTTTTGTGCATACTGTTTTCATTGGTACTTTCAGAGAGAGAGAGAGAGAGAGAGGCACAGGGGGTGGAAATCTTACGTCAATGGATATTCAAGGATGCGATCGGCAACTGTGAGTTCCCATGCTTTTCTTTTAAATGAATCAGACAAGGTATCACACAGAGAGTGTGGCTGTCGTGTTAGACCCAAATGTAACTGCTCCTCTATTTGAGTGGTTCCAATGTTTTTTTGTCTGTTTTGGGCTTTGTTGCTATCTGAAGTCACATGATTTTGAGAGTTAATCCTGTGACTCCAGATAGAAACAAAACCATGCAAAGTACACATTGGCACTAGGAATGGGAGTTTCAGATTCCGTTAGAACTGAATCAACCTGAAAATGGCCGATTGGGTTATCCCGAAATTTTGCTTCTCAATTTGGTTTTGAGTGATGTGGTTAATTTGCATTGATTTTTTTTTCTTGGGGTTTTTTTTCCAATGCGAAAGAAACTGAACCTGAAACCGAATTGAGAACCAAAATTATTGGGAGAACCAAATCCCACTCCCCCCCCCCCCCAAAAAAAAAAAGAATTCGAAATTTGTCCCAGAGTCTCATCCCTAATTGGCACCATGACTCGGTGTTCTCACTTGGGGTCATGACCCACAGTTTGGGAACCTCTGCATTATCTGGTACTTTGGTTGTTTGGCATGGTCATACCATGTGATGTATATGGTTTAACCAATCAGCAACCTACAAGTTTCAACAAGAACTGTGAAACAGCAAAAGAAACAACTAAAAACAAACAAACAAATAATTAATGAGCAAATGGGAAACTAACCTACAGAAATGAAATTTTTTGATTCTTCACAACGAGCTCAATTCAAATCTGAACACTGGAATATAGCAAATGTATCAAATTCAATGATCACATTGAGAACTCCCTTCAGCTTTTCTCAAATCCTCTGCTATCTACTGAAGATGGCCCTCTAACAATGGCCCTTTTTACACAGACACTCGAACACCGATAAAATGGGTGTTACATTTTATTATACATGGTACAGGGCAACACTGCAGCCCTGCATCATGGGCCCTTTTCACATGAAATGCCTCCACCCAGTTTTGCTGGGTGGAGATGGGTGGAGGCATCTGTGTAAACACCAGTTGCGGTGGGTGTAGGTGCATGCATGCTCCCGCGCAACACCCATCTCCACCCACCCATGGAGCAACGGACTCCACTGTCGATTGCTCCATGGGTGGGTGGTGGGTGGAGATGGGTGTTGCGCGGGAGCATGGAGGCCTTTGATAGTCTCTCCATGAAATGCGCCAAGAGGATTTTTAAAATCAGTCAATGATATTTATGCCCAGATGGATATGGGAGCCTTATTTCTATTAAGGGTGGCCCCTTGGCATCATAAATGTAAGCAAATACATAAATTAGACAAATATCTTACTAGCGTCAGTAACTTTACAGTACATAGGGCTCTGACGCTCTTGCGTTTCCAATTGATGCCCTCAGGCGTATTGGAGGGAAGATACAATCAGATCCATTACGAGCTTAGGTTTTGTTAATGTGGTTCAGGACAGGTAGAAGATTTCCCCCACTATTTGTTTGTTTGCAGGCATAATGAAGAGGTAAGGTGTAAACTACTGTCCTCCATTTTGGTGGGAAAGGAGTACTGGGACATTTGGCATCACCTTGTCTTTCTTCTGGCTATATGGAAGATTGCTAATCTGACTCATGCCTTGGCATCTAGATGGCGTGCCATTAAAAACAGCCCGCTGGTCCTTAATTGCTACAAAACAAACTGTATTGATTAAGGTGTTTTTTTTAAAAAGAAGTATTCTATTTTATTTATTCTTGTATGTATTGTTTCAACGGGTATTTTCAGACGTTACGAGATCACGCTCAACCACAGGGAATTCCCACATGGTGATCGTGGTCTCGTCACGTCTGTTGGGGGGAACGGAAGCTCCCCGCCAGATGTTCACCCCTGTGAATCATGGGGTGGGGGAATCACATTGAACACGCAAACGGAGGTCCTGCCCAGACCATCTCCGTTTGCGTGTTCAATGTGATTCCCCCCTGTGATCATCTCATCTGTCCCCCGACCACGGCCCGGAATCAGTGGCGGGATTCCGGGCTGTGGTCAATTCCTCGGGGGGCGGGGGGGCGCTGTGGCCGCATTGTTCGCGGCGCCTGCCCGTCTCCCGAGAGGGCGGGTGGCCTAGGGAGTGTGGGGGGGGGCAGGGGTGTGAGGCCACACGTTGAGCTGCACAGCCCCGCCCCCTCCCCGATTCCCCGCCAAAATCAGCCAGCATGTCTGTTGGATGTGCCGGTTTGATCCTGGCAGGGGATTAATGGGTGTTTCCGCGATGGGGCCAATACAAGCCCCGTCACGTCTGGAAATACCCAACCTTTTGGTTATGACAATAAACTCTCTCTCTCTCTCTCCCCACTGAAGATGGATAACAAATCATGGGAAATGGAGGAACCCTTGCTTTTGAAGTTCACTGATCCAGCATGGCCTAATGAATAAGGTGTTGGACTTGAATGTGGCAGATGAGGGTTCAGTTTCCCTTTTCACAAACACATAATTAGATTGGACTCAGTCCTAGTGCAGAAGATAGAATGGGACTTCTCCACTCCCCTTCGTTGGGTTGCCAGACCCTACCTCTTTGCGCCCTACCCTTGCAAATTTCAGGAACTAGAGAGATGGGATCCATTGTTGGTAGCAGCTGAAAAGCCATATTCCCCTCTCCCCATCCTGCCCTTGGTCCTCCCCCCTTCTCAGCAGGAGATGCAGCTGCACCAGCATGCATGCCCCCTGTCTGAGGTGACTGCACCCCCTGCACCTATTATAGCTAGGCACTCATCTCTTAGACATAAATTCCCTAGGTTGTCTTGGGCAAGTCACTACTTCTCAGCCTCAGTTCCCTGTCTGCAAAATGGGAATTACAATGACTCACCTCACAGGGCTGTTGCAAGAGTGAACTAGATAAGGACTGTGAAGCACTTTGAACAATGAAAACAACTTATAAATAAGAAGACGGAAATAAGATGAAAAAGAAAAACTTCTCTAAAATCCCTTCATCATGGGGTGTTTTCAGGCATGACACTAACCTCAGTTTAACCACACTTGAAAATTTCTTATGCATGTTGCATAGGGCACAAATACAGCCCTGCAACATGCATAAGAAATGTTTGATGTGTGGTTAAACTGGGGTTAGCGTCATGTCTGAAAGCACCCGTGGTTTACTGCTCTGGCATCAAGATAAATTTAGGATTAATTCCTTGTCAACAGATAATAATTTTCACCTGTAATTTAGCAATGCTTGAACTCTCAGCATGTCATTCGTTCTATGCTATGGAAGAGTAACCAGAACGGTATGTATGTGACTGTACACATATGCGGACACAGGGAAATCCAGTTTAATCCCTGGAATTCCAGCTCTTCACATCCTGTTCTCAGTGAGGCAGCTGCTCTTAGAGAAAGCTTTCATCCTCCAGCAGGATAAGAGCTAAAGGAAGGAGTGCATCAACGGCAAGCCACACTTCCATCACAGGCAAATAATGCCTTTAGTCGTGGCACTTGTCTGCCTTTTGGATGATGTTCCTGTATGGGAACAGGACAGAGAGCCTGAATGGAAGGGAAAGAAGCTGCAAAATAGGAAAGAAAGGTAGTTAAGAGTCTGAAAACACATCATCATAGGACTGGTTCATTAAAAAGAAATAAAATAAAACACCTCTCTCTTCTCAAGCCTTTAAACAGTGCACATGACAAAACTTAGCTCCTCTGCCACAGCAGGTCAATGAGTCAGAAAACCCATGTTGGCAGAATTGTGTTCTATCTTTTGCTGCTGCCCTGCCTGTCAGTCAAGGCTTATTTTTTATTTTATTTATTTATTTATTATTTATTTATTTATTATTTTATTATTTTTACATAAATAAATTGACAAGCCAAAATGCTGGGAGAAAACTCCCTCAGGTCACCACACTACTGGCATCATGCCTACGTCCTGGGGCACGTTTCGATTCTCTAGGATTCTCTTGCTTTCAATTGCACGCTGTGCAAACCCACTGGGATGGATTCTCCTTTCGTTTATTCTGTGAAACTGAGGGGGAGTAACTGAATTGAAATCAAAGAAGCTTAAACCAGTGTCAATAAAAAGCAGCCCATTCATTGCCTCCCTGGCCTGTGGGTCAAATCTTGCCTGTGGTTGGTTTTTAATTGGCCCCTTTCCAGTTCCTGGATTGGTGCGTCTAGTCCTTTCCTTACCTTCAGGCATTGAAGAAGCATTCTATGGGGGAAAGGAGCTGCAATTAGGGTATGCATTCAAGGATGGAGAATGTATCCATGGCATAGATTCATAATCTGGACCCTCCCCTTCCTTCACCCATCCTGAGCACATCCCTTAAGCACTCTGCGGCCTGCTGTGCTTGTACGAGTTTTCAAATTGGCCCAATACAGGGGGTTGATGAATAAACTTGATGGTAAGATGAGTGGGATAAACAATACAGGATGTTTTGAAATGAGCAGGGTTTGAGGAGGGGGTCCGTGGCCCCTGAGTGGCACAGCTGGGGAGCACCCACAGACGTGGAGTGAGTGGGGAGGGATTCTAATGGGCAGCTCCCAGGGAGGCCACCGTGGTCACGTAGGCAGCCTCCACACGCTCCTGCTACCACGGATCGGCCCTGCAAACAACGCACACGGGCAGCTGTTTCCCCTCCCCCCTACCTGGCAACAACCCCACCCCAAGACCCGTCCAAGCCCTCGCCCTCTGCCATGACACACAGCTGCGGACAACATGGAAACAGGAAGCTGTTGCAGCCAGTAACCCCTTCCTGTCCAGGGGCCAGTGCAGTTGCAATAAATAAAGTTGCCTGCCTGTTTTTAACCAAGGAGTCTGTGTCACTTATTTCTGAGGCACCAGTTATACTGGGACACAACAATGGACAGAGCTTGTGCAAACATCTGGTATGTTTACATGTAGTTTTCGACAGGTATAAATGACCACAGAAGGTAACTTCCCTTCTTAGAATGCAGCTAATAATGGCAACGGGGCAACTTTAGACTCACCTGAATCAGACTGGGTTTTGTGACATCTTCCAGATGGCAACATGAAAATAGCCCCAGTTAGGGTGACAGAGGAGATATCCCAGTTAATGAGGAATGAAAAGCTCTCTTGATTTCCCCTTAATTAAATAGCAGCACAGTCCTCTTCTGAAATACAAACATTTACATCCTGGGACTTGAGCAGGGAGAAGGGTAAGCTGATGAGATCTGCCCATCTTGTGCAAGAAAGAAAGAGCAGTGTCATCCTTAGCTCCTTAATTCACAGAGATTAATTCATTAGTTGCCACTTTCCTCCTGACAGCTGGTTATTACAAATCTTAGATTGGTCCCAGTGCTCATGACTTGCATGCCTCCTAGGGGTGAGACACAGGGCCATTGGTTTTTTTCTTTTCTTTTTTTTCAGATTCCTGTACTTTCCCTTTTGGTTTTCAGATTATGGTTCTGTTTCTTTCCCCCATTCAAATCAATGGGAAACTGGTTCTCATTGACTTCAATGGGAAGGGGAACTGAACCAAAGAATCAAAACAAGGTTCTGGGTAAGAAAAAGAAACGGTGCCTACCTCCCACCCCCGTTCAACCTACCCCACCTCCATTCCTCGGGGCCCACTAACAGCCTCAGAGGGTGGGGATGGGCATTCACATCCCTAACACCCCACCCCTCGGGGTGCATCTTTACCCCCACCCCTGGGGCCTTGCTAGCTGGCATGAACTTACCGGTCTGCGCCTTGGAAGATGGGTGTGAGGAGTCTCCATCTCCACTACCAGCCAGGTCTCCTCTGCTTCCGCTGCAGCTGTGGGAAGCCTGCAGTTACAGCAGGTCTTCTTCCCAGGGCAGGCTGCCCGAGGTCCCTGCTCCAGCAGCGCACATGTGTAAAATGCCTCGCTTTAATTTTATGGGGTAAATCTACAACATCCAGGCAGCCCGAGGTTTCAGTATCTGAACAGGCTCCATCATCCACACCGAACCTTTTCAAAAGTTGGACATTAAATTACCCAGATGCTACCATTAAAAGCACAAGAGTATATTAATATATATAGGGCAGCATTGCCAGCTGTAGCTGTTCCAAAACTATGAAGCATCCCCACCATACCCTAAGAACCAAGAAATTTTCCTAAAAATAAAAATTCCCCCCTTCCTCCCCTCTTCTGTTTTTTTGGCCTACAGGGCAAGAGTGAGGAACCTTTTCCCTCCTGTGGGTCACTTGGTGCAAGCTCCAGGAGCTGGGGGTGGAAATTCTTAAGGGGTGTGCTCAGGATGGGAAGGAAAAGGAAGGTACAGATCCATCCCCTGCCATGGATCCATCCCTTAATTATTATTATTATTATTATTATTATTATTATTTTATTTTATTTTATAATAGCACCAGTAGTGTACCTGGCACTGTACAATCAATAGTTATAGACAGGTCCCTACTCTAAGGGGGTTACAATCTAAGAGACAAGGTAGGGGGAGATGAGATGTGAACAAAAGGAGAGACAAAAGTACATCCATACCCTTCTTTTCTCTCCTTGCTCCTGAGCTCATTCATTCAGTGCCTAAGGGTAGAGACTGGATTGTTGGCCAGGATCCCGGACAGCCACAAGCCAGATTTGGTTCAAAGGCTGCATGTCCCCCACCTCTGCTATAGGGTACACTTACATTTTATTTTCTCTGCAATCAGGAAACCCAAAAGATAGAACTAGAATAAATATTTGTTCTGAACTCTGAATTTGATGTTTTTCACAAAAGGATAAGTGCAAAGTAGAATTTGAATTTCTGACTGCATTGCTGAAGTTCACAAGGGAATTGCGTGAGAATTAGGGTGTTTTCAGACATGACGCTAACCCCAGTTTAACCACACTTGAACTTTTCTTATACATGTTGCAGGGCTGTATTGGTGCCCTATGAAGCCCTGAAACATGCATAAGAAATGTTTAAGTGTGGTTAAACTGGGGCTAGCATCATGTCTGAAAACACCCTTAGTTTCTTCTATAGTAGTTTGGTATTCAGTAATTCCAAGTTTGGCATCACTACCTCAGCCTCAGTTCCCTGTCTGTAAAAGGGGAATCATAATTAGGGCTAAGAATTTGTCACGGTCATGACAAAAATCATGTTTTTGGCGACTTTTGCCTCCCTCCATGACTTTTGAGATCTTCCCATGACTTCTGTGACTTTCCCAAGTTTTTCGAGATTTCCCCCAAACTGAAGAGCAGAGCCAACAAGAAGCTGGTGAGAAGAGCACGCTCAATGATCCTAAGAAGATCCACGGTGTCTCCCTGGAGCTCCAAACCCCTCCCTGGCTGTGGAGATGTGGTGGCATGGCAAGAAGTCGGTGAGAATAACATGCTCGGCACAACCGGATAAGGCCATGGGGTGATTTCAGACGTGACGGGGCGGATTCGCCCCGTCATGAAATGAATTTTGAATTCCCCGCCGGGATGACCCCGTCACGCCATAACAGACGTGCTGGGGGATCCCGGCGGGGAATCGGGGAGGGGGCAGGGCCACATGGCACAACGTGCGGCCGCATGGCCCCACCCCCTCCACGCTCCCCACTGCCTGCCCTCTGGGGAGATGGGTGGGCGCCGTGGCCAATGCCTCCGCAGCGCTCGCCCGCTTTGGCCATGGGCCAGAATCCCTGCGGGGATTCCGACCCATGGCCACCATCCAGACGTAATGGCGGGGGTCACCACGGCAGGGAATCACATTCGCCACGCGGCGACCTCCGGCCCCGCCGCTTCGGCTGCTCACGCGGCAAATGTGGTTCCCCGCCATGGTAACATCTGGGGGGGAAACATCTGTTTCCCCCAACAGACGTTACGTGGTCACTGCCACCACAGGGGATTGACTGTGGTGGCCTTTGACCACGTAACGTCTGAAATCATCCATGGTCTCTTCTGGGAGCTCCAAACCCCTCCTCAGTGTTGTTTCTTGTGGACTGCGGAGCTTTGGGCATGGTCAAGTGGTGACATGGCATGGTTTGGTGGTGGGATCAGAGGCAAAGAACGTTACTGTTCTCAGAGATTCAAGAGGCGCCCAGGAGGAGACAACAGCATTTCCTCTGCCTTTACCCCCTGCTTGGACTTACAGTCTAAGCCTGGGGCTTTCAAAGGGCTTTACAATCCCTGGGTTTACAATCTAAGGGGTGGGGTGTGTTTTCCTCCTTCTTCTATTCTGTACTGGGTGGGTTACAATCTGTACTGGGGGGGGTTACAATCTAATCCCTGGGTTTACAATCTAAGGGGTCGGGAGCGGGGTGTGTGTGTGTGTTAAAAAATACAATATTTGTTGGTGTATGCAACATCCATAAGTTAAAGTTACTGTATTAAGAACAGTAATTGACTATAGAGCCACCAGATGGCGCTGCTAAGTTTATGTGTATACGGAAGGGAGATGAGGTTTTGCAGTTGAATTCCTTTGTGTAACCACTCCTTCTTCCCTTCTCTCTCTTTGTCTCAGTCTCCATTTTGTCTTCTTACTAGTTAGATGCAACTAAGGATCTGTGCCTG
>QEPC01014017.1:1793242-1808081 GCA_003113815.1 Sphenodon punctatus
CTCTCCACCCCTGGTGCCTGGAAGTCTGCTCCTCAGTGACTGACACCTCCCTGTAATGTTTGACCTTCCAGTGAACCTTTTTTTGCCACCCGAACACATCCGAACGCGATCCGAACTGACCGACCTGTTCGGCCATTTCGCCATTCGGTGTTCGGTATGTTCGCGTTCGGGTTCGAGTTCGGTCATCCAAACAGGCCGAGTTCAGACCGAACTCCGAACTGCCGAACCGTGTTCGCCCATCCCTATTGAACAGTAAGCTGTTTCTCCTAAGGAAACTGTACCAGATAAGACTTGGTAAAGGGATGGAGATGCAGGATCACATAAACTCAGTGCTGGAAGTGGTAGCACAACTGCGAGGCATAGGTGAAGAGATAAAAGACAACCACGTGGCGACCTTACTTCTCTTCAGTTTGCCTGAATCATACAGCGCCCTCATAAACACCCTAGAGACAAGGCCTGAGGCAGACCTAACACTGGGATTTGTAAAAGGGAGACTCATGGATGAATTCCAGCGTAGGAAAGAAATCATGCAAGATAATCAGGACCAGGACAAGGAAACTGCCCTGAGAATTGCAGATAACAGATTGCACAAGAAGGAAACAAGAGCATGTTTTCAGTGCAAGAAAGAAAGACACCTAAAGAAAGACTACTCCATATGGAAGGCAGACCAACAAAAGCAATCTTCACAAGTGTCTAAGCAAAGGGCCAAGGCAACAACCAGTGATACAACCACAAAACAGCGAAGAGGATGTTTTAAAGCAACACAGACTAACTCATCACACGACTGGTGTGTCGACTCTGGAGCCGCAAGTCACGTGACCAGTGACAAGAGCTTTTTCATGGTACTGGACCCAAGCAACAAAGAAAAGATATACCTCGCTGATGGAAGCAGCATCACTGCAGAAGGTATTGGCGAAGGAATTCTAAGTTGCAACAAGCCACACGGAGGCACACTAGCAATACCGGTAAATGATGTGCTGTATGTATCTGACTTAGAGGGAGGACTCCTATCCATTAAACGCCTAACAGCGAAAGGGCTCACCATCAAGTTCCGGGGTAATGAATGCACAATCCAAAAGGGGACAAGGGTCCTAGCCAGAGCCTATGCAGATGGACACCTGTATTGCTTAAGTGCAACCAAGGAACAAGCAAAACTCACTGCACATGAGCAGCACAAGGACTGCATACATCTGTGGCATCAACGCCTGGGTCACAGGCACCCGGAAAGTATAAAGGAACTGCAAAGACAGCAGCTAATAAAAGACCTGACAGTAACAGCATGTCCCTTGACCATGGGATGTGAATGCTGTACCAAAGCTAAAGTCACCAAAGCAACGCTCCCCAAGGTAAGCCAGTCTAGAACCTCCAAGCCACTTGACCTCATACACAGCAATGTGTGCGGCCCCATGAAAGTACCCACACCTGGAGGGAACAGATACATAATGACAGTCATAGATGACTACTCAAGATACACAGTCACATACCTCATGAAGCATAAGGATGAAGTACTGGAAAAATTAAGGGACTACATAACCATGACAAGCAACAGATTCCAATGCAAGCTGCTCGTACTTCGAACTGACAATGGAGGCGAATACACAGGAAAGCGAGTTGAAGACTTCCTGAGAGCCCACGAGATAGAGCACCAGAAGACGGTACCATACACGCCCGAGCAAAATGGGGTAGCTGAAAGAAAACAGAACCTTAACAGAAATGATCAGGTGCATGTTGACTGACTCCGGACTGCCAAAAAAAAATATTGGGGTGAGGCAGTAGTTACGGCAACATATCTACAGAACCGACTCTACTCAAGAACAGCAAGTAATCCTTCATACGAACTCTGGCATGGAGAGAAGCCTAGTGTGGGACACATCAAAGTGTTTGGATGCAAGGCATATGTGTACATTCCGGAAGAGAAACGCACCAAACTACAAAACTGAGCTGTGGAAGGGATTCTTGTTGGATACAGCGAACACTCCAAAGGATACAGAATCCTCAACCCACACACAGACAAAGTAACTATCAGCAACAGCGTGACTTTCGAAGAAAACCCAAGCAACAGTGTAATGTCCTTACAAGAATCAGGAGAAGAAGCATGTCCTGAATCAGGAGGAGAAGAGCATCCTGAACAAACAGTTGAAATCAGCACAAGCTCAACTGAGATGCAGGAACAAACCCAATCACCTGCAGATGTTGAAATCAGAAGATCTACCAGGGAAAATAAAGGCAAACCACCCACCCGCCTGTCCTACAAAGCAAGTACCGACAGACTGTCTGAGCCATCAACATGGGAAGACGTCTTACAAACGTCAGAAGGGGAACACAACAAATGGACAAAGGCAGCTACAGAAGACATGGTAGCAGATGCCCTGACAAAACCTTTAGCAGGAGAGCGCCACCGAAAGCTACTAAGTAAAATGGGCATAGTAGGTTAACTTCTGTCTGTTGAGAAGGGGTGTTGGTATATGCAACATCCATAAGTTAATGCCTGCTGTATTAAGAACAGTAATTGACTATAGAGCCACCAGATGGTGCTGCTAAGTTTATGTGTACATGGAAGGGAGATGGGGTTTTGCAGTTGAATTCCTTTGTGTAACCACTCCTTCTTCCCTTCTCTCTCTTTGTCTCAGTCTCCATTTTGTCTTCTTACTAGTTAGATGCAACTAAGGATCTGTGCCTGGAAAGTCGTAAGTAAAGTTCTGTTTTTAAACCTTTAGCTGCATTTGTCCTTATTGATTGCGAATCAGTTATTACTCTGCAACAATATTGAATAAAAGTTTTTTAAAAAATTAACCATGAGTTTTCCATGACTTTTTCTCATTCCTGCCATGATCAACTCATGAATTTTAAAGAAAATTTCAATGACAAATTCATAGCCCTAATAATAATGACCTACCTGAGTGTCACGGTTGGAGGGGGGAAGGAAAGGACCAGGAGGTATCTAAGACAAGGGGCAAATTTGGAGTACACACCATGCACATACGTCCCCTTGTGTATGTGCTCTATGAGAGATCCACGAGGAAAGATGCCCGTCAGGATAGTAGTGTGACCTAATGGTTCCAAAGAAACCAAGCCTCTATCATCATTGGGCGAAGAGCAATGAAGGGAAGGTATGGTTGTGTACCAAACACTCTCACAACTTGTACAACCCAGTCCACAGGGGGGGAGGAAGAAAGGGGTTCTGGATACGTGAGGAATGGAGGCAGGGTACCATGGACCACAGGGAAGGGCAAGGAGCTGTTCTCTCCAGGGAGGGAGGGGAGAATCCCCAGGCATGGAATGGACTCACACTCTGCTCGTTTGCTCATGCTCACTCACTCACTCATACACACAGGGTCTCGGGGGTGAGGGACACAACTTGCAATTTCTACACTAAACACACCAAGTCACCAAAGGAAAGGGAATAAGGAAACCACACTTAGCTCAATCCAAACTTAGTCAGTCAGGGGCCAACTTCTCGTTGCTCTGATTACCAGCACTGTGTGCCTCACAGCACTGGCTTTTCTGTTGTGGACTCCACCCCCCGGCGTGCCTGTAGGCGCGTGGAGTGATACAGGGGCTCAGGCCCCGCCCCTGCGTCGCATAATGTCTTCGGCTGCGTGTTTCAAACTGCTGCATTGGAGCGGGTTGCCCTGGCAACCCGCCAACATGGGGCATCCCCTGGCATGGCCAGGTCAGTCTCTGTTGCTGGCGGAGTCGGGGGTAAGTCTGCCGTGGGAGGGATGTCCCCTGGTAAGCCAGAAGCGACCCCCATGGGGGGCGCATCCTGTGAGTCTGACACTGAGAGGGTTGTTGTGAGGATGAATTAGATAAGAACTGTAAAGTCCTTCCCTGAGCTATTTATAGATAGATTTATTTGTAAATCTAAATAAATAAGCCATGAGACAGCCAGTTTAGCCATGAGACTACACAGACATAAGTTAAGAACTTTTGGAGATATTCATGTGTGACGTCAACCACCAGAGGAAGCCCAAGGATACATTTTACTATGGAAGTGAGATGCAATACAAGGATCTCACCACATTCTCTAGTTCATGCCAAGATCTTTTCCCATAAAGATTATTTAACACTTCTGTCTGTTCTGAATTTTGGCGATTACACATTGGCAGTCATGGTTCCAATAGACCACAGTTTAATCAAGGTATGTTTTTAAGAAGAAGAAAAAACATCACCACACTGATCTGTAGAAGGCTCCCTCCAGTTGTTCTGATGCTATGCTGGTATTGTTGAGCCGTAAATAAATGTGCATCTCAGGTTCTGTAGAAAAGAGCATAGTCGATTCATCAAGCAGCCTGTGAGTAAGCGCAGAGCTGATGATGATGTTTGGAGTAATGTGATGTTTGTGCTAATTTGCTGCCTGTCAGAGATATATGTACTGTTTATGGCCAGCTAGGCCTCACAAATAGAAAATACCTCTTTAGTCATCAATAAGAATATAAGAGCTTACATGAGGCCAACTTTTTAAAATAGCTCTTTATTTTTAGAAAAATTATATATATTTCTAAATGTTAATACATTGTAGGTACGAAATTAAAGGTTTAAAAATAGAGATATGTAGTTCCCTGCAGCCTGCATTTAAACTAATGAATCCTGGTCTCCTGCAAACGGGGCCAATACCCTCCAAGGATGTCTATTGTTATGAAATTTTGGGCCCATACTTATCTTTTGTCCCTTTTCTGGTGAAACTGACATGGGGGGAATCAACATTTAAGAGGGAAAACACACATGCACATACACACACAAGGTGACTAAATAAGAGTGATGAATCCAGAAGTACAGGCCCCATCCAAAATGATGATGTGAGCCCCTCTGTAACAGGCTGGTCTTGCCTTAATAAATACTCTCATTTTTGGGCCCCCAGAAAACTTTTCTTCACCAAAGTGAGGCTTTTAACATAAATACAGTGTCAAAATCCCCCGAACTCTTACACAAACTGTCTTACGCACGTCAGAATCCTTCACTGGGTGTTAACAGATGTCACTAGGCCATTCCCATGGCCTCCCCCATTCCCTGGAGGGAGGTCGGGGAGGGAGGTCGGGGAGGGAGGAGTGACGTGCAGCCACACAGCCGCATTCCCGACATTGCTTACATACGCACCCCGCCATGACAGACAGACATGGCTGCCTGTAATAGCCACCATGGCAACCCCCCATGCCAGGATGAGCTGGGGCCAGGATCACATGTTCCCGCCCAGCTCACCTGCTATGCCTTGGCTGGGCGGTCACCAGGCATGAACTGTGAGAGCTTAACTATAAACTATAAAGTTAAGCTTCACCTATAAAGCTCTTCACAACCTCGCTCCCCCCTACCTCTCTGCACTTATTACCCTCCATACTCCAGCCTGTGCACTTCGCTCCTCCTCTGTCTTCTCTCACCCTTCCACGCCTTCCCTGCTCCCCTAAGCACCTTCGTCCCTTCTCACTTGCTGCCCCCCATGCCTGGTACTCCTTCCCTGTCCACATCTGCCTTGCACCCTCCCTTCATACCTTCAAAGCTCTCCTTAAAGCTCACCTCTTTTGCTCTGCTGTCTGACTCTTTATCCTGCTGAGCCACTATTCCTATACCTACGATCTGTTTACCCTTTTCTTGCAACATGGACCTGCCTGCTGTCATTCTCATTGTAACCAAGCCAAGCACGTGCACCTGAGACCTCGCATCTTCATGAATGTTAGACCCCTTGTCTCTCCCTCTGTTCCCCTTCCTAAGTCTCTCCCCCAGCTCCTGTCTCTCAGATTGTAAGCCCTAGGGGCAGGGACCGTGTCTATTTTATTACTTTGTAAAGTGCCAGGTACACTGCTGGCGCTATATAAATGTTTGTTAATAATAATAATAATAATAATAACTCGTACTGGGCCTACATTTCCTGCTTGGTTCCTATCTGGCCAAGGTAGGAACCAGGCCCACATATGGCAGGCTGCAAACAGACCCCACTGTGACGCTGGCCCAGCTGGGCTGAATCGGGTTTAACTGGGTCAGCGTCACGTATGTTTTTACCCAATGTCGGGTAACGATTCTCTCCTGAGCTCCCACTTCTTCTGCAACTGCCTGTGATCCGATTTCCTGGCTGCTTCCCAGTTCTGTCTCTGTGGACAGCTGAAGACTGACCTAACTCCCCAGTTCCCAGCTCTTATATCCTCAAATGGAGCAGGTTTACAAAAGGCACTGGCAGCTAGCTACCCTTAAAGGGATAGACATCCATCAAATCTCACCCCTCTACTGGTAGGAATAAAGAGACTTATGGACCTGCCTGGTTATTCCTGCACGTCCCTTCCCACTCCTAAAGGAATATTATTCCAGGAATATTTGATGGACACCCACTAGAAAAAGGAAAACATTACTGTGATTAATTGATGCTCAGTTAACCATTAACTTCCTCTTCAGGGGTAGGATTCGATTCATTGTAGGCCTGTATGTTTATTTATTTCTAAAACTTACTTATATGCCACCCCCTCCTGCCTCAGGCATCTCAGGGCAGCTCACAACATTAAAAAACATATTAAAATACACAATAATCAATTAAAACAATACATTAAACCCCATCTCTTCCCACCCTAACCCAACCCACCCAACCCACCTCCCTCTTGAAAGGCCTGGTGGAACAGCCAGGTCTTGCAGTATCTGCAGAAAGAGGGGAGGTCAGTAATTAAGCAGACCTCCAATGAGAGGGAGTTCCACAGTCGCAGTGCAGCTACAGAGAATGCCCTCCTCATGGTGGACACCTGGGAAACCCGGGGAACCGTGAGGAGGGCACCCTGGCTGACCGCAGGGGCTGATCCAGGACCCGGAGAGTGAGGCAGTCCCACAGGTATGTGGGGCCCAAGCCACTTAGGGCTTTAAAGGTTAACAGAAACCATCTTTGGACGTTGATGCACTGGCCAGTTACCGGCCTGTCTTTAACCTTCCCTTTTTAGGGAAGGTTATTGAATGGAATGTGACCCAGCAGCTCTGGGGTCACCTGGATGGTATCAGTTTTCTAGACCCTTTTCAATCGAGGTTTCACCCAGGGTATGGCACCAAGACTGCGTTGGAGGCCTTGGTGGATGACTTCCCCAAGAGATAGACTCAGGGCGTTCAACACTACTCGTCCTGTTAGATCTCTCGGCTGCTTTTGATACAGTGGACCATGGGTTATTGCTGAGACAACTGTGGTCCCGGTGTGTGTGTGTGTGTCGGCGGGTATGGTCCTTGGATGGTTCCACTCATTCCTCTCAGGAAGGAGCCGGCGGGTGGTGTTGGGGGCTGAAACATCTAGACCCTGGGACCTCTCTTGCGGCATACCTCAAGGTTCTGTTTTGTCTCCATTATTGTTTAACATCTATATGCAACCCCTGGGGGAGGTTGTGAGATGGTTTGGTGTGCGTTGCCACCAATATGCTGATGACACCCAGCTACCTCTCTTTTTCAACTGACCCAGGCCCTGCAGTCTTGGTGCTTTCCCAGTGCCTGGAGGCAGTGGCTGACTGGATGTGGTGGAGCAGACTGAGGCTGAATCCTGATAAGATGGAGTTGATGTTGGTAAGTCAGGCGGTGGGGGTGATCGCTCACCTCATTGAGGGGGTCCGCCCACCGCTGGCTCCCTGGGTCCAGAGCTTGGGAGTCCTGTTGGACCCCAGCCTTTGCCTGGATTGCCAGGTAGAGGCAGTGGTGAAGGGAGCTTTTTGCCAGCTACATCTTGTGCGGAAGCTCCGGCCGTATGTTTTGGACTCCGACCTGGCCACCCTCATCCATGTGTTCATCACCTCAAAACTGGATTACTGCAATGCGCTCTACATGGGCCTGCCCCTGGTGATGGTTCAGAAGCTGCAACTGGTGCAGAATGCAGTGGCCCATCTTCTGACAGGGATGGGCCATAGGGAGCACATAACACAAGTGCTCCGAGCTCTGCACTGGTTGTCTATAGCATTCTGAGCCCGATTCAAGGTGCTGGTTTTAACCTTTAAAGCCCTATATGGCTTGGACCCCTCCTATCTGAGAGACCACCTCACTCCTTGGGTCCTGGGGCGATCTTTGCGGTCCACTGAGGGTGCCTTCTTGGAGGTCCCCCGGGTTAGCCGGGGGGCCACAATGGAGAGGACGTTCTTGGTGGTCACACCACGGCTGTGGAACTCTTTCCCAGAGGAAGCTTGACAGGCCCCAAGTCTGCTGGCCTTCCAACGGGCCTGTAAGACTTGGCTGTTCATCCAGGCCTTCGAGGAAGGGAGTGGGAGGAAGAGAGTGGGTAGGGGTGGGGAAGATGGGTAGTGGGCAGGGGGCTGGGTTGAGTTAGGGAGGGTTTGGGTATGGGTTATTTTAATCTGGGACTTGGAGTTTTACGTTGTTTTAATTGTATTTTTAGTTATGTGTTTTAAAATGTTGTTAGCCACCCCAAGATGCTTGTAGCAGAAGGGGGAGGCATATAAATTTTAATAATAAATAATAATAAATAACACCAACACCTTGAATTGGTCCCGGAAAACTATCGGCAGCCAGTGCAGAGAACAGAGCACTGGTGTAATGTGTTCGTGTCGGCCCGTCCCAGTCAGGAGACAGGCTGCCGCATTCTGCACCAGCTGCAGCTTCTGAACCAGCACCAAGGGTAGCCCCACATAGAGTGCATTGCAGTAATCCAGTCTCGAGGTAATAAAAGCATGGAGAATTGTGACCAGATCCAAGTCCTAGACATACGTCCTAAGCTGACGCAGCAGATGTAACTGACAAAATGCCCCCTTCACCTCAGCCTCCACCTGGGCATCCAGGCAAAGCTGCGGGTCCAGGAATACCCCCAGACTCCGGACCTGCAAAAACAGGGGAGGATGGATCCCATCACTGATAGGGGCCACTACTCCCCCAGCCCTCCCCACAACCATCACCTTCACCTTGACCTTGTCATGATTTAGGTTCAGGCAGCTTGCCCTCATCCAATCCCCCACAGCTGACAGACACCAGGTAAGCACTGAGACTGCCCGGCCTGAGTCAGAGGAAAATGAGAGAGATAGCTGGGTGTCATCAGCATATTGATGACACTTCACCCCAAACTCCCTGAAAACCTCCCCCAAAGGCTTCATGTACACATTGAACAAGAGAGGGGATAAGATGGAACCCTGTGGAACCCCACACGTGAGGCCCCGGGGCAAGATGAAAACTCCCCCAGGACCACATGCTGGGTTCTCCCAGTCAGGAAAGAGCAGAACCATTCAAGAACAGTCCTGCTAATCCCTGCCCAGAACTGCAGCCAAGTCACCAACAACAACTCATGGTCAACGGTATCAAATGCAGCCAAGAGATCTAACAGGATCAACAGGGTCGAGCGACCTTGGTCCAACTCACGGGAGAGGTCATCGACCAAGGCCACAAGTGCACTCTCCGTGCCATAACCCAGACGGAAGCCTGATTGCGAGGGATCAAAAAAATTGACCCAGTCCAAATGCCCCTGAAGCTGCCGAGCCACCACCCATTCAATAGCCTTCCCCAAAAAAGGAAGCATCCCCCGGCATCTGAGGGCAACACAGCCTGAAACTCATCCCACAAAGCAGGACAGGAAGGGGCTTCTACTGCCTCTGACCTGTCCTCTGCTAATAATGTTGCATCAAAACCGTGGTGAATTTGAGCGATTTTATCTGCAAAAAAGTTCATAATCAAATCACAGGGAGCATTTGATGATCTTAAGTCCAGGCAGAGGGAGGCCAGACTGACCAGCCCACTCACCACCTGGAACAGCTCAGCTGGGCAGGACTTAGCGGACACAATGAGGGCAGCAAAGAAAACCTTCTTTGCTGTCCACACTGCAATGGCATAGGTACATAACCAGACTCTATGCCACAATCGGTCAACTTCAGTCTGCGAGTGATACCACTGTTGCTCTAACCGCTGCCCTTCATGCTTCATCCACCGCAGCTTCTCCGTGTACCACAGGGAGCTTCGTTGTTGGCTCTTCGGGAGCAGATGCCTGGGGGCCACATGGTCGATGGCCTCAGTCAACACGGAATTCCACATAGACACGAGGCCATCGAGTGAGCGACCATTGAGGTCAGAGGAAACGTCCCCTAGAGCTATCTGGAACCTTTCTGGTTCCATAAGCCTTCGGCGGCAAACCAACCTAACTGGTTCTGCACCCTCCCAGGGGCCGACATGTGCCAGGATACCCACCTGGAGGAGATAATGATCCATCCACAACAAGGGCACTGTTGACACTTCCCCCACGAATTAATCCCCCGGCTCAAGACCAGTGCAAAATATCATATCTAGGGTATGCCCTCCAATATGTGTGGGACCCACTACTCTCTGAGACAGGCCCATGGTTTCCATGGTGGCCATGAACTCACACTCTGACCCTCCAAGACTGACATTGGCATAAATATTCAAATCCCCACAGAACTATCGCCCTGGGGGAACCGCAAGACCACCTCTGACACCAGCTCAGGCAGTGCGGGCAGGGAAGCTTCTGTACAGGTGGGTGCCCAGTACATCAGCAGTATCTCCACTCTGTGTCTGGCCAAATCCAACACCAAATGGAGAGCCTCCTAGGGATGGGCGAATGCAGTTCGGATGTTCAGAGTTCGGACCAAACTCGGTCAGTTAGGACATCTGAACTGAACATCCAAATCGAACTCTCAAACGACCTAACTGTTCGGTCCTGTTTGGACGAGTTTGGATGAGTTCAGAGGCAGGAAAAATGTCTTTCCAGGGCCAAAAATTAGGTTTCGGTTGATTCAGTTTTACTATTTTGAATGTTCGGCCAAATTCAGCCAAACCGAAGTTAGCTGAACCGAACCATCGAACATGAACTCGGGTTTTGAACCGAACAACCAAACATCCAAACACCCAAACCATGTTCTGTTCACCCATACCTAGAGCCTCCACACCCATGACAGGTTGCACAGGAAATCTCCTCTCAGACCAGGCAACCTTAAAAATAATGGCTACACCGCCCCCCTGGCCCTCCAGCCACGGCTAATGCTACACAGAGTACCCGGTGGCCAGAACAAGGTTAGCCAATATAGGCCCTGACTCTGTCCAGCCAGGTCTCTGTAACACATGCGAGGTCGGCCACCTGGTCCAGGACTACCTCCCGGACTGTAGTTGATTTATTAGCCACCGACCTCGCATTTACCAGCATCAAACTGAGACCCAGGGTCCTCTGATCCCCGATCACCTCACCGCCTGTCTGGGGGCCAATGAGTGGGACAGATATCAACATCTGTCCCATTTCATGGATCGAACCTGCCTCCCAGAAGGACCAAAATTCCCCCGGCCCAGCATGACCCCTATGGCTGCAGACACACACACCTCGGTCTACTCCCCCGACCCCCCCGGAGGCTGATCTGCCAGCCCCCCAAAGGAGATCCCCACCCCCTGACCCCCGTCCTCCTCTGCCACTGGAGGATCACCCCCCCATCCCAAGGGTTGCACCCCTCCCTCACACCAAGGGGGTCAGGCCTTCCCTCCCTAACCCAATCCTCCTGCACCCTCCCTCGTATTGAAAATAACCCATCCCCCTACCCCTATCCCTCTTTAAAATACATGGGAGGGGGGAATGGCCCTCCTGGTCCTGCTAAGGGCCACGCCTAAGGGCCCTTTGGCACAGTCTTTAAAATCCGGTCATGTGCCCTCGCCTCGCCCCCCCTCCTCCAACAGGCGGAGGGGGCTGATAGTACATGGGGCCACGCGATGACAGAAATCCTGCGGGAGGCGAGCCCCCCCCACAACCCCCAATGATCCTGGCAGCGGCAAGTGGCGGTGTGTGTAGAGTGGGATCCCTCAGGACCAGGCGGCAGGTGTATTCTCCAGTTCCCAAGTCCGACCCACACATGGCCCACAAATGGCCAACGCCTTTTGTGCATCACCCTTCAATGGCTGGCGCCCTCTGGGGTCACCCCTGGTAGAAATACCTGTACAGGAGGAGGGGGGGTAGGTGTTACTAATCAACCCCCTCAGGTTTAACATATATGTTATGCCTATATAATCTCAACTGTTATTCATAGGCTTCATGTGTTGAGGGCTCTCTTGGGAATAGGCACAGGCCATCCGTAGGCTGTAACTCCCCATGTTATCATTTCCAGTTTATTCATGGACTCCATGTACTTGGAGGGCGAGGGTATTCCTGTATCTGTGCAGCTGCACTTGCCTGGATTGAGCCTTGTTGAATGAGCATTCATTTCTTTCTGTAAGAAATCAGATTTATTTATTTTTTTAAATGCGGCCTTAAAATTCTCAGTCTATTTTCTTGCTTCTCTTCGTAGGCTTAGCAAGTTTCACCGGAGACCACAAAGGTTTTCATTTTAGCACACTGATGAAATAATACAAAGAGCCCAGGGAAACTGTGTCAACACTAAGCAACACATCCGTTCCCACAGGGGTTGTTGCTGAGCCTGGGAATTCTCCACCTGCCCAGCCAGGCGTTGCCACTGCAGCAAGGCCCAGGTGTGCTGTGTATAAGATAGAGCACACGGTAGTGGGAGGGCAGTGATGATAGTCTTCTTCCTATTATACATGATGTCACTAATTGATGGGGGTGGAGGACCCATTGCATAACCCACTAGGTCAGAGGCTGACAAACTAATTAGACTGAGACCCTAGGTTGAGTGATGCCATCTGCAGATGAGGTCATGACTCCAATTAATATTTGTTATAGTTTCTTTTTTTGTTAATATTTATATTTGTTATAGTTTCCATGTCTTTATTGGTGTCTGGAGTCATGGGATTATATTATTTAAGTCTCAAAATGGGGTCTCATGGGGGTGGGGGGGGGAAGCATGGAAACGACTGCACTTGGATTTAGGGTTCCCAGCTCAAAATTAAAAAATAAAACAAGGGACATGATAGGGCTGAGGGATACTGAAATAAGGGGAATCTATGTTCCATGGAGCTGTGCTGTTTAGAATAAGAGACGTCTGTTATTTGAATAAGATATTTTACGATAGAGGATCTGAGCTAGGGTGATAATAGATGCAACAAGGGCCAGCTATGCTCCGCCTGGGCTGGGGACTGACTGCTGTCATGTGAGTTCCTGGACTGCCAGATGTGGGCCCACTGCTGCCCCGGCCTGGGTAGGCAGCTGGCCCAGGATTGGTCCTCCGAATGAATCCGGGTACACAGCCTGGGCCAAGGGTGACCCAGGTAGCCCAATAAGGACCATAGCAGGCTAGCATGTCTATTTGTGGCCCCACAAGGGATCAGGGGCTGCCATGATGGACAGTCATGGCTGTCTGTGACTGGTTGCCATGGCTGCCTGTCATGGTGGGGTGTGGGCAGTTGGGGCAGGGCCACACTGCCATGCATTTGTACTGTTCCCCTGCCAGAGCAAGCAGGGGAGGGCTCACCAGCCAGTCAGATCGGGCGCACATTTGATCTGTGCCCCAACCTGACCCCACCAGGGCTGTCCTCCCACTCCCAAAGCATGTAGCCAGCATGCTGGCTCCATGTTTATTTTTACCCTAAGAGAGAACCTAGTTACCAGGTTGTGGGTGGGTCCCAAATTTCTCTCAACAGGCCTGATTGCATGAGGTCATTCCTCTTGACCCCTCTGACCCTTCTAGCTACCATCCTGTCTCACTCCTTCCTTTTGCTTCCAAGCTTCTTGAACATGTTGTCTACTCCTGCTGCCTTGACTTCCTCTCTGCCAACTCCTCCCTTGACCCCCTCCAATCTGGCTTTTGTCCCCTTCACTCTACTGAAACTGTTCTAGCTAAGATCACCAACAACCTTTTTGTGGCTAAATCTAACTGCGTCTATTCCAGTCTTGTCCTCCTTGACCTCTCTGCTGCCTTCGATACTATTGACCACTCACTCTTGCTGGATTCACTTCACTCCCTTGGCTTCCGTGGCTCCGTCCTCGACTGGTTCTCCTCCTACCTCTCTGACTGCTCCTTCAATGTGTCTCTTGCCAACTCCAACTCCTCCTCCCTTCCACTCTCGGTTGGTGTTCCCCAAGGCTCTGTCTTTGGCCCTCTCCTCTTCTCTATCTATACCCTGTCCCTAGGCAAACTCATTGCCTCCCATGGCTTCCAATATCACCTCTACGCTGATGACACTCAACTCTATATCTCTACTCCCTCTCTTTCTTCATCTATTCAAGCTCGCCTTGCCATCTGTCTCTCTGACATCTATACCTGTATGTTTCAACATCAACTCAAACTCAACATGACTAAAACTGAACTTATCTTCCCCCCTCATTTTTCGGGTATTTTCAGACGTGACAAGATCACAGTGAACCACGGTCAATACTCACATGGGACCAAAGCGCTCTGAACGTCTGTTAGGTGGCTGCCAGATGTTCACCACGGTCGATTCCCACCTGGGGTCAATTTCAACCACGCTTCCGGGGCTCCCCGCCGGACAAGCACCGCAAGCGTGGTCGAAGAGATCCCCGGCAGGAACCAATAGAAAGTAACGTCTGGCCGGGAACCACGGCCCGGAATCTCTGGCGGGATTCCGGGCTGTGGTCAAATCGGGCGGGTGCTGCGGCCGCATTGGCTGCGGCGCCCGCCCATCTCCCCAGAGGGCGGGTGGCAGGGGAGCATGGGGGGGCAGGGCCGAGCGGCCGCAAGTTACGCCGCGTGGCCCCGCCCCCTCCCTGATTCCCCACCGGGATCAGCCGGCACGTCTGTTGGACGTGCCGGAGTGATCCCGGCGGGGAATCATTTGCGTGACTCTGGGACAGGGCAAATGCCGCCCCGTCTCATCTGAAATCACCCTTCCTCTCCCTTTTCCCTGTCGATCCTCATCAATGGGGTCACCATCCTTCCCATCCCCCAAGCCCGTAGCTTAGGCTTCATCTTTGACTCACCCCTTTCTTTTAAACCCTACATCAACTCTGTTGCCAAATCCTGTCACTTCTCCCTCCATAACATTGCTAAGATTC
>QEPC01014017.1:1809051-1860701 GCA_003113815.1 Sphenodon punctatus
GGGGGGGGGGGGGGGGGGGGGGTGCGGCGCACCTCGCACTGAGTGTCCTTACAATGTCAGATAGAGTCCACCTAGAGGTGATGCCTTCTCCTTCTGCTTTCTAGACACACAGAGCAATTATAATTACAACACTATTTATTATTCTATTTTTTTTTGCTTTCCAAGTCTTCAAATATGGTATTGAATTAACTCTACAGTTTTGTTGCATATATAATGGGGAGGGCGTTCTCATTGGCTGCACCAAGACTGTAGAATTCCCTTCCTGCTGAGGCCCAGGTGGCCCTGGACCTCTCCTCCTTTTGAAGGCAACATAAAACCTCGCTGTTCCTCCAGGTTTTTCGTGCGGGAGATGGGTAAAGGGAGTAGCGGGGTTGAGGATTAGGGAGAGAGGGATTTTTATATTCTTTGGCATTCTACCAGTTGGTGGATTTTTATAGTGTTGTTTCATTTATATTATGTACTATATTTATCTTACTATATATATATATATATATATATATAATTGTGTCTTGTTAACTGCTCTGAACTGCTGCAAGCAGGAGGGGTGGGGTATACATATGTTAAATAAATAAATAAAATAAAATAAAATAAACAAATTAACTCTCTAGTTCATTTAGAGACTTTCAATTTTCCTGTAATATTGTTTTACCTTCTCGTGGTCTCTTCATTCCATACAGTTAGGATTTCTCTGCTTAACAATTTTCTTATGCAGAAGGCTTCCCAGTTTCCCCAGGCCACACTCCTGGGTTGCCCTCATTTAGCCACTGCTAATCAAAAGGATTTTTGAGTAGTAATTTCAATGGAAGTCTGTGGAAAAATCAGTAGTGGGGTTCGGGCCCTATTCCACACATCCAGTGCACATTCAAACCCCCAGTGCATAGTCACTTCACTCCCATCCCCATGCACCCCTAGCCCATATCCAACTCAGCCCTCACCCAAACTAGCAGGTCTGGGAGTGGTTCTGGGCTCTTAATGGTGAGACAAGATGTGTCTTGTCTGGAGACTGTTTGGTACATGGAGGGCTGGCAGAAGCTTGGTTGGGCAAGGGAAGCTCGGTGCACTATGCCTAACTCAGGGTTCAATCTTATACAAATGTACATGCTCAGGAGGAGCAATTCCCCAAATGAGAGTGGTGTATTTGCACTATGGGGAAAAGTGAGCTTATATCCTTTCAGCTTTTTACCCTTGCTAGCAGAGTCCAGAAGGGATTGCTATAGAGGTACCATGCACCACCACAGACAGAAAGGACTGGAGACCCTGGTAGTTACGGTCACAGGATACAAGGGGAATACAGGCCTCAACACACATGTTCTATATGACCAGAAGTGGGATCCATGCTGCCACTAGGCTGCGGTGGTGAAGTAGTGGAATCTCAACCCTATTGCCTCATGCACTCCTGGTTCCACCTTGCCAGACTCCTGATTGGTCACTGGTAACTCACACCCTGATTGGCCAGAGACTCCCATATAACTTTCCTGGGTCACACCAAACCTCTGCCCTGAACAACCTGACAAAGACCTGACTCTGCTAGTCTCTTTCCTGTGCCCACTGAACCGGTTCCCTGCTTGGAGTGAACTCCCTGGATGCTGACCCCTGCCTGGGTTGGATTACACCTTTTGTCTACCCTCCATGGATCTGATGCTTGAGTTTCCTGTGGACTCTGACCTGTGCTCTGCCACACCTCTAACCCTAACCAGAATCCTGACAGCGGCAGCAAATTAGGACCATCATTTCTTGCAATAGAATCGGGGGGGGGGGGGGGCTCACACCCATGAGATGTGTGACTCTAATGCCACCCCTGTGTGACAGTCTCCTAAAGTTATCTTATTTCTTTCTTAACAGCGGCAATGTTTCCTGTGTTCCTTGATGACCTGCCACCTGATGCAAGTGGTGGACCATAAATAAGAAGAGAAACCAACATTTGTGTGAAATTTTAGAGCTGAAAAGAATGTTATATTTTCAGATATTATTTTCCTTTTTGGATAGCTATCCAAATATCTAAATAATATCTGCAACTGAAACAGATATTTGCATATCCACTTTTGGCTGTTCAGTTGTTCAGTAGTAATTTGGTTATCCAGTTATT
Source organism: Sphenodon punctatus (assembly GCA_003113815.1). Taxonomy (NCBI): domain Eukaryota; kingdom Metazoa; phylum Chordata; class Lepidosauria; order Sphenodontia; family Sphenodontidae; genus Sphenodon; species Sphenodon punctatus. Next base: position 1,811,138 of record QEPC01014017.1, read on the forward strand.
TGGATAACTGGCTATGATTACTTCATTTTGGCTACTGTGCATGTGCAATAGTACTAATAGTACCAAATAACCGAATTACTGAATAACCAGATAGCCAAACCATAATATCCAAACTGGATATTGTCACAGGGGGAAGGATATAAGGGGAGTAAAACGGGGGAAACTCTCAGCTCCACACATCTCGGAGCCCTCATTTAAGAGGGGAAAACAGCCCCTCAGGATAAAGTGTTGGCGACTGGATCCCAGAGGAATCAGGCCTCTATCATCATTGGGCTCAGGACTCAGAGGTGAGGCACTCCCTGCTCCTCTGTTCTCGCATGCGCACACGCTCACCACACGCAACCACAGGGAACTGGAGGGAGGGAATGGTAGGTGAAGACACAAGTGAGGGGCACAGGGGTCCAAGGCATAGGATAGCATGTGGGACACATCCACACTACACAGGTGGGGAGGACACCCCAGGGAGGGGAACGCAGCAACCCAGACACCCAACTGTAAACTCGTCACACGTCCCTCCCACGGGCGCACTCACTCACTCTGGGGACAGGGGGACAAGGAAAGGCCCAGACAACAATTTCCCAACCACAAACAATCCTGTTCTCAAGATTCAAATCCAAAGATACTTAGCCCTCAGTCAGGAAGGGGCCAGCTTCTCAGCACTGATTAACCAGCACTGAGAGAGTGCCGGTGTCTCTCCTTTAACCCCTTAACCCCACCCCTCATGGCGTGTTGCTCCTGGAGGCATACTGAATGTCAGGGTTGTCCAGGCAACTCCCCGGCACTCCCCTTGGCCAGCTCCGCCCATGCCAGCAGCTGTGCAGGTGGGGCTGTTAGTTCAGTGCTGGCTGTCCTGGCAACTGAGTGCCGTAGGAGTGGGTCTGCAGCTGCTTCCATAAGTCTGCAAGCACGCCGGTGATCCTGTTCTCTGTGTAGGTCAGGGCTGCTTGCGGCTTCTCCTAGTCCTTCAGGCCCTTGCAGCACCGCAGACATCCGCGGAGCCTGACAGATGTCTGTCAGAGATTCAAATAGGTTGGAGGATGCAACCTCTGACTGTTGGTTGCTGGGAGTGAACAGCAGGGAATGGATCACTCCACTATGACCTGTTGGGTGTTTCTTAGGGATGGGCGAATGCGGTTTGGACGACCGAACCGAACTTCCGAACCGAACGTTCAAACTTCTGAACAGTTAGGATGAGTTTGGGGGCAGGAAAAACGTGATTGTGGGTGGGAAAAATGTGACTGGAAGGGGGAGGCAGCTGAGGAGCAGACTTCCTGGCACCAGGGGTGGACACCAGGGGTGGTTTCAGGGCCAAAAATACCGCTACTGAAATTTTTTTGGTTTCGGTGTTAGGTGGGGGAGGGAAAGAGTGAGAAGGCACCTGCCAAAAGGAAGGTCCCTTGGACCCAGGAAGGGGGTTACCCACAAGGCCGTCTCTCCGCTGGCACGCTGGGGTGCCAGTAATCCCCTCAGGTTGTAGGGTGGACTTTCCTCTAGGTTTAGGAGGCAACCCTTATCATCATAGGGGAGGAGAGAATGTGCCACAGGGAAAGAGGAGATAGGGGAGGGGACCAGTTGCTTGCCACAACACACTGCCCTAATACCCAACGTGAGGCGGGGGGGAAGGGGTGGACTCGTGAACCCAGGAACAAGGGGGGGGGAACAGGGTGTGGGAAGGGGAGGGGGAAGAAGGGACTGGAGATACAGGGGGAGGTGGAACCTCTGGNNNTCGAGGGAAGGGGGTGGAGGAGGCGCGGTCACACAGTACTTTCAAAAGGAATATGAGGCGGGAGACGGCGTGGACGCGTGAACCCAGGAACAAGGGGGGGGGAACAGGGTGTGGGAAGGGGAGGGGGAAGAAGGGACTGGAGATACAGGGGGAGGTGGAACCTCTGGAAAACACACAACCTGAAGGGAGGAACAAGGGGGGGGGGAAACACAGGCAAGGAACGACAACCCACGGAATATTCAAGGTTTCTAAGGAAGGGGGTGGAGGAGGTGTGATCACACAGTACTTTCAGGAGGGAACAAGGTTAGCAAGGCAAGGTATAGAGATTCAAGACACAAGCACCACACTTCAACAATTATTCTCAGACTTAGCTTTCACAAGAAGATCAGGGGGCCAGCTTCTCTCAACGATTACCGGCGGGGCTCTGCTGCCCCGCCGGCCTCTTTATCTGTTTCCTGTTTGGCCCAGGTGGGAGCCCTTGCAATCAGCTGGAGGCCCCACCTCCCCACCGAGCGCACTCTGCTGCTAGGCGTGTGCTGCGTCGGGGCGGGGCCGGAGCTGCCAGCTGGGAGTTATCTGTTTGGCCAGGGGGAAGGACTCGGGGTGCTGCCTGCGGCATGCTCTGCTGTGGCGGGGCCGGGGCCAGGCAAGGATGTGGGTGGGGCCTGTGCTGTGCTGGCGGGTGACCTTTCCCCCCATCTCTTCCTGATCTCCTCCTTGTCTCCTGAGCCCCCCGCCACCAAGTCACCCCACGGCGCTGCGCTGTGACATTCGGTGCCGATAGCACTTTTTTGAATGTTCATCCGAGTTCGGATGAACCACTCTGCCGAACCGAACAACCGAACCCAAACTTGGGTTTCAAACCAAACAACCGAATGTCTGAACATCTGCGTTCTGTTCGCCCATCCCTAGTGTTTCTCCAAAATGACCATTGGTGGCCACTGTTGGAGACAGGATGCTGGGGTCAATGGACATTGGGCTGTCCCAGTTTGGCACTACTTATGTTCTTATGACAAAGATTGAGCCAAACAACAATCCTTATTCATTTTGGCAAATACACTTTCAATCGGGTGACATTGTCAGATATGATATTTGCCATCAAGATTTTGTTTTCAGCTGAAGTGTGACTGCATTATTGCAGATTGAGGCAAATATGAAACAAATGGTGAGTTGTCAAGGGGGAAGGGTGTTGTGTGGTAGAGCTGATAGCAATGCATTCACACAGGTGTTCCCTGCTGTTCAGTGGCCTACCCTTTGCTTCAGGTCACAGAGAAGGAGGAATCATAAAGGAATTCAGGACGTGATAGGTTATCGCACAACACTCAGAATGGGGGGTTGTGCCATTGCCCACTCTAAAAAAGTGATGTGTGAATGAGACTTTACACTTGAAAGGATGAGGCACTACCCCTGCCCCTCCCCGCCAAAAATTGGCCTAATTTGATCCATTTTGTACGTGACTCCATACTATTTAGCAAATATGCCGAGAGGTAGATCACAGTCAACTGGTATATCACAAGCTAGTCTCCAGTTGGTCATTGTGTGGACGACTGGGATCCTCTCTGGGGAGGAGAGTGAGACCGGTGCTCCAGGGTGTGTTTCTGTGGAGAAAAGTTCTTCCAGTGCGATAGCAGGGAAGGCTGGGCTTTTTCCAAAGGGGAATGCTCCTCTCCACTTGTGAGATGCCCTAGACCTGGGAGCCAGCAGGAGGGGGTCTGGCCTGGAGTCAGCAGGAAAAGACCTGGGAGATCATCTGAGATTGATGTTTGGGATCAAGTGGATTGCATGCACCATAACTCTGGCTACCCCTGAAATACACAACAGCTTAACCCTCTGGTGGATGCTGACCCTCCAGCTTACAAAGGATAGTGGCATGATCCTGCTCTCTTTTGCATCAAGGTTTGGGCTGGTCTCTTTGGAGTTAAGCCAGCAGATCCAGTCTGTATGTTTCATGACAGTAAAAAATATCTCAGAAGCCACTTGTCAGGCCCGAGAGCTATTCCAGACATGATGAGACACAAAAATAACCCAGCTGTACTTTAATCAGCAACATGGGAAGTAGCAATGTGTGTTTTCCTAGTTACTGGAGCGTGCACCATGTTTTAAATGCAGAGAGCTGAAGGGAGATTTTGCATAGGGAAGGGAGGAGCCACCCTTTAATGCTTCTGCACAGAGATGATGATTAAGAAGAACTTCTGTGCCAGTGAAATAACATTCTCTGATCCAAAAAGGTTTGTGGTTTGTTTCTGGTTCCCCTCCCCTTGGTTTCCAAGGGTTTCCATTCATTAGGAAGGGCAGTTCCTTGAGAACCTGGCTGGGCTGCAAACACCACCTAAAGTGCTGATGTAGGGGCTGCGGACCTTATACATATACCGTCCCTCTTTAGGAGACACAATCCCTCTTTGGGGGCTGAATCCCACTGTCCTTCAGGGGATCAATGTTAGGGTTGCTACTACCTATGTATATTTTTTCCAGGCCACTTATGAAACACACAGGTTAGGGCCTGCATTAGTGCCTTAAGTGGTCCTGCGACATATATGTTTTATAAGTGGCCTGGAAAAATATACATAGGTGGCAATCCTAATCAATGTCTTTCTTTCAGTATTAAAGCCCCAGGCACCTCTTTCCTGATTGCCTCCCCCAAAAAGCATGTGAGAGGAGAATGAGGCGATGATGGAATGACAGGCAACTAAATGGAATGATAAGCAGGAGAGATTCTGTCCCTCGTTATGCAATTGGAATGATGGGACGTGTATGTGCCTGCACATGTGCAAGGGGGTGGAGCTTATTCACTGAGGGGAGAAACTTATTATGGCCAAGAGGGCAGGGCTTGTCTCTCTATGGCTGCTCAAAATATTGGGAGGTAGGGGAGCAGCAGAACCTAGGGCAGCCCCAGTCATGCCTCCATGCCATACGCAGAGGGTGGGTATGTTGTATCAGACTTGAGGGAGGGATTAAAGGATGCTAAATCACACTTTGGGGCTTCTGCCCACTTACATAACCGTCCCCATGGTGCAGCTAGGGTTGTCACCTTAGAAGCTTTGTTATTAAGTGGGTGGAGAAAATAGACTCTCCCACTCCTTTCTGATGTGGCCACTCCCATTTTGGAGCATCACAATGTCATTATTAGGGCTGAAATGAGCAGCTAAATTGCTGCTTTCATAAGGAATTTTGCCATATCAGGAAATGGGATCGATTTCCTGACCGTTTCCCGATACCAATGTGATTTCTCAAATATCAAATACCATCCTGATTCACTGACTTTTTACTTACCATTTGCTGGGTACTGTTCGTTTATCTCTTATTGCATTGCTGAGGATACAATTTTATTTCCAGGTTTGTTGTTTCTGCATTTCCAAGCCAATCACTGTGCAAATAGCCTACCTGTTAACCTCCTCCAGTGCCCCTTAACCTCCACTCCAATGCCTCCAATCAGAATTGTTTTTCTATGTTGTTCCCTTTGTTTTGACTAATCTGCAACAGGATTGCAGATTAGTAAAGGTTAAGGAATCTGCATACCAGCCAATGAGTGACAAGGAAGTACAAGGGACAATAGAGTGCAAGAAATGCAGTATTGCATCGGTATTACCTCTCAGGATTTTAAATGGATGGCAAAACAGTAAATGGCAAAGTGGAAAATGGGATCTAAGTAAACGCGAAGTTGGTAACTCAAGAAACAAAATGTTGGTCGAGACATTACTGAGTCCTGAGAGGTTCTCGAATAGATGAGACAGTATCAGAAACTGGGGTTTCAACAAGATTTCCTGGTTTGGCAAAATCTCATTTCAGCCCTAGTCATGATGCTCTACAAGTGTAATCGCCACATCAAAAAGGGGACGGCAAAACCTTTCCCCCCTGTCTCTTTCCAACTCTTCCCTTCAAAACCTTCTGCCCCTGCTTCCAGTTTCCCTGGTTAGCCTCATATGATGAGATGTGGAGGGTTGGGTTTAAGGGAATTTTTATATTGCAGGATACCATCCTGATTTACCATCCTGCGGATAGAAATAAATGAATGAATGAATAAATAAATAAATAATTCATCTGTTTATGTGTTCATTTCTTTTTCTATTATTGTAAGCCACTTCTGAGCCTTTTTGGATAAGGGTAACATACAAATCAAAAGTAAAATAAGTAATAAAAATATTAAAAATAATAATACATTATTTTAACAACAACATGGGAAAACATGTGCTTCACCCAGAGCCGAGATATGATGAGTGAAAACCCAGAGATTCTGCGGGAAAATCCAAAGAGGTGGTGGCAATTCTAACTGCAATACAGTCAGTATGATGGTTAATTTATCATTGATCCACCCACCATTCCACAGACAGGTTCAAAAAGCCACAGAGTGAATTTCAGAGACAAATGGCAGAGCAAGGGGCTATTTAGACGACTAAGCAAAGCAGCACTGGGCCAGTTGTTTCAGTGTCACTAGCTCCAGGAATTCAAAAATCCTACAACCATGCCCCCTGCCCCCCAATCTATATTAATAGGTCAATTTTAAAATTATGAGTTTCCTAAAATAAACTGTACTGCCTTTTAATTTTTGAATGTTTAAACTTCACCTCTTAAAATTCCTCCACAAGCAGGAGAGCTAAAAGCTTTCATTTCAAAACAAAGCGGAGGTTCTCAGATAAGCCTGTGATGCTGGGAGCCAAGGATTTTAGAGAAACGCTGCTATATCTCATGAGCACTGAGATAACTTTGTAGGCATTTACAACTATTGGTTCCTTAATCCTGCTACATCCCAGTGTATTCTGCAGATGGGCTTAACAAGGATCACAGATTGCCGGGGGGGGGGGGGGGAGGAGGGCATGCCCCGAATTTCTGCCTGTGGATTTGACTGCTCTCAACCTAATTTAAAGGAGGCAGCGGTGGGATCCAGTCATCACAACACGGCCGCCTTTGTAACTCTCCTTTTTGCCAGCAACCAAAATCTGGGGGTTGATGAAGATCAGAAATGGAGGGTACTGGCAGTGCTAGGGATCATTCCTGAGCTTCGAAGAGCAGGGGAAGCTGTAGTCCGGAAACTGTGAGAAGTGTATGTGCAGAGTCAGGGCTTGAAGATCAGGGGAGGGATGCTGCAATTTGGGGTTAAAATCCATAGGCCTCTCTCTGTGCGTGCATGCGTATATATATGTGTGTGTGTGCAAGTGTATGCATGCATGGTGCAGGAAGCTCGCACAGTAAATAGCCTACAGTATGCCTGGCTAAATCCCCTGCTAGCTCCTTTGCCTGAACACCACATTCATTAATTTAATTTTATTTATTTATTTAATTTTTAGAAGGCAAGATGAACAAAATCAACCTCGATCTCCAAACAGATGGGACTAGCAAAGGGGCAGCCGCAGGCATCCAGTACATTGCTTCCTGCCTGTGAATCCTTTCCAATCAGTGCGCACGCCTCTCCGTCACACTGACAGCGGAAAAATGCAATTACCTGAATCAATTGTCGCTTCCCAAATCCTTTTACTCTGTCGGGCCCATTTGGAAAATGAGTGGAGTTAGGGAACAGTTAATAGCGCTGGGGGCTTGTGGCTTCCCTTCAGGGTAGGAGTCAAATGGCAGGATCATGGCCACGTGAGACCAGAAAACCTGTTGCTCTAAGGCTGGCATGGCTTTAGTTTTGTGCATTGTTGGTGAAATGCTGGGTAGCCTAGATCGCAGCCGAGGCAAGGAGGGAATAAACTAATAGCAGCAATGTGTGTAAACAAGATTACTCAGACGGAATGGGACCTTTAAGCACATTAACTGCACTGCAGGGAGAAGGACATCTACAGCAGGCAAATGGAGGAGGCTTGAGGTGCTATGGGTCTGCTTGTCTCTACATGGAACCCGTGCCAATATTCTAGGTGCCTAACACGGGGGCATGGGCTACATTTGTACAAGCAAACCCAAGAGATAGCCACAGAGGGAACATCAGTTTGCAGGGATTTGCTGCCCGGAACAAATTTGGGGAACTTATCAAGATACCCACAGAGCAGCCAGAAACATGACATGCAATGAACGTCTGTTCACTGCCTCCCCAGTGGGGGGAATTTGCCAAATGCATTTCACCAGTGGGGAACTTTGTCTTTTCAATTTCACTATCTGGAAGCTTTGCCTTGTCAATTTTACCAGCCGGGTTCTTTGCCTCACCGCATGGAGCTTTGCCTTGCCATTGGCTACAATCTCCCCCCCACCCTCCCCCAGCGCGTTGTGTGTGTGGGACCCACACAGATCCGTGCGACAATTTCCTGATAATGGGGATCCATGCAGGATCTGTGCATGCACCCACGTGTGCCATGCACAGGTCATGGGTTCAGCCCTAGTGTCACTACGGTGGGGAGCTTTGCGTTGTCAGTTTCAGCAGTGGGATTTGGGGGCTTCATCTAATTATGCTGCCAGCCAATGGGCTTCCCCTGTTGGTCAGAGTCCTTAGGGTGGCAGCATTAAACACGGAACAACATGCATGTGTGTTCATGCTGTTCTACTACAGGGTAATGTTATAGTTAGTACCACAGAGTTGATTTTCCCCATGGTTAAAATAATATGCAAAGGCACTTGCTGGTGTATCATTGGCATAATGGAAGGGAGGACAGTGGAGAAGCCTCCTCATTCAGTCTTAAGGGCAGAGCCAACAAAAAGTAGAATGAAATAAGGAGGCTGAGCTCCTCCTTGTAATCTGGAAGGATGTGACCAAGGAGTCTGGTCCCCATGACCTGTGCCCTGAGGCTTATTCTCTGGGGAATAAGCTGCTGGAGCAGAGAGGAGCTTCCTGCTGCCAGGGGAACCACCCAGACAATAGGCAACTGAGGGACAGCAGTACAACAGGATGGGGTCAAAAATCCAGGATTATTTGCCCCAAGCTTCAAAAAGTCTTAAAATGGCTCTGCTGGGGATTCCACACAGAGCTACTCCTGACTTGCAGCAAGACGCAGCACAGATGTCTCAGTGCACCTCAGTTATTCTACACATTTATTAATGTATTCCTGACCCCTCCCCGCACACACAGTTTCATTTATTCATGGTTCCTCCAAGTTAGAAGCATTTTGCTGCTGTCCTCTGCAGTTAGCAGGGATCAATATTCAAAATCCTTTCTGGCCATCTCCACTTGGTTCAGCAACAATTAGGAGCTACATCCAGTGCATGCTGAGATTTGTTTATTAGGTTTCTAAACGGGAGAAAGACCTTAGGCGGAATTAATCAGAAGCTACCTCTGTAAACTCGTCTGTGTGAAGGAAGAGTTCTTTCTCCATGTTTGGATTATGTAAGAGAGGACAGTAAAGGAAGGGAAAGCCATGCCAATGTTTGACCTTAGAGTACGCATCAGAAGAGAGGCAAACTAAAAGGCACGCTGCTAGCAGCGCCTCCAAGGAGGAACAGTTTGGCAAGGTGGCCCAGCTCCTCTGGGTAGGTTGTCAGTGGCTGTGCATCCTCTAACTAATGATCATGAGGGGATTAATGGAAATGCTGACAGCAATGCCGTGGAAATGACTACACACCAGTCAGAAAAGGCTGTACAGAATGGTGGTTCTAATTATGCTGTGTTGCCCTCAAGGCCCTCCCTCCCAGACCCCACCTCCCCCACCCTACTCCGCCCCCTCACCAAAAGTCTGGCGGAACAGCCAGGTCTTACAGAAACGTAGAAACGACAGAAGGGTGGGGGCCAACCAAGCCTCCTCCTGGAGTGAATTCCACAGCACAAGGGCAGCCACCGAAAAAGATCTCACATCAGTGGCCACCCGTCCCACCCGAGGAAGCTCCAAAAAGGCCCCCACGGACGATCTCAGGGGTCGCACGGGCACATGGGGAGGAAGGCGATCCTGCAGATAGGCAGGGCCCAGGCCATGAAGGGCTTTAAAGGTCAAAACCAGCACCTTGAACCTAGCCCGGTGCTTTATAGGCAGCCAGTGCAGAGCCCGGAGCACAGGTGTCATGTGCTCCCTGCGGTCAACCCAATAAGGAGACGGGCTGCGGCATTCTGAACAAGCTGCAGCCTCCAGACCAGCTTCTTGGGCAGCCCCACGTAGTGCGCGTTGCAGTAATCCAGACTCAAGGTGATGAAGGCATGGATGACAGCGGCGAGGTCAGAGTCTGAGAGATATGGCTGAAGCTGCCGGACAAGATGTAACTGCCGAAATGCACTCCCCACCACAGCCACAACCTGAGATTCCAGGCTGAGCCGTGAATCGAGGAGCACACCCAGACTCCGTACCTGCAGGACCATGGGAGGGTGACACCCCCCCCCCCACAAGAGGAGATTCAACCACTCCCAGGCCCCCCAGGCCCTCACCCACCAACATCACCTCCATCTTGTCAGGATTCATCTGTAGATGGCTCAACCTCATCCAAGCCCCCACAGCCGACAGGCACTGAGAAAAAAAAGAGACTGCATGGCCTGGGTCGATGGAAAATAAGAGGTAGAGCTGAGTGTCAACAGCATACTGATGACAATGCATGCCCTGAAACCCTCTCACGATCTCCCCTAACGGCTGCATATAGATGTTAAACAAGAGGGGGAACAGAATGGCATCCTGCAGGACTCCAAACGTGAGGTCCCGGGGGGAAGATGAGCACTCCCCCAAGATCACCCGGTGAGTTCTCCCGGCAAGGAATTAATTAAACCAGTCCAAGACCATCCCACCAATCCCGGCACGGTCCCGCAGGCGAGTCACCAACACCTCATGATCGACTGTGTTGAATGCAGCCGAAAGGTCTAGCAGTATAAGTAAGGTCTGACGACCCTTGTCCAACGCCAGACGGAGATTGTCAACCAAGGTCACCAATGCAGTCTCCGTCCCATACCCAGGCTAAAACCCAGACTGAGAGGGGTCAAGGAAACTGGTGCAATCCAGATGTTCTTGGAGCTGCCATGCCACAGTCCGTTCAATAACATTAGAGACTGGCCAATAACTGGCAGGAGCATCATCATCAAGAGATGGTTTCTTGAGCAAGGGCCTAACCACAGCCTCCTTCAGGCATTCAGGCACCCTGCCCTCCCGAAGGGAGGAACTAACCACCCCAGCCAGCAACGGCCGTAGCGTCTCCTGGATGGCTTTCACCAGCCAGGACGGGCAGGGATCTTGTTCACAAGTGGTGGTGCGAACAGATCCCAACGAGGACTCCACATCGGCAGGCGACACCATCTGAAACCGATCCCACAAAACAGGACAGGACGGGGCATTCATAGCCCCAAGATGATCCTCTGCTATAACTGCGGAACCAAAATTGTGGCAGATGCGAGCGATCTTATCTACAAAGTACTCGATGAATAGGTCACAGCGGTCACTGGATTGGTCCAGGTCCAGGCAGAGACAGGCAGGACTGACCAAACCTTTCACCACCCAGAAAAGCTCCGCTGGACATGACTTTGCAGATGTCCAGCCACAGCATAGGTCTTTAAACTGCACTTAGCTTAGCATGCCTGACATTTGATAGGCATCAAGTGGCAGCCATCCAGGGACTGGTCCAATGTGCACACATGTGGCATTCACATGGCATCTGCAACATGGTGTGTGTGGTGTATACCCAGGGCATGCAATGCACATACAAAGTGTGCACAAAATGGGTGTGCACCACAGCGTGCGGACCTGAGATTGGGCCCATAGACTGCAGCAGGAGAAAGAAATGTGGGGAGCAGATGGAGCTCTGAAAAAGAGAAAGAAAAATGAGGAGACTAAACAGATTAGGAGTGGATCAGGGCTGAGTTCCCAGGGGAATGATACAACCTCAGTGTAAGTATGCAAATGTATACAATTGAAGTCCTGCATTTCCTGAGGGCGGGAATGATGAAAGTCTCCCTCTTGCTCATTCTTCCCCTTTAGCAGCTCTGCTCTTGGGGGATATCTGAGTGCTGGGAGTGGTTGTGGGAGAGGGGCCATCTGCTTGGATCCAGACTAAGTTAGAAGCAATTAAAGCGGCAGTTCCCCACTTGGATATGATCCCATGCCCCTAGGAAGCAACAGAAATATGCAGAACATATATAATATTGATCAGAATCGGGACCCCATCAGCAGATAGTACAACCCCACTAATGTAGACCCATAGTTTAGGAAGTCTTTGATTAAAGGCTCCATTCCCAGCTGATGGCTGCTCAGTAGTTTGTTTTACAATTAACTGGTGGTCCTGAGGCAGCTCCTAAATGGACAATGGTTCATGCCCACGAAATCACCTCAGCCAGCAGTGCCGGATCCAGAGAAGGTGGAGCCTTGTACAAAATAGTGGCATGGCCCCTTCTTGAAATACTGCAGGCCATTCACAAACCAGGACTCTCTGTACGTTTAGTACTGTTGGCCTGTATTTTATGCTAGCGCTTCTCCCACTTACCTTGTTATTTCAAGTTTATTCATGGAGTCCGTGCATTGGGAGGCTCTTGTGCCCCCACCCCATTTCAACATCCTGGGCCCTCTCCAGTTGTACATTTTACATGTACCTGGATCCTGCGTTGTCAGTTAGTAGCACTCTTGCTAGTTGTTTCAGCAATTAAATACTCCTGGGTACTCTTATCTAGAAATGAGGTCCCTGTTGGTCAGTGTTTGATGGTGAAGGGAAGACTGAAGTGCTGTTGATTTCAGAGGACCTTTTCTACTGAGAAATAGGACTTCACTCTACCTGGCGTTAGTCATAAGAAGGAAATTAACTTCTAATTTTTAAAATCCCCCCTGAGCCCTAGAACAGTTGTGACATCTAACAAGGCACATACAAGGTGGAAGGGAGAGGAGAGTGGAGGGTGAGCAAGGAAGGGAGGAGGAGGAGGAGGAGGAGGAGAAGGAGGAGATGGCAGAGCAGTAGCAGCAGGCGGGGCAGGCTACCCCAGAGGGGACAACCAGCCAGGGGACGGAGGCACACCGGAAATGGGTAAGGAGAGTGAGGGGGGCACACAGTGGCATGAAGTGGGGGTGCCCAGCAGGAGGGGGGCAGGGAGGACGGCCGTGGGTGCGATGGAATGAGGCACCTAACACCCCCACCCTTATGACCCACAGACCCAGAAACAGGCCTGGGAGCCGGACCCCCCGGAGAAGACCGGCAGAGGGCAAGCGGAGGAGGAGGACGAAGAGGAGGAGGAGGAGGAGGAAGAACCAGAGGAAGAGGAGGACACCCGTGGGAGATGGTGGTACCAGCAAGGGGGGCAATGGGGGCACAAGGAGACCCAGAACTTTATCAGGTTCTGGGGGTCCCTGGAGCACCAGGTGGAGCTAGCTGTGAACGAAAGAAATGATCACATGTTCATGAAGGTGGCTGGGCACCATGGGATCATGGTCCAATGCCGCTCTTAGGTCAAAGAGATAAAAAGAGGGTACAAGGCCATAAAGGACAATAACCGGCGGTCCAAACACAGACTAAGGACCGCCCCCTACTACGATGTCCTGGACTGCATACTACACATGAAGGGCTCCATAGCTGCCCCACAGCTCGTGGGGAGCGCAGTGGTCCAGAGCAGCGAACAGACCGAAGTACCCCCACCCATGGCAGCCCCGCATGCAGGCACTAATGCCGGGTACCCAGCCCCACAAGAGGAATGCCCTGGGACCTCGGGGAGCAGCAGCCCCCCCCCTCGCAAACCAGCACCGGGAGCCCGCACCCACAGTCCGACGCGGGCAGATCCGAGGTCGGCACACTGGTCACCCTCAGCCAGTGGACACAGGGGGACCACAGCCACACTGAGGGGCCAGCCTCAGAGGGTTCAGAGCCAGACATAAAGGTAGGCAAGTGGCTGCATCGAACCATGGACCATAGGGGGAAGGTCAAGGGGTGGGGGACCCTTACAGGGCACGGGACCATCCCCGCGGCTCCCAGGAACCAGGAAATGTGGGAGGGGGGATGGTGCATGGGAGCCTGTCTGGACACAGAACATGGGGGCAGGTGCAGCAGGCTGGACCCCAGTGCCAGAGGGAGGGGGGACAGTGGGATGAGGACTGGACCCATGCAAACCCCCCCACCTGTGTTCACCAACAGGTGCACATGTGGCCTGCCACACAGGACCACCAGGCGACGGAGACAAGGGGGAGAAGCCACAGCAGCAGCCGAAGGAGCAAGGTGAGGTCCCATGGTGGGGGTGCACAAGGGGGTACACTGAGGGGGAGGTCTATGGCCGCCAAGCCGCCGGGGGGGGCAACCACCACCCCCAGCACTGCTCTGGGACAGGTGGCATGTGACCACACCCAACTAACGGTATCCAATCCATTCCCAAACAGGGCACCCAGCAGCGCCCCCACCAGCCGACCCTGTGCCCCCAGCACAGTGGATGCGGTAGCACAGGGCACGGGTATGGTGCCAGAGGGAAGACCTGGCGGAGGACATTGTCCAGACCAGCATGGAGCAGGGCGAGCGGATGATAGCGCCCATTGACCATATGGAGGTGGCCACGGAGAGGGCTCTTCAGCAAGCAGAGTTCAGGAACCGGCGTCAGAAGGCAGAAATGCACCAAGAAAGGAGGTGGGAGCGCCAGGAGCACACCAGGAAGATGGAGGCATTGGGGCTGCTACACCAAGCCATAGATCGTCTGGGAGCGGAGCACGGGAGGAAAAGGGACAGGTCCCTAGACATTGTCACCTCCTTGCTGCTGCATGTAGGGACCATGAGCACTTATATCATGGCGGCTGTTCCCTCCATCACCTTACCGGTCCCAGCATCTCAACCCACCACCACGGTGCCCCCACCGCCTCCACCACCACCCCAGCCATCAACATGGCCACAGGGCTCGCACATCCGCCTCCCTGTCCCACCTGGCCTCCGGAGGCAGCAGTCACCCATGGGGGTCCCTCCGGCACTGCCCCCGCCCCCCCATCCCCACCACACAGGCCATTCTGGACCCTGAGGCCTCCCAGGACATGGTTGGGGAGACCGACAGCAGGGGCGAGGGGAGCTCTCAGAGTTTCATGGCGCCCACAGGGTGACTGAGGGGATGTCCCAGGAAGCAGCAGGATGGGGGGGGAACAGGGTCAAGGGAGGTAGGGTGGGACAGGGAGCAGCAGGGGGATGTGGGGTCACAGGGCGCATAAACTGTAAAATAAAAGCATGGGTGTACCCAACCTTAACAGTTATTGTCTGACAATCTTCTCTGGGAAGGGGCTGGGGGTATCACCTAGGGCGAGGCGTGATGACAGGTGCAGCTGGCCAAATGTATGTCCAGGAGGCTCAGGCTCTGGCATCACTGGTGATACGCCTTGCCAGGGCAGCGTGGATTCGCTTCGCATAGCGGTACTCCCTCAGGTTCTCCACATTCAAATACAGTGGCATGGGTCCTGGTGGGCGCTGGGGCATGGGGAACGCCATTGCTGCCCCATTGGTCTCACAGATCTTGTGCAAGACACATCAGACTCCAATCATGAGGGCCAAGATCTCCACAGAGAAGTCAGCCGACCTGCAAGGCACCTCCAGCACTGATTGAGGGTACCGAAGGCCCTCTTGACCACGGTCCTCGAGGCGCATAGCCGGGAGTTGAAAAGCGCCTCCACAGGGTTCCTGGGGACCGGGTATGCCTTCATGAGTCAGTGGAGGAGGGGATAGGCCGGGTCCCCCAGGATTCAGGGGGGCATCAGCACCCCCTCGATCCTGGACATCCTTATGTCAGCAAATTCCCCCTGTACATCCGGGCAAAGAGGGGACAGATGGTCAGGGTCCGGGCATTGTGACTGCGGCCAGAGTGGCCAGTGAAGATGTCTATGAGCCAGCCCCGGTGGTCAACAACCACCTGGAGCTGCAGGGAATGGTACCCGTGCCAGTTGATGTATTCCGATGCCTCCCTGTTGGAGGGGCGGAGGATCTCGATGTGGGTACCATCCACAGCGCCCAGGCAGTTGGGGAAGCTGCCAACCTTGAAGCCAGCCATCATGACCCCCTGGTCCATGAGCTGGATTGCCAGGTCCAGGAGCATGCCCTCCACTGCCTCACAGAAGTCCTGGAGGATGCCTGTGACAGTGCTCAGTACAACACCAAAATGCTGCGCCACGGACCGGCAGGAATTAGGTGTTGTCAGTGCCCAGACAGCCATGGCAATGCGCTGGATCATGAATATGGGGGTGTGCATGGGCGTGCATTCCCGCTCCAGTCAGGACACGAGCAGCTCTGCAAGGTGCAGGAGGCATGGCCCGTCCATTCGGAAGTGTGCCCTCCACGCTGCATCATCCCACTGAACCAGGACCCTGGCCCACCATTCCTGTACCCTCTCCATGACCCATAGCCGCCATTGCATGGGCATTGAGAGCATGGTGGTTCATCCCATGGCCGCCTGGCATCAGTGGTGTCGGCCGGCTGCCTCTCGCAGTGCAGCTGGATGCCCTCGGGCAAGGCGCAGGACCTGTTGGTACACCCCGCCTGCCTGCAGGGCCCTGAGCTCGGCCAGGGAGCACCGGCACCTGTGGTGGGCATGCCGAGTGGCTGCTGTGCTTCTGGCCAGGCACCCCCAAATGAGGGCTCCTAGGTGGAGCAGGTTGGAGGTGAGGCCCATGAGGTCGGTGTGCACCCGGTACCACTCCGCACATAGGGCCGAGTGCTGCCAACATACGGCCCTCTGGTCCACGTCCATGGTGGAGTGTGTCGATGGTGCAGTCCAGCGTGCAGCTCTCCTGCCCATGTCCTGGACCCGCCCCTGTTCCATGCCCCACCCTTGCACCGGGGGCGGGCAGTGCACCTGTGTTGGCCACTCTTGGCCTCCCTCACCCGCCTGCCCCACCGCCGGCTGGCCTGTGGTTGGTGGATGGGTGCTGGGGCACTCCCCACCCCCTGGGTGCACCTGCGCTCCCACCATGAGGGCTCATGCCCTGGTCCTGCATGCACGCATCCAGTCGTTCCGCAGCTGCTTGCCTGTTTTCATCACCTCCCTGCTATCAGTGCCTGCTGTACAGCCTGAGCACTCGGTTCATGCAGCTGTGCTGGGTCCGCACCCCACGCTTCGCTCGCTAGCCATCTCATGTTGCGGCCTGTGGCCTTATAGAGTGTCCTTGGAGCTCCCCTGCTTCCCTTCCCAGCCCACATGGGAATGGGGGCCCCCTCGCTCCTTGCTGTTCACACCCTCTGCCTGCTGGACCATGGCCAGCTGTGCTACCCCGGGGTTCTCGCACCCTGGATTGCCTGGCACCCCCCATGGTAGGACCTTCCGCGAGACTATGGCACTCTCTGACCTGTGGCATTCCCCGGCTGTGCAAATGCTCCTGTGCTTCCCTGACACCCTCCCTGGTGCCTATGTGTGTCGGAGCTCCGGGCTTCGCTACTTTGGCCACGAGGCAAGTGCACGCGAGTGCGGGCTCCAAGCAGAGGCGCTTGGCCTCTCCGTCCCTTTCCCGATGGGCGGGTTCCGGAGATGCGGTGCTTGCATGTGGTGTGGTCTGCAGAAGAGACTGTGTCCACCCTCTCAGTGTGTAGCCTGGCTGGGTTTGGGACCTGTCTAGAGGAGGGGGGCCCTGACCTGACTGTTTCCTTCTTTGGCTGCATCCACGGGGTGCTTGGCTACCAGAGGTCGCGTGCAGTTGCTTATCAGCGCCTGTTGGAGCTTGGACACCTGGCATGGCCCCCTGCTGCTGACTATGCCTTTCTGGAGCCCACCGGACTGGAGCTGATGGTGCTGGCTGGTGTGTGGTCCCGAGCTGATATTCAGGTGGGGCTCGCCATGGCAGATTTATCTGAGGCCTACTACCTCATTGCCCACCACAAGGCGGGGCTGGACTACCGCCGGGGCATGCTTCAGTGGCCCTGCTACATGCATCTGGTGGGCCTGCCCATCCTGGGACCCTTCGTGACCCCCTGCAGCTGGCTATGAGGCCCCCTGTGACTTTGGTGCCATGGATGACAGCCCCACTGTGTGCTCCCTGCACCCCCCTTCCAGGTCAGCTACTGGCCGCTCGCCCCTTGCAGTTCCAGCCTGGCAGCTGCTCTGGGGAATTCGCTTGCCCCTGTTCCGCTCGTCTGTGTCACTGTGGCCCCTTCATGGGCACCCCCTGTCCGCTGCCCGTTGTGTTCCCGTCCATGTCCCCCCCCCCCTTTGGCTCATTCCTGCTGCCTGACCCCACTACCGGCCCTCCTAGTGGTGTTTTCATTCTGTGGCCGGCTGCCCACTCACCTGTGTCCGTGACCTGCCCCCCCATGCCCCTGTGTACCTTGTTGACTGTGCGGGACTTGGAGCCCCTGGACAGCGCCTCCCACCTTCCTCCGTGTGTGTGTGTGTGTGTGTTCTGCATGTGCCACTCACTGGTTCCTGCTCGCCTCCATCCCCAGCCGTGTCTTTGCATCAGTGCAAGGGATCCCTGCCACCTGGACCTGCCTCAGACTGCTCCGGTGCCTTCCGCAGCTTGGTTGCCCTCCCCCTGTGACTGTACTCCATTCCTGTGGGGACCCCTGTGACTTGGGGTGTCTGTGTTGCTGTCGGGTGTCCTGTGCTGCCAGTGGGGTTCTGGGTGCCTGTCAGCGATTCCTGATCTGTTCCTGGTCCGGTCCCCTCTGCTTCCTTGGCTTGGGGCACACACACACACACCGCCATGCTGCTGTGTGTGTTGGCCTTCCCTGTGTGCTCCCCCCTTCCTTACTTTCCTGTTCCGGTGTGTTAGCGCCTGGGTGTGTGTTTGTGTTTTGTGTTCTGCCTTGTCCGCGGCTTCCCTGTGCCTTTGTGTGTGCCGCCTCATCAGCTCTTCTCCCTCCTTCCCCTCCCTTCCCGTTTCCCTTGTATGGGCATTGCCTTTTGGTGCTTTTGGCTTCGTTTGCCCTCAGTCGGCCATGTCTGCGTCCCACCCCACCCCGGTGTCTTCTGGGTGTTTTGACCATGGTCTGGAATCGGCGTAACATCTGTTGCGCTGCCCCCAGCCGTGGTTTGTCCGTCCATTTCCTTGCCATGGTCCCACTCCCGTCACATCTATTCAGGGCTTTCCTGGACCACAGGAGGGGGTTGGCCGGCTCGCCATGCTTGGGAATCCTCTGTGGTGACCCAGGAGCACGTAACATCTGAAATTACCCAGAATTGTTGTAATTTGATCTTATCCTTGTCTTCTCTCCCCACTCATGCCCCATTGTCTCTCTTCCTCTGTTTCCTTTTTCTCTTCTCTACTAGGTAACGTTCTTCTTCCAAGTTTAGTCATGTTTTTTTCTTGTTTGTATATGAAAAATGATGATCAAGAGTATTAAATTAATCTAATGTTATTTTTTTGAAGATTCTTTAAACAATTGATTTTTGTTTATTTTTTATCATACAAAACTCAATAAAAAGTTCCTCTTAAAAATAGTTTTGAGGCATGGGGAAACATTTTTTTATTATTATTATTTAGTTAAGAGACAGGGGCAAAAGGCAGAGAGAGCCATGGGCAGTGCACATTTTCCAAATATTGATACTAACAGAAAGAGAAACAGAGAAGCATTCAAGTCAAAGCCACGCAGGATAACTAAAGACTAACCTTCCGATGTGTACGAGACTTGTATGCACAGCAGCACTTGTATGCTAAGTAAGATTTGTAATAGGAACCCCAGAGACATCACACATCATAAGAATACAAAATAAATGACAGAGGAATGACTGTTGATCAAAGACGGAAATAACTGATACTCGACAATCTCTTTCGATCTAGGAGAGATGGTGACAATTAACACCATTAATGGAAGAATCAGAGACAATTGATCATATGCTTCTAAACAAACTCCAAAACAAAAAAGAACCCCAAGTCACTGATGTGTTTAGCTGTGCCTGAGAATGACTCCAGAGCTAGGCCAGGAGTGATATGGCACTACAGAACATTGTCCGTTTCTAATGCAAAACAGCTTCTCTGGAAGAAAAAGAAAAATCCCCAAACAGAAGTGAAGTCCAAAAGAATACAAATCCAACTGATGCGAATAAACATCCTTATGGAAGAGGTAAAATAAGTAAAATAAAAAATGCTGGGCAGATCCAATCCAATTTTTCAATGGGAAAGTTGTTCGTTAGGGTTTTACATCCCAAGAAGGCAAGGAGGAACCAAGAAGTCAAGAGATCTGACTATTTGCAATAACTTCATACTTCAAGATAATTTCCCCCTGGCAATTGTTTGTCATAGCGTGAGGAACACAATCAGCTTTCTATCAAAGAGTTACAGCTGCTGTCTTTTGCATCCACACCAGACACAGAGTTACATCGTAGCCCAGGAGTAAGAGAGACACATATCACAGTTTTATGTTGCATTACTTTCTTTGTTGAGAGAAAACCTGCAACTCCCAGGTAGTGTTGTCCCGCTGGACAATCATCCTAACCAAATATACACTAGCAGAAAGAGAGAAAGGTAATGTAGAGGAAAGAGAATTTTCCATCTACCCTTTGTAAATTAAAGGTTTTTACAGTAAAATGTTCAGAATGGGAGGTTGGGCTACTTGCAATGATCCACGCACAGTTACATAGTCACATACGTGCATGCATGAAAGCCACTACCTCTGCAAATGGGGTATTTAGATGGCTCGATAGATACCCAAATAAAATATATATTTGCAGGACTTCAATCCATTCAACCAATGAAATCAAAGGGAAAAAAATAATAATATTGACTTAATAGGAGTAAAATTTGTATTGACTTTGCTGGATCCCAAATGCCCATACAATTTCCTATATATACCTCCAGTTTCTGTTGCTGAATATTTGGAGTACTCAGACCCCTGCTATTACCCCAGAACATCATTGAGTTCACAAATGCAACTGGCAACATTGTGTCTTAATCAAAACAGTGGCAGCCGAGCACTGAACAGAACTTACTCTAAAAACATCCTCTCAACAGTTAGGATGACTTCCTAATGTTTTTTTTTTTTTTGCATAAATATAAATGAAAAAATAAACATTTTCTTTTACAAATTTTGGAAATAAAAATACACAATATACAAAAATGATAAGTTAAATAGAAGGTGCAAGTATAAATAAAAAAACCAACACAAGATCAGTTAAAAATGTTATAAAAAAAGATATTCCACGTGGCTTCTTCGGCAGCCTCTGAAAGAGAAAGAGAGGGAGACAAGGGTTATTTCAAGGTAGCTTTATTCAGTGGGATCAAAACCCAGCCCATTAGGTTTCTGCGAGCACCAGGCAATGGATCTCCCCTTCCCTCCGACCTCACACTGCCAGAAAATGTGCCAGGAATCAAGCTCTGTCAAAATCAGATCCTTTAAGGCTCGAATCCTCAAAATGTCCTGCTGATGAAAGCCCCAATTGACTTCAACAAGCAAAGCCACCAATTGTTCAAAGCCTAAATCCAGGCCGTATCAATTGAGAAAGGAATACGTCCCATTAAATACTATTTACCTGACAAACTGTCCTCAGCAGTGGACTGACGCCCTCCCAAATCTGTGGGTGGGACCCCTTCTAGCAAAATTGTGGTGGGTTAATGCACTTAAAGACCCTTGCGGAGCACATCCCAGTCAAATCTCAACTGTCCTCGCACAGACCCTCCTTCTACTAGGACAAAAACAAGGATAACTCTCACTGGAAAATGACATTGTTATTACTAATTTACATAGCATTTGTAGTGTTCAAAATCTTATATAATCCTTCTCTAGGTCACCCTCACAACAGCTCTGTGTGGGAGGTCATAATACTATTCCCATTTGTCAGAGCAGGGAACTGAGGTTGAAAGACAATGGGTGCAATCCTGCAGCCCTTGGAAACTGTACATATGCGAAGCGTAGTGAAAGGCCGGAGGCGCTCAGGTGAAAACATGCCCCACTGGCACAGCAAGTCGTGTGGGGCAATGGCACGCTCCGTCCAAAGCGACCCACTGAGCCCACACACCCTGCAGCTCGGAGGATGGAGCAGTGTCATGTTGTGCCTCAGTTTCCTCAAAAGGAAAATACGCTTAGTGGTCCAGCCAGACATAATGTTGAACTGGATATAGGGCGGCTTTCTTCCAGATTGCGGAAACCTAGTTTACACTGTGCTAAAAGCCAACCAGCTCAGCAAAGTATTGTAAAGACAATATTATTTATAAATGAGGTCATGAGACAAAGAACGTTATAAATATAAAGCATAGTTTACTTAAATTCAAATTAAAAGTATCTATAAGTTACAAAAGAGAATCAAAGTCAGAAACAAGTACATGATCTAAATAAACATTTCTGTTTAAAGAAACAGCTTTAAAAGCTAACATATGCTTAATTCATTGGCTCAAATGCATTAAAAGAATGTACTTTCATATGACCCAGTTCTGTGCCCAGTTCTGCCATCAAGGTGATCAAAGATTATCATGTCCATTTAGAATCCTTCTGCCCAAGCAAAGAACTTCTCTGACTCTTATTGCTTGAAGAGCCCAGTCAGATGGCATCAGTTACAGAGGAGACTGACCACGGAGTTTCTATCATGTTTTCTTCAAAATTAACTGCTGACCAATTAGTAAATCCAACTGCTAGCTCATTTAAATCTAAAACTTTACTTTAAGGGGAGGTACCCCTTGAAGCTAGTTGAAAGGAGATACTTGTGCCATGGAGTCATTAATTACTGAGACACAAACTGATAAAATCCCAGTTTTAAAACAAGTCAGAAGGACATTCTAACAATTTAAATTTCTCTCTCAGTATATAGTCAAGAGTTCACTAAGAGGTTATTATACAGACAGTTCAATAAAAGGTCAGCATACAAAGGCTAATTTTAATTTTTAATACATTGAAACACAGATGGCCAAAAATATATGCTTATTATATGAGATACATGACAGCAGGAGCCATGCCTGCTGCATCCTCCGGACTGTGGTGTGTGTGGGCTCAGGGGTCGCAGCAGCATGGGTCGTGTCATTGCCCTGCACTGCTATTTGCATGTGCGGGGCACACGTGTCTGAGCATCTGCTCCTCAGATTTCTACTGAGCCTGCCACCAGTGTAAGCCAGCAGCAGGATTGCACCCAGAGGCTTTTGCCCAAGACCAACTAAAAACCTTATGGGTAAGACAAGATTTGAATGCTGGTCTAGGTCCAAGTCCAGCACCTTGTCCATTAGGCTATAACAGCTCTTCCTCAAGAAAGTAGAAACAGTTGATATTCTTAGTAACAGGACTTGTAAAAATGAAGCCTTTTGAGGAAGAACTGTAATTGCCTATATTCTAATGCTGCAACTCAGTCCTCGGTTTTCCTCAGAATGTACTGGTCTATTTGCCTTGGTTTCCCGAGTATCAAATTTCAGAGGACTTGCCCCGAAAATTTGGTACTTGCCTAAACCTTGGCTGAGTGCAGGGAGGAGGGCCAGAGATCAGTGGGTGGAGGGAATAGTGTAGTGGGGACTGGGGGGAGGGAGGTAATAGGACCATGTGGGCCTGGAAAGGGGGTGAGGTGGGAATAGGCCAGCATGGGCCTGGGAAGGGGATGTGGGGTCCTAGTGGGGGCTCAGGGGTGGGGTATTTATGGGGGGGTAGTGGAGTGTGTGTGGTGGTCAGGCATAGTGTACTTACCCTCCGGAGGGGGTCCTGTGGTGCATAGCCTCTTCCCAGTCTGGTAAATTAAAAGAAAAAGAAAAAAAACTGGGCATGCACAGAAGGGTTTGAATGGCCCCTGCGGAGCATGCTCAGACCTTTTTTTTAAAAAAAAAACTGGGCATGCTCAGAAGGGCCTAAATGGCCCCTCCTGAGCATGCTCAGAACTTTCCAAGATGGTGCTGGCAGTGTCAGCACGCCACAGGCACCATCTTGGATGTGGCCAGCCAGTTCTTCTGAGCATGCCCAGAACTTATCGGCATACCCAGAACCAGCAGGCCACATCCAAGATGATGGTGCCTGCAGCATGCTGACACGATCAGCACCATCTTGGAAAGTTCTGAGCATGCTCAGAAGGGGCCATTTAGGCTCTTCTGAGCATGCCCACTTTTTTTTCTTTTCTTTTAACTTACCAGCCCCGGAAGAGGTCACATGTTGCGGGACCCCCTCCAGAAGGTAAGTAGACTACCCTGGCCCTCTGCTAGCCCCCCCCCTTCTCTGACTCCCACTGACCTATTCCCTCTCCCCATGCTCCCTCTGGCTTCTGCACCCACTGCATCCTCCTGAATTCCAAGTATTCTTAGAGGGTCTGGTCCTTGGACCTTTAGAAATACTTGCAATATTATTTTTTTTTCATACTTGGAACAGCTCTACTATACTCAATAACTTTTAGCTTTCTAACACGTGCCTAACAAATGACTACTTGGAATGCCATCAGGTAAATACAAACGTGATGCTGACCCACATTGGCCTGAGTTATCCCACTGTGGCTCGCTGTGGTCCAGGACTCACCCACATGTGTGGTCCTGTGCTGCCAGTTGTTGGCCCGGGACTGCCCCAGCACAGGTAGGCAGCTGGCCTGTGCTGTGTCCTCAGAAAAATCTCTGAGGTGCAGCCCAGGCCATGTGGGTCAACACGGGCCAACACAACTGCCTGCTAGTCGTTCCCCATATACTTACTGTCTGCCCTCCTCTGCAAAAGGCTGCAACCAAACTTATTGTAACCAAGCCAAGCAGATGCACCTGAGACTTCGCATCCGCCTGTATGTTTTTCGTCTCCCCTGTCTCTCCCACTGTCCCCTCTCCCTGTCTCCCCCTCCTTGTCTTTTAGATTGTAAGAAACAGGCTGGAACCGCGTCTATTTCTATGTTCTGTTCAGCGCCGGGTGCATGACTGGTGCCATATAAATGTTTATAATAATAATAATAATAATAATAATAATAATGTTTGTTTCGTGCTGCTCACTGATATGGGAAGTGGTGGCCATGAATTTTGACCCCACCATTCCCACCTTAGGGTAGGGGCTGTTATGGCTGCCTGTCATAAAGGGGTGGAGTGCTGTGAGCAGGGCAGGGGTGGGGCCGGTTGCTTGCAACACCCTCCTCCTCCCCCTCTCTGTGCCCCTTCCGCAATATGCAGGCCATTACCCCCATGGAGTTTGTCTCCTCTCTATCCCCCCACCTCCCCTCGGTTTTCTTCGCCTCCTCCCCTGACTCTGCCATCTCCGCTCTCAACACCTCTCTCCTCAACCCTTGACTCTCTTGCCCCCCTCTCTTCCCGCCCTGTCACGCCCCCAAACCCCCACACCTGGCTCACCCCTAACATCCGCTACCTCCGCTCCTGCACCCATGCTGCCGAACGCCTCTGGCGCAAATCGCGCTCCCTCCCTGACTTCCTCCACTACAAATTCTCCCTCTCCTCGGCTATCTCCCTAGCTAGACAACACCTCCAGGATCGAATCTTTCTCTCGTGACCCTCGCCGCCTCTTCTCTATATTCGACTCCCTTTTTAAACCCCCCTGCCCTCCTCTGCCCTCTTCCCTTGCTGCTCAGGATCTTGCATCATTCTTCACCTCAAAGATTGACAAGATCTGTCAGGACATTGCCTCCCATGCACCTCCTCCTCCCGCTCCCGTACCACCCCTCCCCCCCTCTCTCCTCACATCCTTCCCTCCTGCCTCTCTCGAGGAAATCTCCGCTCTGCTCTCTTCATCCAACCCCTCCTGCCCCGTTGACCCAATCCCCTCCTGCCTCCTGACCTCTGTTGCTCCCACTGTTGCCCCCCACTTCTACATGTCATCAATCTCTCCCTTTCCACAGGCTCCTTCCCCTCTGCCTTCAAGCATGCCACTGTCGCCCCACTCCTCAAAAAGCCCACCCTGGACCCATCTGACCCCTCTAGTTACCGGCCAGTCTCCCTCCTTCCCTTTGCTTCAAAGCTTCTGGAACGTGTCGCCTACTCCCACTGCCTGGACCTCCTCTCTGACAACTCCTCCCTGCACCCTCTCCAATCCGGCTTCCCCTCCACTCTACTGAAACTGCCCTGGCCAAGATCACCAATGATCTACTTGTCGCTAAATCTAAGCGCCTCTACTCCATTCTTGTCCTCCTCGACCTCTCTGATGCCTTTGACACTGTCGACCACTTGCTTCTATTGGACTCGCTTTACTCTTTGGGCTTCTGCGGCTCTGTCCTTGACTGGTTCTCCTCCTACCTCTCTGACTGCTCCTTTAAAGTCTCACTCCCCGATCAAACTCTTCCCTCCCCCTTTTGGTTGGGGTCCCCCAAGGCTCTGTCCTTGGCCCTCTCCTCTTCTCTATTTACACCCTGTCCCTTGGCAAACTTATTGCCTCCCACGGATTCCAATATCATCTCTACGCTGATGACACCCAACTCTATCTTTCTACCCCCTCTCTCTCCTCTTCTGTCCACTCATGCCTCGTCAACTGCCTCTCTGATATCTCCGCCTGGATGTCCCGACGTCAACTCAAGCTCAACATGGCCAAGACCGAACTCCTCATTTTTCCTCCCTCCTCTTCCTCTCCCTCTAACCTGCCCATCTGCATCGATGGAGTCACCATCCATCCTGTTCTCCAAGCCCGTAGCTTGGGCTTCATCTTTGACACGCACCTCTCTTTTAAACCTTACATTGACTCTGTTGCCAAATCCTGCCGATTCGCCCTCCATAACATTGCTCGGATCCGCCCCTTTCTCTCTACCTCCTCGGCCAAAACCCTTGTTCATGCCATGGTTATCTCTCGCCTCGATTACTGCAACCTCCTCCTTGCTGGCCTCCCTCGCTCTCACCTGTCCCCCCTTATCGCAATCCAAAACTCTGCTGCCAATGTCATTCACTCTGACCGTCGCTTCGAACATGTGCAGCCTCTCCTCTTCTCTCTCCACTGGCTCCCCCTTCCTGAACTTATCCTGTTTAAACTCCTGGTATTCCCATTCAACACACTCCACAACCAAGCTCCCCCTTACCTCTTGGACCCAATCTCCCTACGCACTCCTGCACGCACTCTCCGCTCTTCCTCTGTCCCCTCCCTCACTCTCCCTCGTTTCTCCTGCACACCTCACCTCACCCCTTCGACCCTTCTCCCCCGCTGCCCCCCATGCCTGGAACTCCCTCCCTACCCACATCCGCCTTTCCCCCTACCTCTGCTCCTTCAAATCCCTCCCCAAGACCCACTTTTTCCTCGCTGCCTTTCCCAATGCCTGCTAGTCGTTCCCCATATACTTACTGTCTGCCCTCCCCTGCAAACGGCTGCAACCAAACTTATTGTAACTAAGCCAAGCAGATGCACCTGAGACTTCGCATCCGCCTGTATGTTTTTTGTCTCCCCTGTCTCTCCCACTGTCCCCTCTCCCTGTCTCCCCCTCCTTGTCTTTTAGATTGTAAGAAACAGACTGGAACCGCGTCTATTTCTATGTTCTGTTCAGCGCCGGGTGCATGACTGGTGCCATATAAATGTTTATAATAATAATAATAATAATAATAATGTTTGTTTCGTGCTGCTCACTGATATGGGAAGTGGTGGCCATGAATTTCAACCCTGGGACCGGTTGGGAAGTCACCACACTGTCTGCAAGTTTGGTTTTACCCATACTTGAAGAGAACTTAAAGGTGAATTTGCTTGTAAATCTAGGTATCTGGACAGCTCAGTGTAGAAAAGTGTCAGAAGGCATTCATATAATGTAATCTCAATAGGGATGGGCAAACAGAATGCGGTTCAGATTCAGTCGTTTGGTTCGAAACCTGAGTTCGGGTTCGATGGTTCAGTCAAAAATAGCGCCATCAAAACCGAAACCAAAACAAAACCTAATTTTTGGCCCAAAAAAGACATTTTTCCTGCCCCTGAACTCATCCGAATTCATCCGAACATGACAGAACTGTTCGGTCATTCGAGAGTTCAGTTCGGACATTCAGTTCGGACATCCGAACAGACCGAGTTCGGTCCAAACTCTGAACATCCGAACCGCGTTCACCCATCCCTAAATCGCATTGCTTTCAAGCTATAGAGACTCTGGATGGCATTATCAAAAGTGCTTATCTTTGCCCTAGTATTGATTTATTGAGAGCAGAGTTAGACTAACTCTACAGTTCTGAAAATGTCACTATTTATTTCTAACCAAAACACAGCCTTTCCATTATCCTTTGGAGATTATATTTATTTTATCTAGCTAGCTATCTAGCTAGCTATTTATTTATATTTGTATTTTTACCCCACCACTGTCGCAATAAGTGACTTGGGGAGGCTTACAAGTTTCACCATTATTATTGTTATTATTATTATTATTATTATTATTATTAACAAACATTTATATAGCACCAGCAGTGTACCTGGCACTTTACAAAGTAATAAAATAGATAAGGTCCCTGCCCCTAGGGCTTACAATCTGAGAGACAGGAGCTGGGGGAGAGACTTAGGAAGGGGAACAGAGGGAGAGACAAGGGGTCTAACATTCATGAAGATGCAAGGTCTCAAGTACACGTACTTGGCTTGTTAAAACAACAATAATAATCAGAAATATAAATATAGCATAGAAATATAAAACAATACTCAAACTCTAATTGTGTGCAAAAAAGGAAGGACATACAATTTCCCTCAAGTGCAAAAAATACCCACACTCTATCCTAACAAACCCATCCCACCTTCCCCTCCTCCCCCACCAAACGCCTGGCAGAAGAGCCAGGTCTTACAGTTTTGTTGGGAGGCGAGAAGGTTCGGACTGAGGTGAACCTCCACCAGTAGAGAATTCTAAAGCAACAGTGCAGTCATCGAGAATGCCCTCTTGTCCATCCGAACTTGTTGATAATGTGGGACTTCCAGGAGGGTTCCCCTGGATGACCACAGGGGTCAGCCAGAGGCCCAGGGGGTGAGGTGATCACTCAGATAAGTAGACTTGGTTTAACCAGGGCACTTGTGGTTTACTAAGTGGCTCTAACCAAACTATAGCAGCATCAAATTGATTAATTCCCTCTTGTAAACAAAGTTCACCTGTTGTCCCTCTAGGGAACTTATAAATTCTTTTATTGTAGTCTAGAGAGAGGGTAGTTTCTGTGTTGGTCCCAAATGTAAGAGAAAGACAGAGTCATTCAGATTAGGGCTGAAACGAGAATGCAAAGCATTCTCATAAGAACGCACGGAATTCTTGAAGCCCGGGCGAGATCTCCTGAGATTCTTGAAAATCCCCCAAACGCCCTGTGCATGAACAAAAAGGCTGCTGTGGCCATGCACACACACACCCGGTGGCCATTTTGCACATGTGGAAGCATATTTTTTTTAGGTTTCTTGGAAATGTCGCAAGGTTCTCAAAACCCCCACATTTTCTGCAAGTGCACAAAATGGCCTCTGCAGCCATTTGCATGTGCAGCACAGAACGCTTTGGGGGCATTTTAGCGGCGGTGAACAATCTCGCCAAGAATGTCAGGGTGAGCACCTGTTCTCACCAGATTTTTGACCCAGAGACTCTTGCCGAGAAGCCCATTCTCGGCGAGATTCTGGAAGGGGCTGAAATCTCGTTTCACCTGTAGATCAGATACCTTTTATTGGACCAACTTCTGTTGGCAGGAATATGCAGGCTTTAGAGTTGCACAGAACTCATCTTTATGCATCCAAAAGTCACACCAACAGTGCTCTGTAACTGAAAAGCTTGCATACTCCCACCAACAGAAGGAGAGAGAGAGAGAGAGGGAGAGGTGTAGTGTAGTTACTGTGTTGGTCCCCAATGTAAGAGATGGAGACAAAATCATTCACAAGGTATCCTTTATTATTGGACCAAAATATCATCAGAAATTGGTCCCATATCATCTGAACTACTATGTCTCTATCTGTAAATTCTTTGAAATATAAGCATGCAATGGGGACGTTATAGATTGATAAGATTCAGGGACCACCTTACATTTTGGTGGGGTCCAGGGAAAAGATAAAATGTGGGGGTCCTTTCCCCCTCCCCCATGGCCCCACTCCCTTGGCCACACTCTCTGCAGGGCCCTAGAGGTTGTCATGTTTGGGGACCTGCTGGGTGGGAGTGGAAAACCCACACCCTGACCTGTTGAAAAAAGGGGCGGGGGGTTCCCGGAAGTAGAGGAACTAGCAAGGCCAGGGGTGGTCGCCCTGGGTTGCCCTGTGGTAAGGCTGGTCTTGTTAAGACTACTAATGTAGTTACGGAGAGTAGAAGTGGGTCCCACAGGGAAAAGTCAGGGAAGTAGAGGGCCCACATTAATTCATAAAACAGGCAGGGGAAGGTGTGGATAATCCAGCATTCTATATCCCAGCAAGCAGCTATAGAGGTTTCAGAGTAGCAGCACTGAAGCAGATATTTGTCATAAACATGGAAGTTGACCAATGTTTCAAATTCACGCGAGTGAATTCAAATTTCTGCCTATGTTGGTGAAATTTGCCGGAGAACTTCACGTGAGCTAATTAGCATGCTGGTCATTCAGGAAGTCAGTGATTTTTAAAATTTGATATTCTATGCTTTCTATCATATTTGTGTAAGCGGTGTTTGCCAGCAGCAACCCAACCACTTGCTTTGATTGGCTGAGATCACAAAAGCAGACAAATAAAAAACCCAACAAAATTAAATTGGAACAAACCAACATAGGTGACATTGAACTGACCAATGTTGACCTAACCAAATCAGGCAAAACTGAAGTAATCAAACTAGGCAACCTTGAACTAACCATAAGAAGTGCCATGCTAGGTCAACCAGCAGCGGTCCATGTCGTCCAGGTTCCAGCATCCTGTCTCTGACAGTGGCCAGCTCCAAAGCCCAACTAACTGAAGTTTAGGTTCTCAAGGCTGAAAATCCAAATTTGAAAATTTGTTAAAGAAAATCATGACTTGAACAGGATTTATGAATATCAGGGCTCAGTCCTGGATGCTTGGTCTCTGGACTGGTTGGTTGTGCACCTTCCCCCCCTGCACCATCACTTGGCCTTCCTGGGTTGGGATTTTTCTAGGGGAGTGCAGAAGACACATCATTCATTTTTGGTTTTGTTTTCATTTACAACTCCCCCTATGTTGTTGTTTTTTGGGGTGGTGGTGGTGAGTGTTTCATAAACAACCCATTAATTTTGGGGGGTTTCTGATTTCCAAAAATCATTTTGGAAAAGGGTAGCTGGTCTGCATATGAGCAAACTGACTGCCCGTCTCCCAAAATGGTACCAACGCTACCGCTGCCATTTTGGAAACGGGAGCCCATGCACAGAATGGTCTGATAGCTAGCTACTAGCCAGGTTGCGCAAGTGGAGTGATTTAAAAAAAAAAAATTAATTTAAAAATTATTGCACATGCACAAATGGTTACCGGGGTCGTCCTGTACATGTGCTTCCTTTTCCAAAATGGTGCCGTCCCTGCCGGTGCTATTTTGGAAAGGAGTGCACACGTGCAGAATGGCCCCATTGGCCATTTTACATATGCACAGTGAGATTTAATGGCAATCGTTTGCTTGTTTATCCGGTTTCGTATCTTTAGTTACTAAAACGAATAGCTCCCCAGTGTTTCTGTAGTGTCCTTCCTCACCTCCTTAGTTTCCTAGTCTTTGTACACAGCCTTGTTAGTCTAGGGTTCCCCTTCAGAACTTCCCATACCAGGCCTTCATTGTTATCATTGACCCTTCCTTCTTCCCAGTTTTGATCATTTGCTGTGTATGTGTTGTGCTTCCCCTCAAAGTACACCTTCCCCTGTAGGTTATTATTATTATTAACAAACATTTATATAGCGCCAGCAGTGTACCTGGCACTTTACAACGTAATAAAATAGACATGGTCCCTGCCCCTAGGGCTTACAATCTGAGAGANGTCATCCATGCCTTCATCACCTCGAGGCTGGATTACTGCAACGCGCTCTACGTGGGGCTGCCCGAGAAGCTGGTCTGGAGGTTGCAGCTGGTGCAGAATGCTGCGGCCCGTCTCCTTACGGGGGTGGGTCGCATGGAGCACATGACACCAGTGCTCTGGGCTCTGCACTGGCTGCCTATAAAGTACCGAGCCCGGTTCAAGGTGCTGGTTCTAACCTTTAAAGCCCTTCACAGCCTGGGCCCTACTTATCTGTGGAACCGCCTCACTCCCCATGTGCCCGTGCGACCTTTGATATCATCCATCGGAGTCTTTTTGGAGGTTCCCTGGGTGAGGTGGGTGGCCACCGGTGTTAGATCTTTTTCGGTGGCCACCCCTGTGCTGTAGAATTTGCTCCTGGAGAAGGCTTGGTTGGCCCTCCCTCTCCTGTTATTTCGATGTTTATGTAAGACCTGGCTGTTCTGCCAGGCCTTTGGGAAGGGGTAGGGAGTGTCTTTTTTACCCCTACATAATGTGGAATTTTTTAACTGTTTTAAATGTTTGATTGTTTTTTATAGTTGTTGTTCTCCACCCTGGGCTGCCCTGTGGACAGGAGGGGCGGGATAGAAATGTTGTATGTATAAATAAATAAATAAATAAATAAAATTCACTGGCCAATTATTGCATGCTTACAGCTTTACAGGACCAATCGGTGGTTGCTTCAAGGTGGGCACAGGGGGCGGCCCTGAGGTGGGCATAGAAGGGACATAACTGGGACTTTGGGGATAGCATCCCAGCAATCAGGAGACATGGTTTACACATCCAGGTTGGCCAGTTATACACATCTAGATGTGTATAAGAGACAGGAATATAGGGATGTGAATTTTGGATTCGAATAGAGCCGAATCTACTAAAAAATGCCCGATCCAGTTCTATCAAAAAATGTGGATCTTTTTCCGTTTCGGCCGATTTAGATCTTTAACATTGCTTTTTTATTCCGATTTTTTGCATTGCTGTTTGTTCCCATTGATTTGAGTGGGGAAAAATGGAATGCAAAAAATCCAAATTCTAATTAAAATCTGAAATCCCTTGAGAACCGAATCAGAAAAATCTGAATCTGAAATTCCCCTAGGAGTCTCACCCCTACTGGAATACTTGTATCTGTATGGCCGCTTTTAGACGAGTGGGTCACCGTCGCGCGACCCGCTCATGCGATGTTTCAAAATCCCGCAACGCGGGATTACATGTGACAGTGGTCGGGGATCATGCGCATGGGAGGCGGTAGCGCATGGTTCGTCGACCGCAAATTAAATACCTCACAATCAGGGTATTTAATTCACGGTCGGCAAATAATGCGCTACTGTCTCCCATGCGCATGATCCCCGACCACTGTCACGTGTAATCCTGTGTCGTCGGATTTTGAAACATCATGCAATGGGTCGCACGACAGTGACCTGCCCATCTAAGAGCAGCCTCTGTTCTCTAGTTGAGGGTTTTCGTTTCCTTGTTTTGCTGTCTCTGGGTGTTAACAAACGTGACAGTGTCCCTCTTTGATCTGAAAGCCAATAGCACGTTTGTTTATTTATTTAATGTATTTATTTAAATGTATACCCCATCCTTTGCAAAAGACTCAGGTTTGTTGGTGTATCACCAGGATTGCTCCCAGGCATGTCAGTGGCAACTCCAGGATGTGATTCTGGAGATCTCTGGGGTCACAGTCTGGGCTACTGTCTGCCCAATCATGCCAAACTGGCCACAGTGGGCTATAATGTTTGTTATGACCCACTGTAATCCAGTCCAGACTGGGCAATCACCATGGTGGCTGGCATGGCTGCCCATTATGGCAGGGGACTGAGCGCTGGGCACAGCAAAAGCATGGAGCTAGCTGCATGTCCATGTGACTCCTCACTGTCCCTGGCGACCCGGCGGCCAGCACATTTGTTGGCCAGTCTGACCCAGTTGGGACCATGTTGGCAATGGATTCCTGACTTGGGTCAGGTTGTGATGACGGCACTCTGCTGTCATTTCTGTTAACACCACTGTCTAATCAGGACTCCCTTTTCGTCTTCTGCTTGACTCTCCCTCTCCTTCTGGAATGTTCCCTACTTTGAGGGGATTGTATTCCCTGCCTAATATCGAGGTAGTTCCCTGGGAAGATCTCTGGCCTTAGCCTTGTGGTTTAGCCACCATTCCACCCCGAAGGGACAGTGATCATGTAGCTTCTGTTCAAGTCTCTGTTTTCTTGGGGGGATTTGGAGTGTGTGCATATGTGGTCCTATCTGTCTTGAGCCCCAATGGGGGAGATGCCATTAACATGGGTCTCTGATTAGGTGTAAGATAAGCAAAGGTAATACACAGCTATTGCATGCCATCATTTTTATTCTGCTGTTACTTTCACTCACCAATCCATGACTCACACCCTCACCCAACTGGAATTTCCCATCCCAATCCTGTGGTTCACTGGGTGTGCTGAGGATGCTGTGCCCTGGGGAGACTTCTCAAAAACATCCCACAACAGTGTCTGCTTCCAGGTCGCTCTAAAAAAGCAAAAAGATCCAACATCACTGCTAATTTCCCCTCATAGTATAGTTAGCGCGGTGTGTTTGAGCAAACTACATTTAGCAATTCACAAACCGCTTAGTCCAGAGTTCAAGGACTTCAGTGGGACTACTCTGGAATAAGTGGGTTATGGATCGCTGCCTGATTTTGATTTATTATTTCAGTACTGGTGCTACAGACCAAGGTGGATAAAACTGAGAGAGAATCTCACAGGAAAACCACATCACACACATGCCTTAAAACTCACTTGTTAGAGGCTGATGGCCCTCAGCTCTTCCAGAGGCCAATGACAAGACTCTGCTAAGGTTGAATGCTTTGGACTAGGAGAGGGAAGATGATGGAGAAAGGAGGAAGCAAGGGAGCAATAAGAATTCTCTTATGGGGAAGCCGCCACACTGAATTCTAGAAGACCTGCCCACATAGTCCTCCCCTTCCTGAGCATTGGCAAGGAGCTGGGACAGGGATATTCCCCTCTCCAGACTCGACACCCCATTTTCTGCCACTGTCATCCTCTAGCTCTCCAGTGGGGAACAGTAGCACCAAGAATAGTAGCAGCAAGTTGCTGGAGGGGAATTCGATAGCCAGCATCCCTTCTGCTCCTCTCTTGGCCCACTCAGTGGTGTAATTAAAAGGGGGTGGTTGTGCCCCTTTCCATTCAAGACCAGATTCTTTTCCCTAGATCTGAAACAAGTACCCACAAAAAGAGGACCGCCTGTTGAAATTCCAGTACTCGACCCGACGTGGTAACATTGGGTATGAATGGGTTTTGATTAGTGCCGGTTGGTTTACTCTATCTATCAATTCATGCCCAACAGGTTACCCTATCTATCAATTTGAATGTACCAGTTTTCATCCTCACTGTCTGCCTTCCAGTACCGGTTTTCCAATTTCCAGTACCAATTTTTTTACTTCCAGTACTGATTCCTGTACCAATTAACTGTTTTATGGAAATTGGTAAATCAGTAATGGGAACACCTGGTGGAACAGGGTTCAGGGGGATTGCTGTCTTGAGGGACAGTGAGGCATGCAGCTTAGGAGAGGGGAGAATGGAACATGGGGCTGACTCATATGGGGAGTTTCTGACTTGGGGATGGGGGACTGGGGCATGGGTCTGGATTGGGGAGTGTCATTGGCTTGGAGGGGAACGGGGAATCATGGGTACTAGGCTCAGGGGCAGTTACTGGATTGGGGTGGGGGAATGGGACATGGGGTTGGCCCGGGGAGGGGATCACTGGCTTGGGGTGGGAGAGGAGGCATGATTCTGGCTTGAGGATGAGTGGTTTCTGGCTCAGAGGGGAGTCATTGACTGTGGAAAGTGGGATCCCTAGGTGGGAATGGAGCATGGGGCTGGCTCAGTGGCAGGAGGGGAGAAATGAAGCTGCCAAATATTTACCATTTCTTGCTGGGCTGGGAAATTCTGGAGACTACAGTTCTAAGACAGCAGCGACCCCTTTATGTTGGGAGGGCTCACTACAGGCTCCCAAGTTAAGCTGAGAGTCAGAGAGCAGCCCAGTTTCAAGTCGAATACATGCTTCATAGGGATGGGTGAACGTGGTTTGGAAATTTGTAGTTCGGCCTGAACTCAGCCTTGTCGGACGACCGAACCGAACTTCCGAACCGAATGTTTGAATGGCCAAACAGTACAGAAAAGTTCAGATGAGTTTGGGGTGAGGAAAACCCTGACTTTGGGTGGTAAAAACGTGACTGGAAGGGGGAGGCAGCTGAGGAGCAGACTTCCTGGCACCAGGGGTGGTTTCAGGACCAAAACCACCGATACCGAAAAAAAATCAGTTTCTGTTTCTGTGCCGATAGCACTTTTTTTGATGTTTGGTCGAGTTCGGCCAAACCGAACTCCACCGAACCAAAAAGTCGAAACCAAACTCGGGTTTCGAACCGAACGACCAAACATCCGAACATCTGAACGGCGTTCTGTTCGCCCATCCCTAGTGCTGCAGTTTTGGGGGTCCTATTTGAGACCTTGGATATTATTTTCTGCGTAACGTTGGGTTCACTCGAAATCTGAATAAGCAGCCCTAGTATTTCTGTTTTGAATATGGAATCTGAAAAGGGCTTGCTTGGGTTTACTTGGGTTTTATCAAAACCAAAATACACAACTGTAGAATTTGTGTGGGTTTATCCAAGTAATTCAACCTGGCCAGTGATTCATTGTCCCTTCGGGAAAGGTTTCCTTACCTACCTCACAGGGGGATGCCACCCTAAGTCCATTAATGTTTCTGAGGTACTTAAAAGGGAATTCCAGGTTGGAACAGAGTGCTATAAAGGGCTATAAGCTGCTGAGCACATACTGTGACACCGCAGCTAGGTTTTCTGCTACAGCTTGTGCAATGGTTTCTGATGCTAAGGAGGAATAGCATGACTTGATTTCCCCAAGAAGAGGTACCCAGGCCTGGCCTGGCCTTAGGCAGAGTGACTCGTCTAAGGTCCTATGGGTCTTGAACCCCTGGTCTTAGGGTTCTGGGGCACTGCCTCAACCTCAACCTCCCTAGACCTGACCCCACCCCCTGTTTATTCTCCCAATGGTTCCTTCAGTGTTTCCCCAGCGCTTGCCTGAACCACACCCTTCTCAGGGGTTTCCCATGTACTTCATTCCCACCTCCCAACTTCCTGATTGGGTACCATCTAGCATAAAAGTAATGCTGGTATCAGCAGGACGTTGGGCAGAGCAACTGCCACTCTTGCTCCAGCTCCTTCCCTGCTGCTTGTGCCTTTGGCTCTTGACTACCATTTTGTCTCCTGGTTCCTTGCTCCCTTGTTGCTTAGCCCCCTTGCTCCAGTCCCGAGCCCTACTGGGTCCAGTCTCTTGTTCTTGTCTTTTTTCCTGTGGCTGTAGCCCTGTGTTCCCTGATTTCATGCCCCCTAAACCTCTGTCTTCCTAATTCCTTTCCTCCTGGTTTGGCCTCAATGATGATCTGTATTCTTTTCCTGAGATCATAGACATACAAGGGGGTTTGCTCCCTGTGACCTGGGAGAATGTCTGAGGGGTTTTCCTCCCTTTTGTAATTTTCTTGCTGGCCTCCAGGCCCCTCCATTCTCCTTTTAGCTAACTTCCCCCTATCTTCTACCTTGTGGCTCTCATTCCCTGTGTCTGGCTTTATCCCCTGGGTTCCTTGCTTTGACGTTTGGTCTGCTTCTCTTTCTCCCTGTGTTGCTACTAGGCCTTGTCATTGTTACCTACTTTCTCCTTGGTGGTCCCAGCCCTGTACCCAGACCCCCTGCGTCCCAGACGCCCCACACCCAGGGCCCTTGACAACTCCTACCGGGAAAAGGGCCCCAGAAGTGGGGAAGCAGGTTTCTGGATGGACCAGAATGGGGCCCCCAAACACGGCACCTGCAGAAGCATCGTGCTGCACTGCGCTCCTTGCCCCATGCTCTCCATAGCCCCACCCAGAAGTCCCCGTTCCCTCCTCATAGAAATGTCACACCATGGAAAATCATGGGGGGAGAGCAGGGCCCTTGCCCAGCAGCACCACTCCACTCCCCATCACCTTCACTCCTGCTGTGGCATGACATGGCGCCCCTATGGCTCTTGCTGGGGCTTCTGTGAGCTGGGAGGGAGTATTTTCAGGGGTGTCCAACAATCTAGGGTGCCCTTCTGGGAATGGGGAAGGATTTCCATGGTGCTGCACTGCTGCAGGCTCTGCAGGGCCCCAGCCCATCCAGGAACCTGCCCATCCCATCCTGGGCTGCCCCGCCCTGTGTAGGGCCAGCCCTGGAACTACCTAACACAAGGCAATCTTACTAGTCTTTTTGAAACTATAGAGACACACATTTTTAGGTTACAGAGTCATAGGGTTGGAAGGGACCTCAAGGAAAGGCCATCTAATATGACCCCTAAACTAAGGCAAAATACCCTATTGCAGTGGTGGCTCGCTTTCAAAATGAATACAAGTCAGACAGGATGCACAGGAGTTTGGGGAAAGGCACTTGATTATGGTGGATAAGTACTTCCATGGGTATCCTCAGGATGGGGATAGGAAGGGGAGGGAATGTCTACCACTGGGTGCATTCCCTCGTCACTATCCCCTGCCCCCCAAGTTAACTCTTTCAGTGCTTGGAGGTCAGTGACATGTGGAAAGGCATGGGGGGCACATGAGATTTTGTTAGCCCTATAGAACCCCTGTCCAGTCCTCACTCCTGTACCCTCACCCCCCATTATCAGCAGTTACCAGTCACCTATGGAGGTAGAGCTTGGATCCAGGAACTGGAGTAGGGCTAAATAAAAACCAGCCATAGGACAGGATTCCCCATCCTACAGAATTGCAACGCAGACAGATGCTTGTCCGGACAGTTTTTCAAAACTTCCCAAGGAAATTCCACAACTTCCCCAAGCAACCTGTTCCATTGCCCAAGTAGTCTACCAGTTGCAGTTACTAAATGTAGCT
The DNA here is from genome assembly GCA_003113815.1 of Sphenodon punctatus. NCBI lineage: Eukaryota > Metazoa > Chordata > Lepidosauria > Sphenodontia > Sphenodontidae > Sphenodon > Sphenodon punctatus. The sequence continues at coordinate 1,849,255 of QEPC01014017.1, forward strand.
ATTTAAGTTATCCTAAGTCTTGCATATTCAGCTGTACATAGGACTGAAACTAGAGCTGAAAGAGGGTAACGGGAAAAACAGGCACCCCGTCAAATTTGGGGTGCCTGAATGCGACCTGACGGGTTACCTGTGCACTCCCTGGGCTGACACCTGCCCAGCGGTGCTGCTTCTCCCACTGCTCCTCCCCGTTTGGCCCACTGCTTAGCTGAACCAGGTGCCAAACCATGGTCCCCATAGTGGGGGTGCATGTGGGGCTGGAGGAGCAGTGGGAGCAGCTGCTCCTCCAGCTGCTGCTCTTGTTGGTCCTCCCGTCCTGGTCCGCTGCTCGGGTGATCCAGGTGGCGCACCGTAGTCTTAATAGCAGGGGTGTGCATGGGTTGCGCATGCTGGAAGAGGCCTAAGGCACTATGAAGAACATGGTGCGTCGCCTGGTTCAGATGAGCAGCAGGCTGGGCTGGGAGGAGAAGCGGGAGCAGTAGCACAGCAAGGAGGGTTAGTCACCCCAGGGAATGCGCAGGGGCGGGAGCTTCTGGAGAATCCTTGATGCCCTGAAAAGACATGCATTTTCAGGAACCCAATCAGGGCCAGGTAAACCCATCAGGTGCCTGTTGGGGGTACCCAAAAATGCAGGTATTATCTGTGGGTAGCAAATGTGCTACTCACTGTACCCCTAACTGAAACAATGAGGTGTTTTTTTAATGGAACTTGGAGCTTGTTAAGTTCAGCAAGTTCGGTTCTGAATGCAGCCAGGGCTCAAGTTCGACTAGGTTGAGAAGCTCAAGTGCAGACTTTCAATTTGTTAAACTTCCCCCATCCAGTCAAATAATACACCTTTCACCATGTGACGATATCCAACCAACCACAAGATGTAGAATGGACTTAATCAACACTGAATGAATATCAAATCAATGGCGTAACAAAAGAGACAATCCTTTTGCAAACTGTGTTTGCAAATGGATGCCCATTTTTAATTTACATTCATAAAATTCAATTTTTAAAAAATGGACAAATCTCTTCAAATATTTGTTTCAGCCTGAGTCGGAAGAGGCCATTCAGATCTACTCTGAATTCCTGTATAAACCCCTGCAATATTAAAGAGCCCTTCAATACCCCTACAGTCTCCCCATGGAAGTACTTATCCACCATAATCAAGTTACCTCTCAGCCTTTTGGATAAACAACACTGATTTAGCTCCTTGATTTTTTGTGTAAGGCTTCTTTTCTATCTCTTGAATCATCCATCTAGTTCTGCACTAGAGTTGCAAGGGAGATTTTGAATAAATGGTAGAGGTGTGCACCAAGGACTAGGGATGGGCGAACACGGTTCGGATGTTCGGAGTTTGGACTGAACTTGGTCTGTTCGGACGTCCGAACCAAACGTCCGAATTGAACTCTCGAACGACTGAACAGTTCGGCTGTGTTCGGATGAATTCGGATGAGTTTGGGGGTGGGAAAAATGTCTTTTCAGGGCCAAAAATTCGGTTTCGATTTCTGTTTCATTTCAGTTTCGGTATCGATAGCGCTATTTTTGAATGTTCGGCCAAGTTCGGCCAAACCGAACTTGGCTGAACCGAACCATCAAACCAGAACTTGGGTTTTGAACCGAACAACCAAACGTCCGAACATCCGAACCGCGTTCTGTTCGCCCATCCCTACCAAGGACCCATGTTGTTTTTTGTTTTCATTTTTGTTATTTAAATATTTTGTATTCTTTTTCATAAATATAAATATTTCATTTGAGTTTTTGCTTTCATTTTTGATTTCCATTGGTTTAAATGGAAAACAGATTTTTGGCCATAACAATTTTGTTTTGCATTATAGTTGGATGAACCTCAGAAAGATTGTACCTCCAATGGAAGTCATTAGCTGTACCAAATTTCAGAAATATTGGACAGAGGAATCTGATTCTATAAGCAGTTGACTTGTGTTATTTTGCAAAAATCTGCATATACATTCATGGCTGCAACTTGTCTCCAAAATAATCTGAATGGAACTTGGCAAGTATATACCCCTCCCCATGTTTACTATCTATGCCAATTTTCAGAAGGATTGGATAAATGGTCCTGGTGGTAAAAGCAATTAACTTATAAATGTACGTCTGACTGTAACATCTTTTTAGTCTAACCAGTGTACATGAAATTTGGCAGGGCTGTATCTCACACCTTCAGGATCATCAGAAAGATGTGATAAAGGGTCCCAGTTTTATAAGCCTGCACAGCATATGCAGAGAATGAGTCTATGTCAGGGATTCTCTTACGTGTCACTGTGGTATAAGAACTGTTTGTGATGCCAATTAGAAATTGGAAATATTGGCAATGAAAATGAAAAATAATAATAATGGAAAAAATGAAAATGAATTTTTGTTTTTGAAAAAATGGGAAAGCACCAAAATATATATTTTTGGCTATAAATGTTTTGTTTCTTATTCAATTCTGAATAATCTTAGGGAGCTTATACCACCAACAGGAGGCACTATCTGTAACAATTGTGGAAAAATTGAATAAAGATAACTGATTTCATAAGCAATTGAAGGTTGTGATTTTAAGAAAAGCGCCATACACATTCCTCGCTACAATGTCTTTATCTTCTGTTCAGTTTGTATGAAACCAGGGAATGTTATGCCACTCCACACGATTACCCATCCTGTCAAATTTCAGAAAGACTGGATAAACGGTCCTGATGTTATAAGCCATTAACATGAAAATGCATTTCTGTCTGTAACATTTTTATATTCCATTCTGTTTACAAGTAATTTTGCAGGAATATATCCAACACCCTCCCTGTCATCTTTGCCAGACTACAGCAACATTTGATAAAGGGTCCCAGTTTTATAAGCAATTGAAGTTATTCACTTGAAGACCATTATTCAGATAAATAGCAGCACATGTAGTGCCAGTCAGAGGCAGGCACCTAGCATGGCAGGGGGAGGGAGGATGGGGAGCAAGCCAATAGACTGCAGACACATTCAGATGGACCGACAGACACCTATTAGATCAATCTGCCTCCAGAGACTTATGGACCCGGATCGGTTCCAGAATGCTCTGGGGGAGTTTCCCCTGGACCTTGACACCCGCTCCATCAATGATCTTGTAGCCTTCTGACCTTGTTGTCTGAGACCATTGTCAGAGTGGCTCCCAGGCGTCCGCTGCCCTCCCAAGTCTCCTGCAGGTCTCCTTGGTTTACTGAGGGCCTGTGGTGTTTGAAGCAGGAGAGCAGGCGGTTAGCGCGCCGGTGGCGCCGGGCTCGTGACGAGTATGATTGATTGCAGCATAAGAGCAGTTTAAAGGCCTATGCTGTGGCAGTGCAGGCAGCAAAGAAGCGGTTCTTTGCTGCCCAATTTGTATCTGCAAAGTCACGTCCAGTGGAGCTTTTCTGGGTGGTGGAAGGCTTGGTCAGTCCTGCCTGCCTCCACCTGGACCTGGAGCAAACCAGTGACAGCTGTGACCAGTTTATTGAGTACTTGGTAGATAAGATCGCTCACATCTGCCACGATTTCAGTACCACAGTTATTGCAGAGGATCATGCCCCATCCTGTCCTGTTTTGTGTGATCAGTTTCAGATTGTGTCACCTGCTGATGTGGAGTCCTTGTTGGGATCTTTTCGTGGCACTACTTGTGAACAAGATCATGCCCATCCTGGTTGGTGAAAGCCAGCCAGGAGACGTTATGGCCTTTGCTGGCTGAGGTGGTCAGTGCCTCCCTTCGGGAGGGCAGGGTACCTGATTGCCTGAAAGAGGCTGTGGTTAGGCCTCTGCTCAAGAAACCATCTCTTGACGCTGATGCTCCTGTCAGTTATTGGCCAGTCTACTCCCCTTTTTAGGGAAGTTATTGAACGGGCTGTGGCACGGCAGCTCCAGGAACATCTGGACCGCACTGGTTTCCTTGACACCTCTCAGTCTGGTTTTCAGCCTGGTTATGGTACAATGACTGCGTTGGTGGCCTTGGTCGACAATTTCCATCTGGCATTGGACCAGGGTCGTCAGACCCTGTTGGTCCTGCTAGACCTTTTGGCTGCATTCAACACTGTCGACCATGAGGTGTTGGTGACTTGCCTGCGGGACTGTTCTGGGATTGGCGGGACAGTCTTGGACTGGTTTCGTTTGTTCCTGGCTGGGAGAACTCACTGGGTGGTCCTGGGGGAGTGTACATCTTCCCCTTGGGACCTCACGTGTGGAGTCCCGCAGGGTGCCATTCTGTCCCCCCTCTTGTTTAATATCTATATGCAACCATTAGGGGAGATCGTGAGGGTTTCAGGACATGCAGTATCATCAGTATGCTGATGACACTCAGCTCTACCTCTCTTTTGCTACTGACCCAGGTCACACAGTCTCCTTATTTTCCCAGTGCCTGTCAGCTGTGGGGACTTGGATGAGGTTGAGCCATCTGCAATTGAATCCTGACAAGATGGAGGTGATGTTGGTGGGCGAGAGCTTGTGGGGCCTGGGGGTGGTTGAATCTCCGCTTGTTGCGGGGTGGGGTTCGCCCTTTCGTGGTCTCTCAAGTGCGGAGTCTGGGTGTGCTCCTTGATTCACGGCTCAGCCTGGAATCTCAGGTTCTGGCTGTGGCGGGGAGTGTGTTTCGGCAGTTACATCTTGTCTGGCGGCTTCGGTCATATCTCTCAGACTCCAACCTCTCCACTGTCATCCATGCCTTCATCACCTCGAGGCTGGATTACTGCAACGCGCTCTACGTGGGGCTGCCCGAGAAGCTGGTCTGGAGGTTGCAGCTGGTGCAGAATGCTGCGGCCCGTCTCCTTACGGGGGTGGGTCGCATGGAGCACATGACACCAGTGCTCTGGGCTCTGCACTGGCTGCCTATAAAGTACCGAGCCCGGTTCAAGGTGCTGGTTCTAACCTTTAAAGCCCTTCACAGCCTGGGCCCTACTTATCTGTGGAACCGCCTCACTCCCCATGTGCCCGTGCGACCTTTGATATCATCCATCGGAGTCTTTTTGGAGGTTCCCTGGGTGAGGTGGGTGGCCACCGGTGTTAGATCTTTTTCGGTGGCCACCCCTGTGCTGTAGAATTTGCTCCTGGAGAAGGCTTGGTTGGCCCTCCCTCTCCTGTTATTTCGATGTTTATGTAAGACCTGGCTGTTCTGCCAGGCCTTTGGGAAGGGGTAGGGAGTGTCTTTTTTACCCCTACATAATGTGGAATTTTTTAACTGTTTTAAATGTTTGATTGTTTTTTATAGTTGTTGTTCTCCACCCTGGGCTGCCCTGTGGACAGGAGGGGCGGGATAGAAATGTTGTATGTATAAATAAATAAATAAATAAATAAAATTCACTGGCCAATTATTGCATGCTTACAGCTTTACAGGACCAATCGGTGGTTGCTTCAAGGTGGGCACAGGGGGCGGCCCTGAGGTGGGCATAGAAGGGACATAACTGGGACTTTGGGGATAGCATCCCAGCAATCAGGAGACATGGTTTACACATCTAGGTTGGCCAGTTATCATCACAATCACATCCTGCAGCACTGTGACAGAAGACATAAGAGAATCTCTATTGGCTCTTTCCTAAAAAGATGCTTCCAACTTCCCGGTAACAAGTGAGGGAGAGATGTTGGGATGGTCACAGCACAGAATGAGGATATTTGGTTGAGATTTCTGCTGGCCAATTGGAATCACAAACTGATCTTATACTATAGTGACACACAAGAGAATGTTGTGCAGGCTTATAAAATTTGGACCCTTTATCACATCTTTCCTATATTTGGCAGAGATGATACTGATATTTGGCAGAGATGATACTGAAGGTATGATATATAGCCCTTCTAAATTTCCTGTATACTGGTTGGACTAAAAAGATGTTATAGTCAAACATACATTATTTATAAGTTAATTGCTTATACCACCAGGACCGGTTTTCCAATCCTTCTGAAACTTGGTATAGATAGTAAATTTGGGGAGGGGTATAAACTTGACAAGTTACATCCAGGTTATATGGGAGACAAAGAAGTTACACCCATAAATGTATATGTAGATTTTTGCAAAATAACACAGTTCAGCTGCTTATACAATTGGATTCTTTTATCCAAGTGTTCTGAAATTTGGTACACATAATGCCTTCCATTGGAGGTACACTGGTTCCAGGTTTCATCCAAATATAGTTCAAAACAAAAACATTACAGCCAAAAAATATATTTTCCATTGAAACCAATGGGAATTGAAAACAAAAGCAAAAACAAATTATTATTTTTTTATATTTATGAAAACGAAAATGAAAGATTTAAATAAAGAAAATGAAAAATGACATGCTGGTGCACACCTCTACTGCTCCAAGGCAGGATGCTCTCTACCTACAGCAACAGAGAAAGATGCTTGTCCAGACAGTTTTGAAACCATTCAATGGACAAGGTTCCACAACGTCTCTAGGCTACAACGTGTCCCATTGCCCAGCTGCTCTTACAGTTACTACTACTAATAATAATTTCTATAATGCTATTAGGCATAGACAGCACTTTGTAGTCACAGTTTTTTGGAGACAGGTCCCTGCTCAGTGACTTACAATCTAAGATGGACAAGAGTGAGGGCACTACAGGGAGACGCAGACACCCCCACCCCCACACACACCCATTTTACAGGTGGGGAACTGTAGCTTGCCCAAGGCCACCCAGTGAGTTTATGGTTAAGGCAGGAGTCAAACCCTGACTTCCTAGGTCTAGCTCCAGCACCTTATCCACTACACCAGCTCTCTGGGCTGAGGGGTTTGACTTGCCCAAGGCCACCCACAGAGTTCATGGCTAGGACAGAATTTGAACCCTGGCTTCTCAGGTCCAAGTTCTGCACTTTATCTACTACGCCACATTGTCTCTCCAGGGAGTTAAGAAGTGTTTCCTAATATTTAAACAAAATCTACCTTGCTGCAATTTAAACCCATTCCCCCTTCTTCTGTCTTGAATTACGGTGCCCCAGACTGAACATAATACTCACCATTGTTAAGTAAAGGGACATAATTGCGTCCCATGTCTTAGACGTTGTGCATATGCTAATGCAGCCCAAAATGGCATTTGCTTTTGTTTTGTTTATGACTTTATGATGGTCACAGTATGTCACAAAAGGGCATGGCAGCTCCCCCACCCCTTTTATGATGTGGTCTGGCTCTGTTGAACATTGTGACATTATGACTCTCCATAAGGGGCGGGGCTGCATCACACAGGAGAGTGGCAGCCCAACCCCTTGGGCCCACCCCTGCCAATACAGCCCTGTCCCCTCCAGGTGAAATCCCTGAGGGAGGTAGTGTCCCTAGCTGGGACAGGAAAGGGGGCAGAGGGCAGCAGGGGATAGTGCAGGGGTAGAAAAGGGGAACATGAGGCAGCAAACTCATCTGAAAGTGGAGGGAGTCAGCACGCCACGGTGGAGTGACCTGGGAGACTAGGACAACACTCACTTTCTGGTGAATTTGTTTCCCCTGGCTCCTCTTCCCAGTCCCTGCCCAGGGGGCAGCAAACTCCCTGGAAAGTGGAGGGAGCTGGTGTGCTGCTGTGGAGTGAAGCTGTTTTTCTAATGCTCTCTGGGAGCATGCTAGACTACATTTCCCAGCATGCTCCCAGAGAGCATTAGAGACCATGCTCCATTCGAATAGTGACTCCACTCCACAGCAACACACCATTCCTTTTGCAAAGCTCCCTTCGCTTTCCAGTGAGTTTACTGCTCCCTGTCCACCTTTTCTGCCCCTTCTCTGTCTCCTGCTCTTTTCCCTGCTGCCCTCTGCCCCTCTGTCCTGCCCTTCTTCCTGACACACTTGAGAACCCAGTATTCATCAAGTTACTGAGGAGCAGTCGAAAATACAAGTCCGATCCTCAGAAACTCAGAAATACTGGAGATGAATTTGTTTATTACTCTGTTTTGCCCTGCTGAAAACCTCTCCAGGAGTAGCAGTACATTACCTTCAGATGAACGCTCCATCATTTTCTCCTCAGGCCCATTCGTTTCTGTCCTTCTAGCAAGCTTAATTTTCTGTCTGCTCCATTTTGAACAGGGTTTTTTAGGTGAACTTATGATGGTGAGCTAGACAGTCAGCACAAATTTAAATATATTTAAATTGTACGATGCTGCCAGAGAGAGTTAACTGCTCAACATGGTGATGCTGCCTCAGGTCACCCACTGTGCCTTCCTCACTGCCCTCCTCCCGGCTCCAAACCACAGTGTGACTGACTCGCTGAAAGGAGCAGTTGGACATCAGAGAGAAGACTGAAGGCTTATTCATCTTCCCCCAGTTCAAATGCCAGGGCCTTCCCTGAATCCAAAGAACAGGGCATTCTATGTGTGGAGGCACATCTTTAGCATACCAGTCATGTCACTCTTCCTCGACTGTCTTACCCAGCTGCAGAAGTCCTTGGGTGGAAGACTGAAGTGGCTGCAGTTGGTGGCCTGGAATGAAACCTCTCCAAATAGTTGTGAAAGAAAAACTGCTTTTCAATAGACTCCCCATCCCACAATAAGGGAGGTGCTAGAAAAGTTGGAAAGTGGTTTTTTTTAGTGCAAATGCTAACAGGAATCAGAGAAGCCCAAGGAAAAGGCTGTGCCATCAAATGAGAGCTCCATACATCCTTCTCTCAGTCCCTGAAAGTACCCAGTCCCAGCTGTAATTTCCCAGTAGCTAATACTGAAGCAAACAGCATGCAGGCGGTGGTGGGCAAAGTTGGCAGACCCTGGCCAGAGGTACAGGATAACAATAGTTTTCCTGAACTTGGAGCATACTGTCCTAAGCTTGTCTTAGTGATTGGTCTATTTCTGGTTTTATCTGGGAAGGATGCTGACCTGGAGGTTTGTCAGAGTTCTAAGAGGTGATGTAAGACTTTCTATTTGACCAAGTGTTTGGTGGGCAGGGATAAGATTTGAAAGTGAGTGGGTGGGGGTTCTAACTTTACATTATTATTTTATATTTGTTTTTATACTTATTTTTATGTTTTGTATCAAGGATGGGGAACTTTTTCCCACCCAGGGCCCTTTGAAAACTAGTACAAGCGCCAAGGACTGCATGGAAGTTGGGAACAGGGTTGCTACTCAGAGTGAAAACCCTCTGCGCTAACCTAGGGAGATACAAATTAGAGCTGAAACAAAAGCCTCAAGTGAATTCAAAATCTGACAAATTCAGTATAGTCTATTCTTCTTTAATGGTATGAGTACAAACTGGTAGGCGATCCGTGCTCTGTCTGTGGTTTTGAATCTTTGTTTCAATATTTTCATGTTCAATATTTTGGCCACTTTGTTTTTTTGGCCATTTTGGTAGTACTATTTGCTGAGGGATGTGGTGTGGTGGTGGTGCTATTTGAATGTGATTGCTTCATTTTGGACCAATCACATTCAAAAAGTGACACACACCCCCCTCCCCCAAACCCTGAAAAACCTCAGCTGAATATTACCTCCAAAGCAAATGAAGTACTGAAAACCAAATTAACCACAACACCTCGCTCCCTCACCAAAATACTAACGTAACCGAATTACGTAGTACCAAAATAGTGAGGCAACTAAAATAATGAAGGAGCTGAAATACCAAAGCAAAGAAAACCGAGACATAGGGGCCGATCCTATGCCTCGTGGATCTCGTGCATAGCCGCGCACGCATGCAGCCGCGCACAAACCACAGGGACCTCCATTGCAGGCACATTGTGCTGCACAGAAACTATGTGCATGCACGTGCACACTCAGGATCCGCAGGGCATGAGACCGGCTGCACTAAGGCCATTTTTAAACAGACAGCGGTAGGCGGGGTGTGTGTGTGTGTGAGGCCGCGGTGAGTGGAGGTGGGTGTGCACCTGTTCCCACGGGCGCACACCCATCCCCACCCATGGAGCATCAGGCATTGGAGCCCATTGTGGGCGATGGGTGGAGATGGGTGTAGCATGGGAGCCCACACGCACCCCCACCCATCCCCCGTGGCATTCACACAGGTGCCTCCACCCATCTCCATGCACCAAAACTGCGTGGAGATGTGAAAAGGACCTAAGATGCAAATTTTGCAATGGTAATGAATATGAATTCAAATATTTGTGTGAACGAATAAACAAATTGTCTTTGCGAATATGAAATGTCATGTTCATTTCAGCCCTAATATAAATGCCCTGCTATGTCCTACTTCCCTGCCTCAGCCCCTTCTGCGGTGTCATCTGAAGGCATTGGCTGAAGGAACTCAAGGCTTTTAGCCCCCAGTTTGAAAGGGCCCACAAATCCATCAGCTAGTGCCAAAATGTGCAATATGGGCCACTGTGCAGGGCACGGCACAAACGGAGGAGAGAACTGAATAGGAGTCCACACACAAACACACCAAAATTTGTAATTTGTGAGTTTGCTGCCCCAAAATCTAGGAAGAGATCTTTCTAAATTAGGCAAATAAAGAGATATTCTGCTAAATACCCATTTTTTGACTTGCAATAAAAGTTTGGACACAAAAATAACTAAACATTATTTTGTTTGTTTGCCGTGGTAGAAGCCTCCATTCCACAATGCATCCAAGGCCTCCAAAATCTTTCAGGCAGCCCTGCCCTTCTGCTGTGCTAAGCAGAACCTTGGGGAAATAGAGGAGCCACAACATAATCCCTGACAATCCTTATCCCATTGTCCATATTTCATGCTTTAGGCCTTGGCTATATTCAGAACCTGCTCTTGGAGTCTGAAATTGATCGGTATCTGCGCTTAGAAACCAGCTGCTGTTTGGAGATCCCATCATCACCCCTTATCGGTGATTGGGCCTCTGCTATGATTCCTTAGTGTGGGACTCGCTCACTCCAAATGTCCATCTTTGTCCGGCCCTCTGCACCTTTAAAAAACACCAGAGGGACAGTTTCCAGGTGCTTTAAGGATTTACTGCTGTTTTCCTTTTATGTCCCTTTTTACCTTTCCTTTTAAAATTGCTTTAAACTGGATTTTTATGTTAAATGTATTATATATTGTTTCTGTTGTAAAGTGCTCTGAGTGCCATTTTGGTGGTGGGGGTGCTATAGAAAGAAAATTATTTATTTTACTATTATTAATAATAATAATAATAATAATAATTGTTGTTGTTATTTTATTATCTTTAATCCTAAACTCATACTGAGGATGCTCATGATGCACGCACTTTGAACACGCACCACATTCTTTGCACAGAGGTTGCATACAGGTTGTGCAAACACCCTTGCCCACAGTGCGTGGGGTTTAGGATTGGGCTGAAATTTATTTTATTTATTCATTTAAATTGTTACCCCCACCCTATCCCCTAAAACTAAGGGTGGCTTACGTAATAAAATATCAATTTAATATTTAAAATATCAATATTTAAAATACACAAAAAATCATTTCATTCATTTCATTTATTAGATTTCTATACCGCCCCATCCTGCACAGCAGCTCGGGGCGGTTAACAACAATAAAAAACATTTAAAAACATTTAAAATACAATCATAAAACATATCAATAAAGCTGGTGGTATAAAAATAAATATACAGGTGGGGGATTAAAAATCACC
>QEPC01014017.1:1864307-2030346 GCA_003113815.1 Sphenodon punctatus
GCTCCAGCCGCTGCCTGTGGGCTTTTAGCCCCTGCTACTTCCGGGTGGGGGGGGAGGGGACAGGACAGCCCACGTGGCTGCCCTCTGCGTTCCCCCCCCTGCCCCCAACTCACAGTTTTTTTGTTCTTCTTGTCCCCGCAGGTATCCTGCGGGGACGAAGCAGCAGCGGCGGCAGACCCAGCAGCGGCAGAGATGAAAGCGGCAGCGGCGGCGGTGACAACGCCGGCAGCGGTGGCAAGGAGACCAGCCCCCCCCAGCACTACCCGCAAGCAGGTAAGTCCAAGTGGGGGGGAGATGGGAAGGAGGGTCCCCGCACCAGGCTCCCTCATTTAAAACCCATTTAAAAAACCCCTAATAATACATCCCACCCCACTTTGATCTACGCCTGCCCGTTAAATGCCTAGTGTAAATAGGTCTTACACTGCCTCTGAAAGATGCTCAAAGCAGGGCTTAGGCAAACCTCCAAGGGAAGGGAGTTCCAAAGCGGTGAAGCAGCCACCGAAAACACCTCTCTGTGTGCCTGGACCTGGGCCAATGATGGAACTTACAAGAGAGAGCTCTCAGCTGATCTTAGCGGTCGAGGAGGGAGATAAGCAGGAAGGTGATCCTTTAGATTTGTAGGGGCCATGACGTTTAGAGCTTTCTAGGTCAAAACCAGCAGCTTGAATTGTACCCAGAATGCTATTGGCAGCCCAGTGCGAACTCTGAAGCAGCAGTGTTATGTGCTCTCGGTGGTCCACCCCCATCAAAAGGTGGGCCAACACATTCTGCATAAGCTTCAGTCCCCAAACAGTCTTCAAGGGCAGCCCCACATAGAGAGCACTGCAGGAACATAAGAACATTATAAGTGCCATACTGGGTCAGGCTAATGGTCCATCCAGCCCAGCATCCTGCCTCCGACAGTGGCCAGTCACGGGGGCCTGGGAGAAGTACCCAACAGGTCACCATGCTCTCCATTCCCTGTGGGTCATCCCCAGGCTCCCGACAGTAAAGGGTTTTGTTCCCCAATCCTATCTGGTGAATAGCCGCTAATGGAACTATCTTCCAGAAACTTGTCCAAACCTCTTTTAAACTCATCAGTAAATTCCACAACCTAATTGTACGCTGAGTGAAAAAATACTTTCTTTTGTCTGTTTTTACTCTGCCACCTGTGAGTTTCATGGAGTGTCCCCTAGTTTTAGTTGAGCGGGTAAATAACCGTTCCCTGTTTACAAGTTCCACACCACTCATGATTTTATAGACCTCTGTCCTATCTCCTCTCAGCCGTCTCTTTTCCAAGCTGAAGAGCCCCACCCTATCAAGCCTCTCCTCACACGGGTGCTGTTCCATACCCTGGATCATTTTTGTTGCCCTTCTCTGTACCTTTTTTAGTTCCGCTATGCCTTTTTTGTCGAGTCGAGTCTAGCCTTGAGGTAATGAAGGCCTGAATGCTGGTGGCCAGATCCATATATGAAAGAAAGGGATGCAGCCTTCTCACCAGATAGGGTTGGTGAAAGGCACTCCGTTCCACCACCACGATATGATGTTCCGGACACTTCTCATGATCCAGGAGTACCCCAAGACTACTGAACCTGAGTAATCAGGGAAGGCTGTACCCCATCAGTGATGCGTGTCCAAATCCCCTGCCCTCAGGTCACAGGATTGTCCAAACAACATCACTTCAGTCTTGTCTAGATTCAGCTTCAGTTGACTCACCCATATCCATGGAGGTCCCCAGTGGCAGCCAAGCACTGAGTAAGCACTGAGACTGAAGGACCTGGTTCAGATGAAAACGATAAATAGATTTGGGTGTCATCTGCGTATTGATGGTAGCACACCCCAAATCTCCACTTGAACTCACCCAGTGGCCTTAGCTACACATTGAATAGGAGGGGAGACAAATGGGACCCTGCAGGCCCCCACAGGAGAGGGGGCATGAGGACAACAAACAATTGCCTATTGCCACCTGGCCCTGCTACTTGACAGGAATGAGCGGAACCACTCAAGAGCTGTCCCGTGGACTCCTGCCAGGTCCCGCAGACAAGTCACGATACACTTCATGATCAACTCTGTATCAAAGGCTGCCAAAAGATCTAACAGGATCTGCAGGGTACAATTTCTGATGTTGTAATTTCCCCTGTCGATCTCTCAATGTAGATTTAAGATTTTTGACCAAGACCACGAGCGTGGTCTCAGTATTATACCCATGATGAAAGCCAGACTCTGATACAGGTCCAGGAATTTGATACATCGACATGCCCCTGAAGCTGCCAGGCAACCACCCATTCAATAACCTTCTCTTCACCCCCAAAGCTGTTTCCTAGTCAGCTAAGAGCTTGCTCTTTCTCAAGTTAAAACTAATCTTACCTACGCAGTCCAGACCAGATAGAAACAAAGCAGCTATCTCCTTTGGTTAGGAGAAAACATCAGGAACCATAGGGTCTGGAATCCTAACCCCAACTGAGTTACTCTCTCACTGGGTGCCCTTGCCAAAGTCCCTCGATGTTTGCATACCTCACTGTGGAATGGCAAAATCATGGTTAATTAAAGGACCACTGTGGTGGGGTGTACAAACACCACATTGGGTCACAAGGAGTTAAGGCTCTTTGACCCCACCCTACCACACCTGCAAAGTGAGCAGCTGCAGGATGAAGGGGTTTCAAAGGAAGCTGCCTGTTTCAGTCTAGGGTGGGTGGTTGGAGAGAGCTAATGCCCCAGGGATGGCTCTTGGGTCAGTCATCAGGCTAAAGGTTCCAGACATACCACCAGACTGTCCCTGAAGGAACAAGATGTTTGCTGCTGGTTGCTACTGGATGGGTAGTGGCCTGTGGAAGATCTATAGGAAGTGAAAGGACACCCTTACACTACCCGTACCACCAACACCCAAGATGGAACCTGCTGGCAGACATTGCATGTTTTTACACACACATTTCTCCTGCGTGTTTGCTGTTACATCCTGAAATTTCTGTGTGTCTAAATCACTCACCCAGATCTTAAACATCTGGCTCTTTGATCTCAGGGCAGTGTGGGAGTGAAGAATGCATCTGGAACTTACTTGTGGACTTGTAAACCCAGACGATTGAAAGACCAACACTTTAAGGTGTGGGTAAAAATGCCCATTGAGGCCAGTAGCCTAAAGCAAATCACTCCTAGAGACTGTGCCTCCAGTGGGCGTATCATTCACCAAGGCCTTGTGGGCAGCAGGGCCACTCTCATGACAACCACACATCATAGAGACATTGAGTTGCATTGAACAAATACACTGCACCAAGAAACACGCAAAGCCACCAATCGTATAGCTGAAGGTGTGGCATTCAGATGCTGCAGAAATAGGAGAAGGAAATGGATTAGAATCCTTAAAGGGGTATGTTTCTGCCCCAGTATCAGTGATATCGTTTGGGGAAAAGTTGAGGTAGCCATCTACTTGGCTTGAGGGGAAAGGAAAGGAAGACTGAAGAAACGCTGAGTCATTTGTTTCACACCACTACCAGAAATGTCCTCTGAATCTGTGAACCCACATTCCACCCCTTGCTCTAAAAAAGGTATCTAAATTTGTAGATCTGAATTTTCCTGCAATTGAAATCTTCTTCTCCAGAAAACCGCAAGCCATGGGTCACTGCTGTTACCCTTCCCCAAAATTCATTGGCAAATCTCGGACTGCATTTTGCCTGATTTCAGTCACCTCTGTGCTTAGTCTGACCTTCAGTGAACTATTTGTCTATTGATCTTGCTGGAATTCAACATTTAAGTATGATCCGCTACAGACAAAAAAACAGATGATCTTGTTAAGAGACTTTACCACAAGAGTAATTTCATCAATTAAACCACTGAACCACAGTGTTGGGATTGTTAATTGTCTAATGCATCCCTAAGAATTTATGACATTAATTCAAAAATAGGCAGTTCACTGACAATCAGATCCTGGTTTTGCATAACTGGACAACATTAAAAATTTTATCAGTGTTCCCTATGTGTTCTTCACAAAATGGGACATTGAGCCCAGTTTGGATCCTCTCAAAGTCAGTCACCAAATTCCTGTAGATTCCAAGGAAATTAGAAGGATTGTTATTTTCAAAAGATAGACGTGCTGCAACCAAAAAAAGGTGACATCATTTCTGGGGGTTAGATTATCCATTGCCCTTCCGCATGTAGAAGGGAATTTCATCCAGTTATTCTAAGCTAGGAACTTTAGACAGCTGGGTGCTAGGTCTACAGCATCACCCTAGAGTTGAAATGGTAGTCCATGGCTATCCAGTGACCGGTCGGAGCTGAATCAAGCAATCACAGCAAAAGCTGTTTCTCTTGGAAACAGACCATTTGCCTGTGCTTACGCAATGAGGAAACTTACTGGCTTTTTCGCTAGTTCCCATTCAGTCATTGCCATTGTTCAGTACTTCTGATCTTCTTCCTGGGCAGCCACACACCACACCACATAACTTGCCTTACATGCTATGATCACATGGTCACTATGTAACTGTCATCATTTTCCTTATTGGGCCTTCTTTTGGCTCCTTGTAAATTGTGTTTTGATTGGTGTATTTCAAGGCCTAGCCCTTGTTTTCTGCGTTCGAATGCTAGAAACTGATGTAAAGTACTGGAAACTGATGAAAATACCATAAACTAATAAAAATACTGTAGCCTAATGGAAATGGATGAAAAGACTGAAAACTAACGAAAAATGACAGACCATCACAGGTGTCAATCTCAACAAAAGCAGAAGTGTGGAGTGAGGAAATAATGATGAACAGTCACAAGCGCTCTCAAAAGGTAGGTATCTCCCAAGGGGATAGGAACACTTGTTCTAACCTCAGCACTAACTGACAGTCCCCAATCTGTTCCAGCAAGGACTGGTAACTGAGTGGGATTGATTTATTGTTCAGAGATTTAACTGGTTAATCATTTTACCATTTACCGGAGGATACCACAGCACGCCGTTTACCACATTGCTGTTTTACCACACTGCCATTTACCACATTGGCAGTCATTCCTTTCTTGTTTACTCCAACCCCCTCTGGACTTGGTTTCAGACTAATAATGGTAACATTTGGTTATGTGGTAACATAGGCCCTTTTCAAATGAGATGCACCTATGCATGCCCACACAGTAGGCATGTGTGGGTGTGTCTCGTTTGCACAACCGCAACTGGTGGGGAGGCGTGCATGTGCACTCCCGCATACCATGCATCCTCACCCACCTCCACCCATTGCTTCCACATGAATCAACCAGTGAAAACACTGGGTGCTGTGTGTGGGGTCATGCATGGGGACGCAGAGGGGATGGGTGTGTGCCCATCTGCACGCCCCTGCATCACCCATGCAGCAGCACCCCCTCGCACTCCCCCACCAGCTGTCGTCCATTTGAAAAGAGCCATAGTAGTATGGTCAACCGGTTAACCATTGATGTATTATCCAGTTACTCAGTTTCTCAGTTAGCCATTGCAGTAATCAGTTAATGGCTGGTTAACTGCCAAACTACTTGGAATCATTGAAGCTAATGGCAGATGTCAAATTTACTCAGGGGCGGCTGGTGGGTTTTGATGTTGGAGGGGCACTGAGCCAGTAGGGCTGGTGGGCCTAGGGGCGGAGCCAGGGGGATGGTAGGCAGAGCCAGGGGGATGGTAGGTGGAACCATGGGGATGGTAGGCGGAGCCAGCGGGATGGTAGGTGGAGCCATGGGGATGGTAGGCGGAGCCAGCGGGATGGTAGGCCAGTGGCATGGCATAACCCAGCAGCAAGGAGTTCCCAGGGTTAACATCAGATTGAAGAAAACACAGTCTACAAGCACATCAAGCTAAGTCGCCCCCACATTTACTCACCCCCCCTTCCCCAGTGTCTCATCTCCCCAGGCTGGGGGCCTGGGATGGAAGGGGGGGAAGGGTGTGCAACTGGGGAATGGGGGGGGGGTTTGGGGGCACCGTGCACCCACCCCCCCCCACATCCAAAAGTCTCGCACACCCTCCCCCCTTCCATCCCAGGCCCCCAGCCTCTGCTCCCCAAGTCCCCCCCACATTTATTTAGTCACCCCCTTCCCCAGTGTGTCGTCTCCCCAGGCTGGGTGCCTTGGATGGAAGGGGGTAGGGTGTGCGAGACTGGGGATTGGAGGGGAGGGTGGGTGCACACTTTTGTAATCCTTCACCTCCTTCACTGACTCTTTGCACTGGTTGTTAGCATCAATGGGTGTCCCATTCACTTCAGGAGAACTTTTATCTAGTCAGTTAAGTTTTCACCCCACCCATCTCACAAAAAGCCAGCTTGTGTGAGTTACAATACCCTAAAAAACAGCCACTTTTATAATACATGAAAATTAAGACAGGAAAACAAGTGATTCACATATACCCACCCCTAACCCATTTTGTCAGTTTCTCTCTTGCTAGCATGGAGAATTGCACTGCCCACAAAAGTAATGCTAAACATGTGTTTTGGTTCAGAGCAGCGGAGATAAACCATCTCACTTGTATTACAAATTATTCTCTGGCTCTTTCAAAAAATCACCCGCTGGCATATCTGGCAATGCACACTTCAGAGAGCCACCCGTGCGCTCACAAATAGCATAAAGCCATGAGTACTGGCAAGAATGCCACCCAAATGTTTAACAGGAGGTGGGGACAGGATAGAAAAGGACAGGGCAATGAGACTCTCCTAGCCTTTCCAAGGTGGCTCCATCCCTTTCTGATGTAACCACACCTCTTAGAGAGCATCGTTACATCATAATGCTTGACATGGGGCCCCATAACCATGTCAGAAAGGGGTGGGAGGAGTTTTCTACTCAGAATTGCCCCTTTTCAGTTTCACCTTCCTAGTAACTAGTGGTATGTTTTCAGGTTAGGGTTATGTTCACCACTGTCATATAAACGACCCATCCATTGACTCTCCAGTCAAGCTCCTATTTTAGGCCAGCATACTGCGCAAGACATTAAAAGAGTTAGTCTGTATTTACACCAATGTAAATCACTAACCTTATATGCATGGCCCATGTATTAAAATTTGCAAATTCTCTGGTCAGGAAACTCAAATTCTGCAAGCAGGCAAAAGTATGCCAATTTTGGAATGCAAATATATTTCCCAGCATGTGATTCCATCAATTTTGGACATTTTATATCTCAAGACCACCGCACAGATCTCTCCAGCAGGGGGCTCTTCTCTTTAGTGGGGCCATGGGCTGTTTCTGGTTGTCAGCTGTGCTAAGGGGCCAATAACCAAGATATATTCTGGCAATCAGCAGTGCCAACAACCTATTGACCAGTTCTCAGTGAAGGTATCCCATTATCTCGCTCACGGTACTCCTCACCGACGTGTAATTCTGTGCTGCAGGAGGCAATTTCTGTGACAATTTGACCAAATAGCAAATTCAACAAAAATCCTAAAAGTGCCAAGACCATTGTAATACAGAGGGGAAATGGTGTATATGAGAAAGATCTTGGGCACCGTGAGTTTCTCGGACTTTTTGCTGTTGTGGGACAGACACACTCTAAAATAGCAAAATTCTTCTTCTAAGGCCCTTTTTAAATGGACCCGGGAGGTGCCGCGGTGCGGGGGTGGGGATGGGTGGAAGCAGTGGCAGGTGTGTGGTGAGTGGGTGGCCCTTCACACGGATGCACATCCATCTCCACCCATCTCTATGTATGGAGGCACCTCTGTTTTCCCCAATACCTCCATGCGCAGGCGATGGGTGGAGATGGGTGGAGCACGGGAGCGTGCACGCACCCCCCCATGCCCCCCCGGCAGTCACATGGATGCCCCTCCCTCGCCCATCAAAGGGGAGGGGACATCTCATGTGAAAAGGGCCTCTAACTACTAATCCCATTCCTTTTGAGCGGTTGCTATCGTGTGGGTTACATGAGGCTTAGTATTAGGACAGTCCAAAGAAATTCCCTTTAACATGTCCAGATGCATGACTGTTTCTTCATTTCGCCTCAGTGTTGCTTCTTTGCTGTCTATTTCATCTCAGCACGGTTAGGGACTTTACATGAATCGGTTCTGAGTCAGTCCTCGTTCCTCATGTAGTCCTAATCTTTCAAGGTCATCTTGCATGTTCGTTTGGCTGCCATGGTTTTGCTACCATGCCGGTTTGGAAATCATCCGTAAACTAAATCATGGTTGAAGAAATGTAGATTGGAGAAACCGATGAAAAAGAAAGGCTTGAAGCAGGCATCAGGAGAAGAGCAAATTAATAATAAATATGAACATTATTAGTACTGCCAGTGAAAGTGGTCAAAAAAGATTCAGAACTCACTATGAGTCTTGGACAAACATAAAAGCCTAGTGCATACATACCTAAGGTGGCCATACCGCCTCTTTAAAAGAGGATGCTTATGAATTTGGTTCTAGTTCACCCCTGTGCCATGTATTTTTCATAATCATCCTCTTTTAAACAGGAGGTATAGTCACCCTATGCATACCTTACAGAAGACTAATAAATACTTTACTTGGATGTATCAACAATGTTTAAAATTTGTAGTCCCATGCACCAAGACTAATACAGCCTGTTTCCTATGGGAAGTCAAATTAAGCCAACAGGGTTTTTTGGCTGCATGGGGTGATAGCTCTTCCCCTCCAGGACCATCTATTGTTTCAAAACTTTGGTTCCCTACTTAGCTATGGGTCTTCTGCCCCAAGATGTTTTTACAGCTAGTATGAGCAGGGTGGCTGCCCTGCAATTATGGAACTGCCTCCCCTGGGGTGTCTGCCTAAGCTTGAGTCTGTTCATCTTCCGGAAACAACCTTTTTATTTGGCCAGGCATTCAGCAGGCACAGATAGGGGTTGGATGGGATTGGGTGGGGGCTGCAGGGGAGGGCTGGGTGGGCATTAACGGGGATTATTTATTAATTTATTATTAATAATAATAATAATTATTATTATTATTTTATTGTAAGCCACCCTGAGCCTCTACAGGAAGGTGCCATATAAATGTGACAACATAAATAAATACATAAATAAATAAAAATAAAGTAAATATACCAAATTTGGTTTAAATTAGCGTGTAAGATCAAAAGTTATTATGTGTGTGGGTGGGTGGGTGTCTAGGAACTGAAGAGGGACATGCTCAATTTAAATCAATGGGATTTTTTGGCAACAAAAGGAGCTAAATGACCACTCCTGGTGCATCTAGTATTAACCAATTTTCTCTACTTATCCTTAAGCCCTCTGCTTCTCTGCCAGATAGGGTTAAAACTAGCATCAGGGGTCAAACGTTATTAAGGGAGGGACACACACACATACGCACAAGGACAGACTTCTTTTCCATAAGAAACCAGGCTAAAAATAGTTCAAGTGGACCAAGAAGTGAGAATGCGGGAGCTTTGCTGCTGTTTGGAGTGGAGGAGCAAGGGGGTAGTAGTAAGGTTGCCATATATGCAAATTCTTAGAGGGCACTTATGAGATATACAGGTTGCAGGGCTGAAGTGGAACCAGTGCAGCCCTGCAACCTGCAACCTGCATATCTCATAAATGCCCTCTAAGAATTTGCATATATGGCAACCCTAGATAGTAGAGAGGCTCCAAAACTATGGGTTGGGATCCCAAATGGATTCGCATTATCTGTGGATGGGGCCAAAGTCCTGACTGGTATTTGCTATATTCTGCCTCCTCTTGGTTGCTGTCGTGGGGTGGGTGGGTGGGTCACAAAATACAATTTAAGCCTCAACAGGGGGTCACCCAAGCAAAGCGTTGGGAGCCAAGGGCATAGCATAAAGCCACGAGATAGCACAGCATCCCTCCCTGTGCTTGTTCCCTCATTATTACAGAAGGAGCCTGAGGGACCAGGATGTGAAAACCACTGAAAAGGAAAGAACTGGATGAATAAGTGAAAGCATAAATTATTCTACAGCAGGCTTTTAAAAAGCCCTTAGTATTGGCTTGACTTTGCTCCTGTTAAGGTCAACTAACTCATATCGACACTTTAATGCAGGGGTAGGGAACCTCCAGCCTGGAGGCCAAATCTGGCCCATGGCTGTTGTTTATTTGGCTCCTTTTCAATTCCTGGATCTGGCCCTTGGATCCAATCCCTACCTTTGAAGACTGAAAGCCTGATCTCAGGGGAAGGGAGCTGAGATGAGTGTATATAATCAAGAATAGGGGATAGATCCATAGAATAGATCTGTGATCCTTCCCCCATCTTGACCACACCCCTTAGGAGTTCCCACTCCCAACTCCCATATGCCCCACAGAGCTTGTATTTTCGTTTCAAAACAACCTGTGGGGAGAGAAAAGGTTCCCTAACCCTGCTCTAACAGAAACAGGGGGTGTTTTGAAACGAGATGCTACCACGCATAGAAGCCACTCATCCGACCATCTGTCTGAAGGTGGGGCAGGGGGATGCGCGCCCATGAGCCATTGAGCGCCCACTCACGATGCACTGCCGAGAAATTCGGAATACGCTGTGCGGGGCGAGTCACAAAAGTGTGTGAAAATGGGCACCCATGCATCCCCTGCCCGTGTGAACTGGGGCAGCCACCCAGGCCAGCAGACAGGTCCCCCACTCATAGGAACTGTGGGTGGGGGACACGGCCTTTTCAAGTCACAGGAACTGGCTGCGGGTGCTGGGGAGCCCGGTTCCCCAATGCCACTGCTCACGCCCAAGGACATGTCAATTTCAAAGGCCAGCTTGGCAGACTTCCCCCTCCCCCATGGTTTGCAGCAGGGGGAGCGGAAGGCAGCTGCTGCAATAGCCACGCTGGGAGCCCCCGCCTGTTAGAATCCCTTCCCACTCGCTTCACCTGAGCGGATGCTCTGCAGCTGTGCCACTCAGCAGCAACAGCCCCCTCCCCAGCCTTGCTCATTTAAAAACACCCAGAATTAGGGCAACTTTGAAAATCCCACTTTTATTTTTAATCCAGTTAATACTTTTGGAAATAATCTATTCAAACCGTCATTTCCTGCTTCTCTGGTTATTTCTGAAACCATCCAAAATGCTTGTTAATTTCACCTCTGCTGAGTGTATTGTGATTTGATGTCACATGACACGTTGCCATATGAAATCTTTTCTCTGCTCTCTCTGAGTTCCCAGGGAAAGCAGAGAATGCTCTTTGACTCCAAATTCCTCCTGCAGTCCCAGTTTCCAGGTAAAACATTATGCACTGACAGTGACGTCAGACCTCTTGTGATATCTTTCTGGAGAGTTTAGAAACAGATGAATCACGACTCTGCTTTAAAGCTGCCAGTGAATAACAATTGCATTATCTCCAGACATTTTCTCTTCTCAGAGTTGTGCTCCTCCTATAGAACGTCCCTTTAAATCCTTGAACTTGATGGAAAGGGGGCATGGAATGTATCTTGGGCAAGGAGAAAGGGAATGGGGGGGGGGGGGAGCATGAGGAGAGGTCCTGAGCTGATAAGTGACTAGGCAATTGTTTTCAAAATGGCAACAGTTCTGGCCGCTTTTGAGGCATGGATTTTGATGGGTGTTGCACTAGGACTAAAAGGCAGTTTTGAGCCCCTCAAGAATCTCTCTTGGTGAGATTCTCCATCTCGAGAATCTCATGAGAATCAGTGTTCACACAGGCATTCTCACAAGATTCTTGAAGCCCCCCCCCCACCGCAAAAAACCCAACAGTCTGTGCATATGCAAAATCAGGAGACATGCATGCACAGAATGGCTACAGCGGCCATTTCACGCATGCGCAGAGCGTTTTGGGGTCTTCGAGAGTTGCAAGATTTTTGAGAAACCTCAAAAAACATTCTGCGCATGCTCGAAATGGTAGTAGCAGGCACAGCCGTGCATGCACAGAATGGCTGTGGTGGAGGTTTTATGCATGCACAGAATGTTTTTTTGAGATTTTCGAGAATCCCACAAGATTCTCAAAACTCCTGTTGAGAATGCATGAAATCTCGCTCTGTGTGTGTGTGTGTGTGTGTGTGCAAGAATCTCACCCTTTCTAACGAGAACACAATTTCATTCTTGTTTCAGCCCTAGCAGTGCACTCAACAATTGAAATTCATGTTCCAGAAGAAGTGAAGCCAACACCATTTTGAGAATCTCCCCAGCTCAGCAGCTCTAAGATAGGGGACCTAAGAGGTGAAAATAAACAGGTGATAGCCCTCAGGAGTCCTGTGTTCAGTCCGAGCAGCACCTACTCACGGGGTTTATTTTATTTATTTATTTATTTATTCAATAAGTATTCTTCTATCCCGCCCCCTCCTGCTCACAGAGCAGCTCAGGGCAGCTGTTTCAAATGGCAAACCCAATACACTGGCAGGCACCATGTTCTGCCCATCACCACCCCTCCCTTATGACTCACAGCCATGGGGAATTCTGCGTCCAGGAAGCTCCCCCTGCTGTTTGCTTCCTGGTTTTCCCCCCGCCTTTTTGAGCACAGTTTTTGAGCATTCCAAAGCAAAATTAAACAGTAAGCCGCAGGGAGAGCAAAAGTGGTTAGCGTACTCGCTGCTCTGATGGCTGGAACCACTCTAGGTTCTTTCTCTGCATGGAGGCTGAGTGCACCCTAATAGACAGGGGAGGACTCATGCTTGAACACTGGCCTGGATTTGCCCACACGGCGGGCCCGTGATGCTCCCAGACTCTGCCGTGCATGGAGGCTCCGTGGAGACTCTATGGCGCATGGGAGCATGAATTTTGTGGTCACCTAATAAACAGGCAGCAAACAAGGGCTGCACACTCTCCTGGTGGGGGCTATCATCTCATCTATAAACTGCCAAGGTAGCAGCAGCAGCAACAGAGGTTTGCAGGGAAGAGAGGGCAAGGTATAAGTGTGTTTTTGTGTTGGGGAGGGGAGTACCACAGCTAAGGGGGTACAGTCTCAGAAATGTAGGGACCACTGACATAGAAGGCAGCTCATAGTGAAATCAGTAGATACAGAATTGTGACCTCAATATCTGAGATCATAGGTTTGAACATGCCATTGCATGTGGAGGAATGAATTAATTTTCATTCCTTCACATGCTTTGCAGGCAGGAGTGGTGAAGAATTTTCTGTCTGCAAGGTTTAGCTTTACCTCTGCTGTCAGCATTCTTATATAACTCCCTTGCTGTTATGAGGCTGAGAGATAGTGACTTGCCCATGGCTACCCAATGAAACCATGCCTAAACCATGATTGGAGCCCTGGTCTCCCATGCCCAAGTCCAACACTTTATCCATGAGGCTGTACTTCAGGGGTGGGGAACCTCAGGCCCGGGGTCCAAATGTGTCCCCTCGGCATGTTTTTATGTGGCCCCTTTCCAGTGCCTGAATCTGGCCCCTGGATCCAGTCTCTACCCCCAAGCACTGAAAAAATGAATTCAGGATAAGGGAGCAGAGATGACGGCGTGCTGTGCACACACGGGTAGGGGACAGATCCATGGCACAGATCCATGATCTGGGCCCTCCTTTTCTTTAATACACCCATTAAGCCCCCCCCCACCTCAACCTCTACGTAGCCTTCGGAGCTTGTACTAGTTTTCAATGTGGCCCCTGGGACAGAAAGGTTTCCCCACCCCTGCTGTACTTGATGAGAGCTGAAGTAATGTTGAGTAAGCAAGTCACAGATCAACAGCATCTGTGGCTGCAGTGTCCAGAGTACACCTTACAAGGTGCCAATTGCCTTTAACCCCTGAGAATGACACACTAATACATTTTAATAGATCTAACAAATGTAACCCTGGCTGGTCTGGCAGGGTTGGGGTTTAGAACTGGAGACCTCAGCTCTTATCTGCCTGAGCCTCTATCCTCTAAGTCAAAAGACCTGAGTCTCTCAGCTCTGAGAATAGCAGGCTCATGAACCTGTGAGTGGTTAGTCACCACTCACACCACTAGAGGGGGCCTCTGTGTCAACCCTCTCGGCTACACATTCCCCTCAGCAGAGGAAGCGCAACCCCAAGCTTCATAGGTTGAACCAGTTCAGGACCCACGTTGGGTGCCAAATGTAACCCTGTCTGGTCTGGTGTTTAGAACTGGAGATCTCAGCTCTTATCTGCATGAGCCTCTATCCTCTAAGCCAAAAGACCCGAGTCTCAGCTCTGAGAATAGCAGGCTCATGAACCTGTGGGTGGTTAATCACCACTCACACCACTAGAGGGGGCCTCTGTGCCAACCCTCTCTGTGACACAAATATGGGGATTATTTAGGGGCTCATTCACATTACACAATCTTTGTTCCCTGGCAAACTCAATGTTTGTCTCTCAGACTGTGTGTGTCCTGTCCTGTAGTCCTGTTCACACAGCAGCTGAACTCCCTGCTTCTTCCCCCACTATTTCCCTGTGCTATTTTCCACTGCGTAATAAAGATTATGGGGAAATACTCATATGATGTCCCTACATACAATGTTTCATAAGCAGTGTGGAGCAGAGAAGGGAGTCCCTGCTACAGGATACCCTGGCCAACCCAATACACTGGACATTTTTACATGCACCTTAAAGTGCTGGTCTTTCTATCTTCTGGGTTTACAAGTCCACAAGTAAGTTCTGGATGCATTCTTCACACACACACTGCCCTGAGGCAGTTCCTGCATGCATTCTTCACACAAACACTGCCCTGAGGCAGCCCAAAGTAGCCACAGCTGTAGATGTGAGGGGCTGCCATGGAAACTAAGTGACCACAGCTGTCTGGAGCAAAGCAGTTTACTAGGAGAACTTTTTACACACAAAAGTTCTGGGAGAAGTTCTATGCAGAAGTTCAAAGAGCCAGATGTTTAAGATCTGGGTAAGTGATTTAGACACAAAGAAAGTTCAGGATGTAACAGCAAACATGCAGGAGAAATGTGTGTGTAAAAACACCCACAGTTGTTACTTGGAGGAAGGAAGGGATGAACAGGACATGAAGTGTTTTCTCTGCTTTAAACAAATCACACAACACCACCATTACTACTTTCAAGAGTCAGATCCTTGCAAGCAAACCTTTTTAATCCAGTGGCAGAGAACACGGATCATCAAGAGGTATATATACATACAGACCGCAGCCCCAGTTCTGATCTGCCTCACCCCAGGTGGTCCATCCATCTAAAGGTGAGCTGCCAGATAGTGAGGCAGAGCAGAAGCAGAGTAGGCGTCACCTGCTCCGGACCAGCCCCACTTGCAGGGCTGGCCTTACCCTAAGGGGGGTCCAGGGCGGGGAAGAAATGTGGGGTTTTATATCCGGCCGGCAGGCCTAGAGGTGCTCCCCAGGTTAGGGGGTGCTCCCCACCTCAGGGGGCACTCCCCAACCTGGGGGCAGTGATCTACCCGGGCCTGAGCTTGGGGATGGGTGATGGGGCACTCCCCTCTGTCCATCCCCAAGCCTGAGCAGCCATTTGGATTACGACCGGATCACTTACCTGATCCGCTGCTGCCATTGCCACTGCCACCTCTGGCCTGGGCCCCGCACTGGGATTGGCCCTCCCCACTCCACTGCCTGGCACAATATATTGGCCAGGGGAAATGAGGGAGAGAGAAGCAGAGACCCCGCCTATCCCTCATTTCCCCTGGCCGAAACAGTCAGGCAGACAAGACAGTGGAGGGGCCAGCGGTGTGAGGGAGAGGCGGGGCCTCTGGCTTCTTCTCCCTCACGTCCAGAAGAAGTGAGGGAAGAAGCAGAGGCCCCACCTCTCCCTCACTCTCTGGGTGCCCCCCCCCGCCTGTCAGTTTCTCAACCAGGGGAAATGAGGGAGAGGCGGGGCCTGTGCTTCTCTCTCATTTCCCCTGGCTGAGACTGTGCCAGGCAGCGGGGGGGAGGGGCACGGAGTGTGGGAGAAGTGGGGCCACTGCCTCTCTCTCACTCCTGCTGCCCCCTCAATCCGACCCGATTTTTTTTTAAAAAAAGTTATTAAACCCCCCAACTCCCCCCCAAGTACGGGGCCCTAGGTGGCCGCCTCTAGCCTCCTCACGGTAAAGCTGGACCTGCCCACGTGCGGTGCTCCAGAACATCCATGAGCACTGCCAGCAGAGCAGGCCAGCCAAACAGAGAGCTGAGGTGGAGCTACGGTCCGTCTGCTCAGTGGAGGGCCGCTGCAGCTCTGCTCTTGGCTGGGAGTTGCCCCGGGCAACACCATAGAGTTGCGGGTGGCAGCCTAGAGCATTGGACGATCTGCCAACAACTCTATGGTGTGTGGTAGGGGAGGGAGGGAGGTGCTGCATGGGTGGATTGTGGGCTGTGGTAGCCGTCGTGTCCATTTTAAATGGACCCAGTAGAGACTGGATGTGGGCGGATGCAGTGGCCAGTCCAGCATCCATCTGAAGACACCCAAGGCGCACAGGAAGTGGTAAGGATTTCACACAGTACTCGGAATGTAGGTTTGTGCCACTACACTAACCTTCTAAAAGAGTGTTGTATTAATGATGCTTTTCATCAATCATCCATGAGGTGGGGTGGGGACCACTGAGAGCTGTTCAAAAGGCATCCTAGAGCGTCAGAGGGGGACCGCTGAGACCTCTGTCTGCCAGTAGAGCCACCGCCGCAGCAGCTGACTGGGAGATAAAGCTGTTTGTAAATGAACAACTCCTCCCCAGGTGAGTGATCAGAAGGCTGTTGTCTTGTAAACAAGGTTCTCCGAGATGGGTCTAATCATTCTCACAACTGGGTGGTGCATAACATGCTCACCATATTAAAATAATAGACCACGTGATGGTCTCGAGCTCCTCTAGTATAAAAGGCTCTCTCGCCCTCAGAATGACAGTTCCTTCCAACACTTTCTTGGAATATAAGAAAATTCCATGTGGGGCTGGAAGGGTGGGTGTTGTGAGAATGTTCCAAGCCATCTCAAAGAACCTTGTTTACAAGGTAGCAACCCTGCCCCATTTGAGAACTTTCCCTCTCCCACGCCTTCTTTTAAAAGGCTTTGGATAGGACCCTGGGGCTTACAATCTAAGGGGTTTATCTTCAATTTGTAGGGATGGGCGAATGCGGTTCAGAAGTTCAGAGTTCGGACCGAACTCGGTCTGTTCAGTTGACCGAACCAAACTTCTGAACTGAACTCGAATTTCAAACCAAACCGAACCAAATTTCCAAACTCCATTTTGTTCGCCCATCCCTAGTGGTAACACACACCAAAAAACCTGATTTTGAATGGCCGAACTTGGTTCGGAAGTTCAGAATTCAACCAAACTCAGCCTGTTCGGTCGACCGACCCGAACTTCAGAACCGAACTCGAATTTCAAACCAAACCAAACCAAATTTCCGAACTCGAATTTCAAACCGAACTGAACCGAACCAAATTTCCGAACTCCGTTCTGTTCGCCGATCCCTACCAATTTGAATAATCTTGGGTTTACAATCTAAGATATTCATCCCACATTTAAATGCCCTGGGGTTTACAATCTAATGGACTGTCGCCCCACCTCCTCCGGTTTCAGGGAAATAGATTTTTTTTTTTTTTAAATGTAGCTAATGTTTTTTTTAAACCTGAGACTTTTCAAAAAAAATTCCATGACTAAGTCATGACTTTTTTAGAAATTTACTGTGAAAAATACGTAGCCCTAATAATCAGTCAATCAATCATCATCATCATCGTCGTTAAGTTTTATTTATATAGTTCCAGCAATGTACCTGGCACTGGACAATCATTAGTCAATCATTCCAGTGTTTGTAGAAAATGCACATAACTGAGGTTTAGGAAATGAAGTCTTGTCCTTCCCAGCTAATCTTTTATTAGTGAATTTATAAACCGCAAACAGTGAGAAATAGCTTTCTTTGGTAACTAAACTAATATACTTGAAAGCACAAAGAGTCAATGAAAGTGAAGGTTTGTTATATTGTTTTTTAAAGTTTGTTTCCTTGCATTTTGAAAGTCACAAGGCAATCTGTCCTAGGCCATGAAATGGCAGCACACTTCCCACTATTGCTTTCATATGCATATACCCATCTTGCAATTGTTCAGCTTATAGTTCTGATATGTTACTGGCCTGAGGAAGGACCCTGTGTGGGCCAAAAGCTTTCAAGCACTCTCCAACAAGTTGGTCCAATAAAAGATATAATCTGAGTTATGTTGTCTCCATTGGTGACTTTGGGGACCAACACAGCAACCATCCTCTCTCTACACAAGGGATGGAGAACCTCAGGCCCAGGGGCTAAATGTAGCCCATGGCTAATTTTTATTTGACTTCTTTCCAGTGCCTGGATTTGGCCCCTGGATCCAGTTCCTACTCCTAAACACGGAAGAAGTGAAGTCAGGGAGGAAAGGAGCAGAGAGGAGGGCATGCATACAAGGATAGGTGGCAGATCCATGGCACAGATCCATGATCTGAACCCTCCTCTTCCTGAGTGCATCCTCACCCCCAGCTTTTATGCACCCTCATAACCATGTTCTAATTTTCAAAATGGTGTCTGGGAGAGAATAGGTTCCACTGCACCCCTACTGTAGACTGTAAAAGTTATTGACATACCCAGTTCCCCGCACTCTTAAAATTCACACTTTTCCTTATGGGCCTGATTCAGGCTGCATTGTGGTACACCAAAAGTGTAGTGCATCTGGCACAGGAATTTTATAAAAGCATCCCATTTTCTCAGAGTAAAAACTTGAAAACTCCTCTTTTAACCAAGGGCCCTTGCTATAGAATCACAGAGTGACACAGTTACATCTGCCTCTGAAAAATAAATGACAGAATGCCTGCTTCTCCTTTTGGTGGAAAAAGGCAATTTGATTCATCCTACTCATATGAGGCTTGCCAAAGTGTATCCCTTGCCTGTCTCTAAATATTGAGTTGAGCACACCTGAGTGAAATAGCACCACGGACCCGACTCCTTTGCAGGCACTGTGCCTGGATCATGTTTCCTATTCATGGGAGACTCTCAAACTTCGCAGAATCCAGGCCTGGCAGCTCTCCCAAGATATTTTCCATTTGCACATATTTCTAAAAATGTCTAGCTCTCTGCGACCATGCTCAGATGGAAAGCCTGACATCTGACGGACACTACCTTGAAAAGAGAAGCCAAGCAGCCTATAGCAAAGAAAACAAATGCAGAATACATCAACACTGGCCCCTGTCTTCTAGCCCTGGTTCAACAAATACCAGTGAAATATTTCACTGGGCTTCTCCACATGTTATAATACCTTGTGGTAAAGAAACCACAGTGCACCTACCCTGCAATTTCTCTGAATGTGTGAACACCCCCCCAGATTAGGGCTGAAACTTGATTCTCGATTTCTCGCATTTCTCAATGAGAATCAGGATTCTCAGTTCATTTTTGAAAACAAGAATGAGCCGAGAATTGCCTGGATTCTTGCTGAGATATGCAAGGATGTTGAGAACGGCCTCTCCCATGCCCAACCCCCTCCTGGCTCACTTGGCTGCCTGTCTAAGTCAGAGGCTGCTCTGGGACTGCTCTTCTTGCTCAGCTTCTCTGCAGGGGCAGGGGGGGGGGAGCGAGGAGGCTGCTTCCCATCTCGGGTGGGGGGGGGAATCACAGCGCATGCACAAAATAGCCACCTGGGTCGTTCTGTGCATGTGCTTCTCTTTTCCAAAATGGTGCCGGCAGTGTTGCTGCCATTTTGGAAAAGGACAGTAGGTCGATGTATGTGCGAACGGTGTCACGTAGGCACAGAATGGCTGGCCTTTTCCAAAATGCGGTGACTATTGGTAATTTGTAATCTGTTGCTGTACCTGAGGGTTGGAGGTTAGCAAGTGTAACGCCAATATTAAAAAAAAGCTCCAGAGGCCATCCTGGAAACTACAGACTAGTGACTGACCCTGATGGTACCAGGCAAATTGATGGACACAATTATAAAGAATGGAATTATGAGTATATTGACAAACATGACGTAAATAATGGGGAAGAGCCAGCATGGCTTTAGCAAAGGGAAGTCATGCCTCACTAAGCTACTGGATTTTTTGGAGGGCGTCAGCAAGCATGTGGGAAAGGGTGATCCTGCCAATATACTGTATCTGTATTTTCAGAAAGCATTTGATAAGGTCCTTTACAAGAGAGTCAGTGTCCTGTCGTAGATTGGTAACTGGCTGAAGGATAGGAAACAAAGCGTAGGACTAAATGATCAGTTTTCACAATGGAAAGAGTAAGTAGCTAGGTGCCCCAGAGGTCTGTAATGGGACCCGTCTTGTTTAATATATTCCTTAATGATGTGGAAAAGGGAGTAAAGAGTGAGGTGGTCAGACTTGCAGATGACACAAAGTTATTCAATATAGTTAAGTCTGGGTTGGACTGTGAAGAATTAGGATCTTGCATGATTTAGTGACTGGGCAACCATATGGCAGCTGAAATTCAGTGTTGACATGTACAAAGTGATGCACGTGGGGAAAATAATCCTAACTATGCATACACATGGGTTCTAAAAGTAGGTGTTACCACTTAGAAAAAAGATCTTGGAGTTACTGGGTGCTTTTAGACAGAAGGCAGCTCCAGGTCTGCCCACGCCAGCCTGCTTCACACCTGGGTTGGCCAGTCCATTTAAAAGCGCCCTGCCAGATGTGCAAGCAGAACAGGGAGCAGCCCCACCAGCACTGAGGTGGAACATCCCAGAGCGTCGCCAAACTAGGTCACCAGCCAAAAATGGAGCTGCTGACCCTCTGATCGGTGGACCCACGCTGCAGCTCTTCTGGCCAGCCATTGCCCTGGACAACATTATAGAGTTGCAGGCACCAGTCTAGAGTGTTGGGTGATAGCCTGAAGCTCTATGGTGCTGCACAGGCCGACTGCAGGCCGGGGAACCTGCTGGGTTTGTCTAAAGTAGACCCAGATGAGGCTGAAAGTGGGTGGATGTGGAGGTGCTCCCTTGGAGCAGCTCTGGGTGAAGGCAGTCTCCACATCTGTCTAACCACCCCCATTGCGGACCCATTAGGAACCTCGGCTCAGTGTGCGGCAGCAGTCAAGAAGGAAAACAGAATGCTAAGAATGGACAAAGGATCAAGAATAAGACAGAAAGTATTGTAATGCCACTATATAAATCTATGGTGCAACCGCACCTTGAATGTTGTGTGCAGTTCTGGTCATCTCATCTCAAAACAGATATAATAGAACTGGAAAAACTGAAGAGATGAGCAACAACAACAAAAAGATCAAGGGTATGGAATGGCTTCCGTATGAGGAGAGGTTCAATAATCTAGGGCTCTCCAGCTTGGAGAAGAGACGACTCAGAGGGGATATGACAGAAGTTTACAAAATCATGAATGGTGTGGAACGAGTAAATAGGGAATGGTTATTTACCCTCTCAAATAACACCAGAAGTAGGGGACGCTCTATGAAACTAGTTGGCAGCAGATTTAAGATAAACAAAAGGGAGTACTTTTTCACTTAAAGCACAATTGAGAACAAGTTCCACAACTGTGAAACTTGTTGCCAGAGGATGTTGTAAAGGCCAGTAGCATAGCTGGATATTGGTCGGATAAGTTCTTGGAGGGGAGGTCCATTAATGGCTATTAGTCAATTAGGTCGAAGGTTGCAACCTCTAACTGTTGGGAGCTGGAACCGAACAGCTGGGAATGGATTGCCCCATTGTGACCTGTTGTGTACTTCTGTGAAATGACCAAAGGTGGTCACCTTTGGAGATAGGATGCAAGGATCAATGAATCATTGGTCTGACACAGAATGGCACTTCTTATGTTCTCTACTCTTCATCTAACAGGCACACCAAAAACACCAATCTGCAAATAGTTCGTTTTTTCTAATAATGATATTCTGCAGTTTTTACATCCAATAATAAAATAATATAAATATTCACAGTAAAATTTCTTGCCTTTAAACAATCCTATTGTGCAGCAAATCTTCAAAAAATATTGTTTTCTAAAGCAAAAAAGGAAAAAAAAAATGCCTCTATAAATTTCATTCTGCAAATCCATGTTAAAAACATCCCTCAATTACAAGCCCCTGGAAACTAAATTCTAGGGCTGAAACGAAAAGGAAGTTTTCTTTCTCATGAAAATATCACGAGAATCGAGAATTGGCAGCAACATCTTGGTACAATCTTGATAACTGACCGAGATCTCGGCTGAGAAAATGTCCTCAAAATACCGTTTACTGTTATCATTTAGGGATGGGCAAACAGAACGCGGTTCGGATGTTTGGACATTCTGTTGTTTGGTTTGAAACCCAAGTTTGGGTTCGATTCAGCTGAGTTGGTTTGGTCGAACTTGGCCGAACCTTCAAAAATAGCGCTACCGAAACCAAAACCAAAACCTAATTTTTGGCCCTGAAAAGATGTTTTTCCCGCCCCTGAACTCATCCAAACACATCCGAACACGACAGAACTGTTCGGTCTTTCGAGAGTTCAGTTCGGACGTTCGTTTCGGATGTCGGAACAGACCGAGTTCGGTCCGAACTCCGAACATTCGAACCGCGTTCGCCCACCCCTATTATCGTTTACTGCAATTTACCATGTATGTATACTGATTAACCATGTATTGCTTACCACAGTACTGCGTTCATGATGGTAATGTGCATGCGCAAAATGCCACTTTGTGCATGCACTTTACCAAGATGAATGCAGTACATGGTAAGCGATACATAGTAAATCGGTAATTGTGGTAAACAGTAAACAGTATTTTGACTGCGACCCGCTCATCTAAAAGCGTAGCCCAGGAGACAAAGTTCCTCCTGCCCAAGGAAGAATGAACCCCATGAAAGGGGGGAATTGGCATCTCTTGCTCACAGTTTCCACTACATCTTGCATGTGTTGATCTTGTAAAGATTTTATTGTACACTCTTGTGCATGTCAGCTCCCAAACCAATCCCATCCTGTCACCAGGCATGCCACCCCAACTCTCAAAGCCTTTATTCTCTTGCACCTTCCTCTCAACATCCTGTTTGCCCTTCAGCTTGATACCTTGCTAACTTAATGCTTTAAAGCTCATACAGGTAGTCGGCTTATTATTCATATTCCCATTTAGGGGTAGACTTTCAAGTACCCAAACAAATTGTCCACGTCTGAGTCATGAATTTGCATATCTCTTTTCCAAGTATTCTGTTACTGTGTTTTTCTTGTTTCCAGTTTTTTGGTTTAGGTATTTGGGTTTTTTGACCATTCTAGTATTTTGGTTGTATCATTTCCAGCAATTGTGCATGTGCAGTAGTGCAAATATTGCTGCAGGATGCACCTGAAGTACTGAAATGACCAAAATATTGAAACACTGAAAAAACTTCGGAATGGCCCCTATGGGATTTCCAGGGCAGGCCTGAGCCCCAGCACCTCTATTTTAGCTACTTACGCACTGTGCAGGAGGAGAGGAAGAAGGAACACATTCGTCTGCCTTCCAGTCCCTCACAGCACCCTGCCCCTGCTTTTACCTCTCCATTGGGAGGGGAAGGAGAGTCCTGCACATCTCTGCGCCTCCTCAGCACTCCCATAAGTGTGTGCACATGTGTATGCATATGAACGTGCAATACACAAAAATACTTTATTTGTTTTAAAAAACTGAAATAAAATACATTTGCAGGGTCCAAGCCTGCCCCGGAAGCCATACTTCCTGTTCCATAAGCCACACCTCTTGGAGTAGAGCTTGGAAATGAACCCTATTCTCCAGCTAGCAACCCAACCACTGGACTTACCAATACCTGCCTCCCTACAGATGACTATAAGATGGGAGTCCTTGTGACTGAATCTATATGATGACCAGGGTAGGGAGTGGGGCAGGAAAGTCATTAATGAAAGCCAAATAAACCATCCTGCTTTTTTCCTGACCTTTGTTTCCAACCCCAAAATGGCTAATGTTGGCTTTTTTCTGGTCTTCCACATTTTGGGGCATACACTCCTACTGAGAAAATTTCCCAGGCTCCCCCCCGGTTCCCCTTGAATTTAATTGCCGTCTGAGCCCTCCATTCCTAGAGAGGGAACCTTGGGGTGCACGATTGTGCTTCAAGGCAGAAGGTTGCTAGAGGATCTGGAATGGTGTGTTTCAGCACCTGCAGCCATAGGAGTTTGTGCGTTGAGTGCGCACTAAAGTTTTCCCCATGGGTGCTTGAGCCTTGTGCAGTGATGGTACAAAGCTAAGAATGCTTAGCAGTAGGGATGGGAATTTCCGTTTTGGATAGAACCGAAAGTCCCCAATAATGGCCATTTTAGATTCATTTGAAATTCTGGTTCTTTTTCAGAATCGTTTGTTTTGGATCTTTTGCACTGATTTTTGTTTGGGATTTTTAACATTGTGGTTTTGTCCGACGAACCGCAATATTAAAAATCCGAGACAAAAATCAAAGCAAAGGATCCGAAACAACCAACACCAAAACGAGAACCAAACTACATGAGAACGGAAAATGAAAGTAACCAAAACTGAAATTTTGCACAGAGTCCCACCCCTACTTAGCAGCCTTTTGCTCATTTTGTTTCTAGAGCCAGGTCTGAGCATGATGTTGACCCTGATTCAGCTGCCAAAGTCTAGAGCTTGCTTAACATCTGGTATGTGAAGTTTTTAAAATGTGCTTGTTTCCTCTCCTCCCCTCTCCCTTCCTCCATGTCCTCTCAAGAAGCACAAGGGGCCCTCAGTTTCCTTCATAGAGGGGGGTGATTCCTTCATAGAGCAATAATGCTTCATTCACCCCTGGCCATCCCATGTGTAGTTGTCTAACCTACATCCCCTCCAGTCATAGCTATTTGACCTCTTGGTGGCAATGACACTGCTGGCTTGTGTAGTACAGTGATATTAGGAAAGTATTCAATATATTTTTAGCTGACTTTAATGCAATTTGGGAGCTGGAAACAGGGAGGAGAGCCAGTTCCATGTCATCAGCAATCTCTCCTCTGACCCTTGGCAAGTGCTTTGCAAACCACCAGCAACCCAGCGAATATTGAATGGGAACCTCCAGATTTGGAAGGATGGGGAACTTGAGGCTCTTGGGCCAAATTCAGCTGGTGGCTGTTTTGGTTCCTTTCCAGTTCTTGGATCTAACCCTTGGATCCAGTACCTATCCTCAAGTGCTAAAAGACTGAGCTCAGGGGAAGGAAGTGGAGATGGAGCAGGCACTCAAAGATAGTGGATGAATCCATGGCACAGACCCATGAGGTGTTTTTAGACAAGCACCTACCCACCCATCACCCAACCATACTGCATGTTGCAAGGCCGCATTGGTGCCCTACGCAGCCCTGCAACATGCATGATAAGCGGGTGACTGGTGGGTAATGGGTGGGGAGGCACTTGTCTAAAAACACTCATGGTATAGAACCACCCTTTTCTTTCTCTATTTTGACCAGACCCCTTAAACACTGCCACCCTCAACTCCTATTCAGCCCATGGAGCTTGTACCAAGTTTTGAAGTTCAAAAGATTCCCTATCCCTACTGTATAGTATAGTATAGTATAGTATAGTATAGTATAGTATAGTCATCCTACCTTGCTATTCCACCCATGAAAAAGCTGGTAAATCTCCCTTTATACGTATATTCAAGAGTGTTGTCACATATATTAGGACGATGGGAGCATTTTAAATATAACTGATGTGCTATCAGCAGGGACCCATGTTCAATGCATCTTCTTCTCCATTGTCGCCAATGGAGGAAATCACAGAGAACATGGGTCCCCGGCTACTAGCTGTAGCACAGAGATTCTGCTTCTATGCTTTGGCATCTCCATCAAACTAGGGATGGGTGAACGTGGTTTGGAATGTTGGAGTTTGGACCGAACTCGACCAGTTCGATCGACTGAACTGAACTTCTGAACCGAACTCAATTTTCGAACCAAACCAAACAAAATTTCCGAACACGTCTCTGTTCGCCCATCCCTAAAAGATAACATTCAATTTAGTTCAATGGGGTTTGAATTTACGAACTTTGTTCAGAAGTTCGGAGTTCGGACCAAACTCGAATAATTCAGTTGACCGAACCGAACTTCCAAACTGAACCGAATATCCGGACTGAACCGAACCGAATTTCCGAACTCGGTTCTGTTCTCCCATCCCTACATCAAACTTAATTAAACCTTGTGACTCATTATCTGTTCTTGGATCTCCCCAGTACTAGGTTATCCCGAAACCACCTAAATTAACACTTTTCTCACTGTACTTCTCTACTAGAGTTAGAATGAGTGCTACTGTACATAGCTACTTTGGACAAGATCAATAGAAATTCATAATAATCACCATAACAATACATTTTATTTATATTTCCCCCTATCCACACCCCTGCTGAATGGCACTTGGGTGTTTCACAACATTAATATAATAACACATCATAAACCAACTTAAAATCCATGTAATCCATCTTTACAGTGGAATATAAAAGGGGAAGAAAAATACATCAAGGGAAACCAGCTGTGGAACTGAGTTGTATATCCAGGAGTGAGATCCACACCGAGGAAACCACCACAGCAACGGCCCAATCACTCGCTGACTTAATCTGCGATGGCAGGCTCCCCAAACAGTGGGAGGTATCTCAGCACAGATGGTCACCAGGGCAAGGTTTCAACTTCCATGAGCATGTCTTGAATATAGCCAGGGCCTATATTGTTCAGGGCCTTAAAGGGCAGCAGCACAAGCTTAAATTCAATCTGCTACTCTACAGGCAGCAAATGCAGAGAACATCAATGCAGCCAATCTTTTCCATCACAGTGCAGAAATTCCACAACCCTTCACCTAGCTGGAAATGCATCTGTTTTTTGTGGTCAGCTGAAAAGAGACTTGCATGATTTAAACAGCGCAGAGTTGTAATTTGTCTCTGTTGGACAAATGAATTTAGTAAGTTTCTTGACTTGTTTTAAATGAGAAACGATAATCGAGAAAAATGCTGATTCTCGATGTGTGAGGTATTTCGTTCGTGGTCGGTAAACAATGCGGGACCACCTTGAATGCGCATGATTGCCTTGATTGCACCTCATCATGACTAATCCTGTCTTGCGGGATTTTGAAAAATTGTGCGAGCGGGTCGCGCAACTGCAACCCACTCGTCTAAAAGCGACCGAAGTTTCTGTAACCCAGTGGACACTGCATAGTTCTAAACTGTGTTCTGCATTAACTATTGCTCCCCCCTCCCAACTTTGCCTCTGTTGCTACTAACAAGACACAAAGCTCAAGGGGGAAAACAAAATACCATAGCAAAATTATGACAAAATCAAAGGGAAAGAAGCCAAAACAAACAGAAGCAAAACAATGTAGAACGAAAACTTTCCCATTAGGTTTCCCTTGTTCATGGTCCCTCTGGAAAGCCTCAGACTTGGAAAGAAAGTTATAGCTTTTCTGTGGGTCGTTTGAGCCATCTTACAGAACTGAAAAGAGAACGGATGGCCCTGCTGTTGATGCATTACAGAAACCTCTAGAAATTGTTAGTATTTTCAAGTAAATTCTATAGGGGCTTATTACAGAACATGAATTGCCCACTTTCATCCATGTCAGTTTAATTTCAGAGGTCCCTTACATAATGGGAGGAATAATCATCTATTCCTTCTTTTCGCGGAGTCATCCCAGAATTAAGGAAATGTGCTGATTCCCTAATTTACATGACCTAGCCCCAGTGCTGTATCCAGGGAAGTTGGAGCCTCAAGCAAAATGATAGTGTGGTCCCACTCCCAACATAAGAATGTCTGA
Organism: Sphenodon punctatus; assembly: GCA_003113815.1. NCBI lineage: Eukaryota > Metazoa > Chordata > Lepidosauria > Sphenodontia > Sphenodontidae > Sphenodon > Sphenodon punctatus. Next base: position 1,891,647 of record QEPC01014017.1, read on the forward strand.
TGGGTGCATTAGAAAAAGGATATTACTGCAATTAAGCTTTGATAGTTATTCAGTTAAGCATCACATTCCCTTCAGGGGATTGGGCTCTCAACACTGCAGACCCTATGGGCCCATATGTGATACATATGGGTAAAAAAGAGACATGCCAGTTGTGAGGTGACTCCCCAGCCAGCGCTGAAATGGAAAAGCACAGTCATCACTCCCCAGGTCAGCCAGTAGAACAGAACGGTCATGCCTGCAACTACTGGTGGCTGGAGAACCGTTCTACTGCCCCCCGCCCTCCCATGGGTAGGGTGGAGGACCACAACAAATATGCGGGTGGCCAGCCCCACCCCCTGGCATGAAGGGTAGCCATGGCAGGAATAGGCAAGGCCAAACAGACGCATGGGTCCACGTTGGCCCATGTGGATGGCCCTTGACCCGGGATGTTTGTCCGATGTTGTCTGGAGGATGCATCCTGGGCCAACCACCTACCCACCCCGGGGTGTCTGCAGCGCAACATCTGGCAGCATGGGAACACATGAGCGGTGAGTCCCAGGCCCAGGAGAGCCATAGTGCACTAACGCAGACCACTGGCTCATCTGTTTTCATGCATATGTTATTGTTTCTAATTTACTCTTGGGGCCTGCTTGTAGTAGGGCCCTTTCTGAATTGCCATGGGCAGTGCTTAATTTGTAAAAAAATAATTAATTCATTGGGGCCCAAATCTTTCCCAGAAGCCACATCTCCCAGCCCAGAGCTTGTCAAAGCAGGGAATTGAACCCTCGTCTCCAGCTAGCAGTCCAACCACTAGACTAACCTGCTTCTCTACAGCTGAATATAAAACAGGAGTTGTTGTACTTTAATCTGTATAATAGCCAGCACAGGGGGTGGGGAAGGAAAGTCATTAATGGAAGCCAAATATGGCCAATATCGGTCTTTTCCTGGTCTGTCACACTCCTGCTGAAAACGTTTCCTGGAACTCAGCCCTCTTCCTTCTGAAAAGTCCCTCCACAAATTAAGCCTTGACCCTGTGGCAGGGCTCCCCAGGTTTGAGGCTCTGTGGATCCACGGTTTACACCAGAGCTTCTCACAGTGGTGTTGTCATTTCCAAACACAAGGGTTACACTGCCTGGACTTAGCTGGATCGAGCCCTGCTTAGCACCTATTCGCATAATAGGATTCTAATCCTTGATAGGTGACCTCTTGGGTGCTACTTCAGCATAAACAACATTCATTCACACAACACTTTCACATTTGGGGAAACTGAGGTCCCAAGAGGCTTATTTATCATTATTGTTAATATTAGTACTATTTTTAACCAGCTGAGTTATTAGTAAAGATACAGGTATACAGGTATTTACAATTCATGCACCAGCACTCAGGAACATTATATGATTGTGAATGTTTGGCTTAGCTTTCGATCCATTCAAAGAGAGAGAATGTTACCTTCTTCAGATGCATGGTAGCCACACCCCCATAAGGTCCATGTACTTGTGCAGAGACTACCACCTCCTAACTCGCTTTAACCTCATCTGCGTTCTCTTGAAAAAAGGGGTTAAAGTAAGTTTAAAGTGCGGGGAGGGGAGGATAGTTACCTATGCAAACAAGAGGGATTATTGAGGAGGGAGACTTATACATGGAAGGGTCCATGCTCATGTTCAGGAGAATTTCCCTTGTCTATGTCTACACTCCCCCCATGCAGTCCTATAACTGCCCCAGCAAACATCATTGCTACCTTTCTCTGTGTCCATCACACAATGCATCCCACAAAGCCTCCCTGAAAGTTCCCTCTCTGCAAGTTCCTCCCTGCTTGTGAGAATGGTGGTGGAGAAAAGTATACATCATCGGGACAAAAAAACCCAACACAGATCCGGTATGTTCATGATAACACATTCTTAAGGAGGAACAATGTATGTCACTTCAGCCCAACACAGACACTTCAAAAGAGAAGCAGCACCTATTATTATAAATAAACTGAGGCGCACGTACTAAAACCAGTATTAGCTTTTCTTTTGAAACATCAGGTTCCCTTGAGTAGGGGGGTGAGGAACCCGAAGACTGATACGCCCTACAGCTGGTTGTGGGTTTTGTTACCCCTTTCCAGTTTCTGGATCTGGCCCATGGATCCAGTCCCTAGTCTCAAGCAGTGAGAGAGTGAGCTCAGGGGAAGGGAGCAGGGATGAGGACATGCAGTCAAGGATAGGGGATGGATCCATGGGCCACATCTGGACCCTTCCCTTACTCCCCCCATTCTGAGCTCACCCTTAAGCACTACTGCTCCGAACTCCTATCTCACCTGAGGAACTTGTACTCGTTTTCAAAATGGCCTCCGGAGGGAAATGGCTCTCCACCCCCACCATAGAATGAAAACAATTAGGATAGCAGTTCACAACACTCGACGCAACAGCATGCGGGAACAGAAGAGCACAGAAAATACCAATCCAAAATGACTCTCTCTCAGACAATTCCCTTTTCTTCCCTGCAATGATTCTCAGCTCCTCACCGTCTTCCTCCTCCAAGATAGGAACCTAAAGCTTAGGGATGTGTGAACAGAACGCGGTTCGGATGTTCGGTTGTTCGGTTCAAAACCCGAGTTTGGGTTCACCTGTTTGGTTCAGCGGAGTTCGGTTTGGCTATCCGAAAACAGCGCTATCAATACTGAAATCGATACCAAATTCAAAGATTTTTTTCTGTATCGGTATCATTTGGCCCTGGGACCACCCCTGGTCTCCACCCCTGGTGCCAGGAAGTCTACTCATCAGCTGCCTTCCCCTTCCAGTCATGTTTTTTCCACCCTTTAACTCATCCGAACTCACCCGAACATGACCGAACTGTTCGGCCGTTTTCGAGTTCTGTTCGGACGTTTGGTTCGGATGTCCGAACAGACTGAGTTTGGGCTGAAATCCGAACATCTGAACCACATTTGCACATCCCTAGAAGACTTGAGAACCTCACCCAAGGCCACATAAGAACCTTCTAGCAGAATAGGGACTAGAACGCATCATTGGGTATTTTCAGACGTTACGAGATCACGCTCAACCACAGTGAACCACGGTCAATCCCGCGGTGGGGCCAAAGCACCCTGAACGTCTGTTCAGCGGCCGCCAGATGTTCACCACAGTCAATACCCACATGGCGTCAAAATCAACCACGCTTCCGGAGCTCCCCGACGGACCATCTCTGAAAGCGTGGTCAAAGAGATTCCCGACGGGAACCAACAAAAAGTAAACTCTGGCCGGCAAACACCGGCCAGAATCAAAGGAAATGATTCCCAGCCGGGGACAAAGCACCCAGTGTCGCTGCCAGACAACGAGCAACAACACAGGCAGTGGGGGGAGATTTAAAGGGCACACAGCAGCAGGGGGACGGGGCAGGATGGAGTGAGGCGGAAGGGAGAGGCGAGCGGAGGAAGAGAGCAAGGGAGGAGGAGGAGGTGGAGGAGGCGGCGGTAGAGGCACGGGCAGGGGAGGAGGTGGTCGTGCTGCATCTGGAGGTGGTGCAGGGACAGCAGCAGCAGCAGCAGCAGCTGGGACGGGCTGACCCAGCACCTTCTGGGTGTTTTGACCACGGCCGGGAATCGGCGTCACGTCTGTTGCACTGCCCCAGCCCATGATCTGCCGGCCTGATTCCCTGCCGTGGTCCTGGACCCGTCACGTCTGTTCGGGGCTTTTTTTTTACCACGGGGGGTGGTTGTTCAGTTCATCCCCACCGGGAATCCACTGTGGTGAATCAGAACCGCGTAACGTCTGAAATCACCCTGTGTCTCCCAAGCATGGGTGTGAAAGTACATTGCATTGCATCCAGTCAAGTTTGTGGTCCAGAGGGCAATCCCTCTCCTTCATCCCAGCACCCTGCAACCCAATGTACTTTGTAGCTATTTGGTTACCGGCCAGAGTAGAATTTTCCAGGATGAGTGGACAGAATCGCTGTTGTTTTGGAGAATTCAAAGGGACAGGGCCTTATTCATTTTGATTTCTCAGCCATGGGTTTGAGGGGAGGAACTTTGCAATCCTTATCTAATTCACCCCCACAACAACTCTGTGGCATAGGCCACTAACATTCTCATTTTACAAGTGGGAAACAAAGGCTAAGGAATAGTGAATTGCCCAAGGGCACCAAGTGAGTTTGTAGCTGAGTTGGGATTTGAACCCTGGTTGTCAACCCATACTTTTAGCCATTAGGCCACGCTGACTATGGGGAGCAAAGGGAAGAATGACAGGTGAGGCCATTGGGGCACATGATATCAATATGGTGGTAAAACAGAAAGTGCAGCACATGCCTGCGTTTATGGGACTGAAGCATTTTAGCCCCTTCTGTTCAGATGGTGCAGGTTAGCAACTGACAATCTATGTGGCACACAAAGCAAACACCGATCTGTCTTTCGCTTCACTCCCATGCCTGTCACAAAATGCTAACAACACTCATTGCTTTCTTTTGCACTCTCCTTTTTTTTTTTTTTGGATGGCAGCGTTAGTAAATACGAGCTGACAGCTGACACGGCCAAGGAGTTACAAGATTTTTGACCCAATTCCTGACATTTTTGAAAAACATTGTTTGGGATAATCCGTTATGTGCTAATCACTTGGATTATCTATGTTGGAACCCTAGTCTTTAAACAGAAAAAAGAAATAGGGTTCAGAAAACAATCTTGCCCATTTATAAAGATGATACTGTCCTTCCTGGTAAGGTAATTTCCATAGAAACGTGCTCCCTTCTTTAAAACCAGAAAGTATCACTAATGACAATGGTACTGATTTTGTTATCACATGAACCAAAATTCACCTGGGACGTTTTATACGTTTTAGGGTTAGAAGAGGTAAGGGCACATATAGGGCAATTTTTGGAAGTGTCCCTCATCATCTAAAGTCCTTATGTCAGCGGTGTCCATACTTGCTGGAGTTCTACTGAAGTGTTGTGTCAACCTTCGGAGATCTACCAGCTACAAAGGGCGTGACCTGACTCTAATTTGCATACGCCCTCCCTTATCTGCATATCCATACCCCTCATTTGCATAACCACACCCCCATCCAGAAACTATAACCCTGCTTCCCACCCAGGTCCTCTCACCCCTCCCATACCTCCAGCTTCCCCCACCCCACGTCCTCTCACCTCCCATACCTACCAACTTCCCCCATCCCAGGTTCTCTTATCCCCCTGTCTTAATGGGCAATAAATTCTCATGGAAACCTGTAGGACTGGTCAATTTATTACTAATTTTATATATACTGGCTAAAGAGTAGTTTATTTCTGGAAGGTATTAACTGTTTATATACTGTATTGTTGTTTTAGAATTTATTTATTTGTATATCTATGCTGTTAATAATAATTGTAAAATACATTATGGTTATACAAACAATAAACTCTTTGATGTTATCCCCCTGTCTGATACTCTCAGCTTCCCCCATCCCAGAAACACAAACAACCTAAAAGAGAATACCCCCAAATGAATGTGCAAGTACTCATTTTCAGCCATGGATATTGTTTGGGTACCTATTGTTTTTATCCTGAAAATGTGGATAATGCCATAAATACTAAACCTGCTACCTGTTTCATCTGTAGGTGGGCCACTGAAAAGCAGGAGAATCTGCTGTTATGTGGACACATTGGTATGTGATAAAGCAAACACAGATTAAGGAACATGTGGTGAGTTAGCAAGGAGGAAGGGTGTTGTGTGCATAAGACCTATATTTTAAAGTGAATATCTACATAGGACCCCAGATGCTGGCTACTGCAAACTGTCTAGATTACCCAGATGACTAGAATTACCCAGATGCCTGACCCTTCTTTTTCAAATACACAATGTAAATTACTCCAATGAATCTGGCTGAGTGTAGTACTTGTGTCAGTGGAGAAAGCAAGCATTGATGACAGTGGAGCTAGTGATCAATTATGTCATCTTAACTGCATGCAAAGTTCCGATGAAAATCTGGCATGTGTAGCCTAGCAAAAGAGGCATTGGATTTGAACCTGGGAGACGAGGGTTGGAGTCCTGTCTTAGACCACATTCTCACTGGGCAAAACGCACAGCATTTGCCTCCGGGAAAAACTCCAGGAGGCAAATGCTGCACATGTTTAGTCTGGTGGGAAAGCAAAGCCATGCAGCTTTGCCTCCGATCATGCGGAGCTTACAGAGCACCATTTCCCAGCTCTGTAACCTCCACATGATCGGAGGCAAAGCCGCACGGCTTTGCTTTCCCACTGGACTAAACATGCGCAGCATTTGCCTCTCGGAGTTTTTCCCAGAGGCAAATGCTGCACATTTTGCCCAGTGAGAACGTGGCCTGCACTCACTGGGTTGACTTGGGCAAGTCATTATCTCCCAGCCTCAGTTCTCCATCTGTAAAATGGGGATAATAATGACCTACCTCACAGGGTTGGTGTTAGAGTGAACTACAGGGTCTTTACAAAAAGAAGCAACCATTTTCCTGGTGTTTATTTTCTCAAGTTAGATACCTGTAGTACCGTATCTAGTATCACTGTGTGCAGGAATGTTGGGAGTTTAGAGTTCTGAATCAGTTTAGAATCAGTACTGTTACCATAATGACCAAAATGGCGTACAGTATAGACCTGTTGCCCCATAGAACCTAGAGTAGCTGCTTACAACATAGAATGGTTGCTTCTTTTTGTAAGGACCCTGTAGATAGTTTAAAATTGTTTTATATATATTTTATATATATATTTATTGTTGGAAGCCACCCCCGAGCTGTTCTCAGGAGGGACGGGGTAGAAATCTAGAAAATAAATAAATAAATAAAATAAATAGGAAGTGCAAAATGCTTTCAGCACTGGAAGTGCTATAGAAATGATTAAGAATACTCTATAACAAATGGGCAGGATCCTGATTTAGTGTAAATCGGCTTCCATAAAGCTATGCAAATTTGTAAGTAGGTAAATACAGACGTGCGGCTGCTCCCCGGGCTGCCCTGGGGTGGAAAATCATGGGAGACACGGCCCGGGTCAGAATGGGACACTGAACTGATGAGCCTGCGGCCAGGAAGCCACTACCTTCACGGCCCAGGTAGGGTTGGGAACCCAATAAATGCGCAGGTGGGCAGCCCTACCCATGCAGTGCTCCCAGAGACCCACCCACCGCCATGATGGGCAGATATGGTGGCCAATGAGGCACAGCCATGGTGGCCCCTGGTCTGGCCTGGGTCGGCCACACGGGAACAGATGTGCTAGTCCACTTCGGCCTGCTGTGGTTTGGGTGGGCCTTTGCCCAGGCTGTGACCATGGGGATTTTCCGAGGTCACAGCCTGGGCCACCGACATGGCCAGGGGAAATCCTGGGCCAACCACGCATGCAGGTGGGTCCCAGGCTACAGTGGGTCAAAGTAGGCCACGGCGGGCCACTGTCCTGCCAGTTCTTCTTACCACCAGTGTTACTGCACCTATAATAAACATTGTTAGGGGTTGAAGAGTACATAATCTAGATTATAGGAGCAAGAAGAAATTGTATTAGAAAGTGTAACCTTAATTCTACAGATTCAACATTTCTCCCCACCCCCATTTTTAAGAAGCCCATATTTACTTCGCAATTCTGAATGTCTGAAGTGTTCTAAAAATTTGAATTGCTAGATACTTATTGTGAATAGCTTATTCGCAAAAATGTTCGCAACACCCAATTTTTGCATAGTGTTTTATGATGCAGATTACGAATGAATCCACTATGAAGACTTACTAGATAGCATGGCTTTACTACCATGAGTAGAGCCACAAACGTCACGTAGCAAACACTATGGGCCTGGCCCTACTTGTCCAAAGCCTTATTGTGCACTTTCTTTGACACACAGAGTAGTTCATTTGAGACTAACAGGACAGCTCACACAGGAGACGGGTGAGCAGGTCAGTCTTTGCAGGATTAAGAACTATGTTCATTATTATTATTTACAAGACGGAGTCTTAAATGAAGGCAAAACCAAAAGAGAATCAAAGTAAAATAGTGAAACATGATGCTGAGGACAATATGAAATCAACAAGACAGCAAAGCAAGACAAACAAAATACGAGCAGTTCTATATGCATGTGTATCTCTCTCCCTCTGTGTGTGTGTATAATTAATGTTTACTGCTACGAGACATTCCTTGATAGAATAACTTCCCCCCAGTGATTCTGGTAATTTGGAGGCTATTCTGTTCCCTCTTTTAATTTTAAAGACCTTTGTAGCTAAATTGAGCTGGGGAGACTATTGCTCTTGAAAATTATGGACAGATAACTGTAGCTGCAGGCAAAGCAGATGCTGCAAGAGCTTTATCTCAGAGTTTCCCCAATGCACCTCAATCCCGACCTGAATCAACCCTATTATTACTGTTAAAGGTCTCTCTAGAGCAGGGATTACCAACTAGGCCAAATTAGACACACACAACATAAAATCTGTGTTTGGGGTTATCTGTTCAAACCAGGCTCTTGACTCTTCTTACCAGTGTGGATGTTAAAGACCACCCGCACCACCACCTCTCTATTTCCTATGCCCTCCCTACAAGTAATGCTATTAACCCTGGTGCTCTGGCCGAGTGCCAAAGCATTTTGAACTATTAACATTACTAATGTATTGGTCGCACATTTTGCCCAGTTATCGCTGTCAGTTTCAATTGGGTATGACAGTGCTGATCAGCAGCGCTGCTAAAAAAAACGGCTCTGGAGGAAGTGGCTTCCATCAGCGAACAGAGCAGTTCTGTCTCTGAGCAAAGCCAACTGGACACAGTGCTCCCCTTGCTACACAGTCGGGCAGTTCCCCCTCCCCTCCACACCAATATAACCCTCCAACCAACCACATATAAAAGGGGAGTGCCGTGGAGCAACCTCTCTAAGGGCCATCTTCCTTCTCCATAATGAGAGTGAAAACACACACAGAAAGAATCCATCTATGCCCTTTGGAGCAAAGTTAACAGTCCCTCTGCTCAGTGACCTCCTGGGATGGGTCACAGAATGCAGATGTTGGCTGAGAGCTACAGGGTGTACAATAGTCAAGCCAGCCATGCAGCCAGGTATAAGCAAGTGGGCAGGTTGGAAGGCAAGCAGGGAACAGAGATAAGCACTGTGGGGGAACCCCCTTGTTCTTTGTGAGTTTTGGCCTAGAGACCTCCACTTTCTAGGCGACAGTCAGACCCAGCCCTCTTGAGACTGTTCATCCCAGCCGGGCCAGTGCGAGAGAGATGGATCAGAAATACAATTGAGCTCCCACCACTTCATATTTTTAGCATGGTTATCCATTTTTAGCATGGAAAGAAGTCTTATTAAGCAAGCTCAGGGTGTCTCTAATAACTTTAGACACTGCAGGCTGATCTCAGTTATTAAACTTGGCAGATATACAGAAGGCCCAAATGTAAGTAGGAACCACAAAATCGTGTATCAATAGATGCACCTTGGGAGAGATATGGCCCCTTTGTGTCTGAAAATACGACCATACGACCACAGACTTACAGTGAGCATCAACGCTCCTTAATAACTTTGCATGATGCAAGCTGATTTTTACCAAATTTGTTGGGTGTGTGTGTGTGTCGAAGAACCACAATAAATAGTGTCCCCAAATTTCATAATAATCAGTCTATCAGGAGATGTGGCCTCTTTCGTTAATCTGAAAAATCACACTGATTTACACTGAGCATTGCTTCCTCCCCGCACTTAGGAAAACAAACCTCATTCATTCATGAGATTGCTGCACAGACTGATCAAGTCAGTATTTTTGTATACCTTTTTAAAAAAAACAACAACATAGGAGTTGAGTAAGGTATCCATTACGCATAAGGCACTTTGGGATGAATAGCAATGTGTAAATGGTAATTTGGCTTCTTTTTTTTTTTTTAGCATGAGAGTCATTTTACCTAAGGTTATTACTTAGGTATATGGGGACAATCAAAGGTACACACACACACCAAGTACATACATGCACCAAGTGCAGAATATGCATGCACCATGTATATGAAATGAATGCATTGTGCATGGTTCTCACATGGTGCGCACACATCCTGTGCTTGCTGTTGCATACAACGCATGCATGATGCATGTGTGCACGTTGGATTTGGTTCTCTATATAAATACGTTTGAATATATTTATATATACACACTGGTGTGTATTTAAATATATATCAAGTATATTGGGGTGCTTTCTGACGTTACACAACGTGCTCAATTTGCCTCCGGAAAAGAATCTGGGAAGCAAATTAGGTGCAGCTTTTGCCACAGGGGAAAATTAACCCATGGGGCTTTGGCAGCGATTATGTGAGGGATGGAGAGCCGGGAAATCCAGCTTTGCACCCCCCCCCACATGATCATCGTAAAAGGCACATGGGTTAACTTTTCCACATGACAGAAGCTGCGCCTAATTTTCCCCGTGGAGATTTTCCCAGAGGCAAATCAGGCACGTTTTGTAATGTTGGAAAGCACCCTCAGGCTCTGCCAAGCCAGAAACACTAGGCTGGTGAACCCAGTGCATTATCCTCCCCTCCTAATTTCAAATTGTTTTAAATGATCTCGTTGTTTTCGTCTCTGAAGAATTGATTGGAGTCGAGGATTACTTGAAGCCTTGTATCACTTGGTACATTGACCACCTGTGCAGTCCAAAAGCTTGCATACCCTCACCAACAGAGGCTGGTCAAATAAAGACATCATCGGAACTACACTGGGTATTTTTAAATGAGCAAAGGCAATGGGTGAAAACAGACATGATGCTAACCACCCTTTAACCACCCTTGGTGGTTATTTATGCATGTTGCAGGGCTGTATTGGTGCCCTATGCAGCCCTGCAACATGCATAAATGACCACCAAGGGTGGTTAAAGGGTGGTTAGTGTCATGTCTGTTTTCACCCAATGATGGCGGGGTCCCTCTTTCAACAAAGCACTTGAGAATGTCACCAGCCCCCACATTCGCCAATGGGACTTTAAGAACACGTGTGCTTATGTGCTTTCTTTGCTGACTCGCATAGACGTAGCATGTTCTTAAAAGCTCACCATGCAGCAAAGTGCATTTTGCTGAGTTAGGACCAGACCACTTCACCATCCCCATTGCTCAGCTCTTGGAAGACTCCTCCCTATATAGAGCAAATCCTGTACTGCCATAGAAGCCTCCAGAAAAACACATCCTTTCAAAGAAGACTTCTGATCTCAGCTCAAAATGAGTGGCGAAAGATTTGTTTGGAAAGCTGAGCCAAACAAACCTTTTCAATCATACTTAAAGAATAACTGGGTTATTTTTATAAGAAACTGGAAAGCTCTTGCTTGAGTAGAACATGTAAGCCAAACGCCACAAAAAGCATTGATCAGTTTATGCAAACTTTCAAAATGGAAAGGTAAAGAATGATTTCATGAGTTCATAAGGAGCACTTGCAAAATCATGCTTATTTGCTTTCCTGAATATAGGAACAGGAACGGTACAAGGAAAAGGTCAAAGGCCTGGGAATTTTAAGCTTAAAAAAGAAAAGAAAAAGAAGATGATGAGGGACATGATTGCAATTAACTACAAGGCTGCCATAAATTAGATGAAGAACTGTTAATATTCTCCACTGCTGCAGAAGATAAAACAAGAGGGAATGGAATTAAATTGCAGCAATGTAGATTTCAGTTAAATATTAGGAAAAACTTCCCAACTGAAAGAGCTGTATGAGTCATGGAACAGATTTCCTAGGGAGGTTGTGGAATCTCTGTCATTGGATGATTTCAAAACCCAGCTGGACAAGCATTCTGATGCTGCAGGTAAAGTGTATCCTGCCTCAGAGCACTGGGGTTGGATTAGCTGATCCCCCGAGACCCCTTATGATTCTATAAGTGTCATGCTAGGTTAGACCAATGGTCCATTTAGCTCAGTATCCTTTGTCCCAAAGTGCCCAGCAGCACTGAATGCTTCTGGGGATGTGTACAAGAAGAGTGCGTATCAGTGTGCCAAAGCAGGCCATATTGTCCTCAGGATCGGGCCTCTTTTGGTGACGCTGCTGAGCATCCAGCGTCCCAGTGGACAAACTTCTGTGGAAGTCAAAAGCACTCTGCACTGTACAGGACAGTGCCTTATAATCAGAGGGTCTGATTCTGCTCCAAATGAAACCAGTTTTATACCAGTGCAACTAACTTCAATTTGGCTATGAATGATTTGGATCACAACAATCTCCAAAGAGGAGCAGGGTCTCATTTTGCCCGATGCTGTACAAGTGCAAAGTAGAAGCCTGCTACCCAACCCGAAGCACTTAGAATCTTGCTTATGACACCAGCGGCTGGGAGGACACACAAGGAATGGAGAATACAGGAGGGACAAGCATAACATTACCACAAAAACATGGTCAAGAGGCCTTATCTTGTAGTTACTCTAAAGTTCCGGTATGCTTACCAGAATAATGGCTGCTGGCATGAGATCTGGCCTATAAAATTGTAGCACGCATACTGGTCTGCTATTTTCACCTTCATTATGGACCCAATCCTGCCCTCCTCATGGAGGCAAAACTCCTGACAGTATTAAAGGGAGATCCTCCTGGCGCCTGCCTCAGGAATACAGGATCAAGCTCTTTCTTTGTGTATGATTTCTTAGCATACAACAACATCATATCAAGTCAGAAAGATTATAAGGAGCTGAATCATCCGCTCCTTCTTCAAGCACACTCCCAATGCAGTTGAATGAGGCCTTTAAATGATGTTTCTTTATAGCAAACCTTGGAACGATCTACTCACTCACTCAGCTGGCCTGAATTTATTCAGTGGGAGAATACCACCCCCACCCCACCCCACCCCACCGTCCACTATCACCAAGGTAAAGGGTACATGAATTGGTGAGCTACTGACAGCTACAGGAAAAAATTGCAATGCTGTTTTACACTGACCTCCCTTCATTTTTACTATCTTGGTGAGAAAATTATTCTGACCTAATTAAATATTAAATACACGGTAAAATGTGATAGAAACAAACCTTGGGCGTTGACAATCAAGGTTCATCTTCTATAACTTGCTCAGCTGGTCACACCACTGTATACGAGAAAGGCATGAAACATCCTTCAGCGATACAACAGGAGTTTGCAAAAAGATACCTCTGTCCTTTGCAACAATGACAACAGACAAATGAGAATGCAGCTCTTTGATTTTAAGTGACCAAACGCTTTCATTTCAGTCTTCACTATCGCAGCTGTACAATGCAATATTAGCATGACGGAGATGCTTGGTCGTTACCCTTCGGGGATATCTAAATTGTAAAATCCATAGTATTGTGAAGGATGTGCTGGGAAATAAAATCTAAAAAACTCAACTTCCTTTTGATGAAAGGTGGTTCGTTCCTGCTTAGTGCAAGATATAAGCCACGTGACTGATATTTAAATAGCACTTCATGCCTCGACAGATCCTTTCAAGTCCCATCTATTCCGAAATATGGTTTATTAAAAAAAAGTGAGCCATCTCCACAAATGGCATGGATACGCAGTTGATCAATGCACATGTTAAAAGGAATTTGGAGTGTAAATAATAATAATAAAAATGCTTTGCAGATACTGCACACATGACTTGCGTTCAAGTTTTTCTTTCTCTCAGTGTTTTGATCTGTTGTGCACTTGGATCAAAGTTAACAACCGCAAACACTACCCTGCGTTTGGAGAAGAAAAAAAATCTCAAAAATAGACCAGCTGTAGAAAATTACCCCAGAACCAAACTAAAAAACCAAAACAAAACAACACCCCCCTCCCCGGGATAAAAAGCACAGGACTGGATTATTATTATTATTAGTAGTAGTAATAGTAGTAGTAGAAATTTAGATGCAGTAAGATCATTAATAAAAGTATAAAGAAATCGATCTGCAATTTTAATAATTTAAGGCTCACAAAAAACTAACATTATCTTAACAACAGCAATAACAAAAACAGTTGGGTTTTTATGGTTGAAGGTTGAAAAAGCACCAAATTCACTTCACACACTAGAAAAAGAAAAAAAAGAATTCAAAACAGATTTGTAACTGTTCACAATCAAGTGGAAAATTCTGGACGTGTTTCTTGGATAGTGTTGCTAGTGATTTAAACAAAGTCCTATTTCACAAGGAAATCAGTGTCCTTGTTTGTCCATAAATACAACTAGACACCTCTAGAGAAAAGAGCTTGAAAATATTGCCATTGGAAACTACTGGAATGGGGGGGGGGGTGTATTAAACTCTGGATAAGTGAATTAGATACAAATGAATACCCAGCATTTGCCAAAACAACCTCATTTTTCAGCATATGCTCTTGCATCAATGCAGCACAGTTTGAGTGTGTGTGTGTGTGTGTGTGTGTGTGTGTGTGACCCCTTTGTGCCTTGGGGGAGAGGGGGTTAGCTTTAAAAACGTATATTCCTAGAGATCAGTTTAGAAGAATTAAAAAATATAACCTGACTTCAAATACTAAGTGGTGCCTGTTTAGTCCCACCCATCCCTTATCAAAAGAAAAGAAAAAAGTTGCCATCGCAGCAAATCCTTCTGTATCCCAGTAACCCAATCTCTTTCCTCCTGTCCTCACAGGTCCGTTTCCCTGTTGGTGTCCAGACAGAGGGCATAGAGGGATTTTTTGAGATCTACATTGCTTTTAGCTTTAATATTGGTCTTCTCCACGGAGCCAGTGCTACTGTTGACCCCCTCTATGTTTTCCAAGTGCACAACAGACCTGCTGAGAGAGATTTTGCTGCAGCGTCTCTTGAGGTCTCCGGCAGCTGTGCTGCCCTGAGCGCTGCTCGGCTCCTCTTTGAGGATGGCCTGTTCCTCATGATCAGTTTCTCGATGGTAGAAGTAATTGAAGTTGGAGACAATGACAGGGACAGGCAAAGCGATGGTGAGCACGCCGGCTATGGCGCACAAAGAGCCCACAATCTTCCCTCCTACCGTGACAGGCCTCATGTCCCCATAGCCCACCGTGGTCATGGTGACCACCGCCCACCAGAACGCATCGGGGATACTGGAGAAATGCGAGTCCGAGTCATCAGCCTCGGCAAAGTAGACAGCGCTGGAGAAGAGGATCACGCCAATGAAAAGGAAGAAGATGAGGAGACCCAGCTCTCTCATGCTGGCTTTCAAAGTCTGGCCCAGGATTTGCAAGCCTTTGGAGTGCCTGGAGAGCTTGAAGATGCGAAAGACCCTGACCAAGCGGATGACCCTAAGGATGGCCAAGGACATGGCTTGCTGCTGGCCCCCGTTGTTGCTGGTACTGGAACTAGTACTGGTGCCACCTCCTCCTCCTCCTTCCGCAGCCTCCTGGCGCTGCTGCTGCTCGTGTGCCAGCTCGGTGCCCAGGGTGATGAAGTAGGGAATGATGGCCACGATGTCAATGATGTTCATGATGTTCCTGGAGAACTCGGGCTTGCTGGGGCAGGCGAAGAAGCGCACCAGCAGCTCGAAGGTGAACCAGATCACGCAGGTGGTCTCGATGATAAAGAAAGGGTCGCTCAAGCTGCTGGGGGGCTGCTGTTGGGTGGTCTCCCCCGGGGTGTCATTGAGCGCTCCCCCCAGGGAGGGGATGGGCACCTGCAGCTCCCTCTCGTCCCGGAACTCAGGCAGGGTCTCCAAGCAGAAGGTGATGATAGAGATGAGGATAACCAGGACCGAGACGATGGCGATGCCCCTGGCGGAGCTGGAGCTCTCCGGGTATTCGAAGATGAGCCACACCTGGCGCTGGAACTCGTTGCGCGGCAGCGGCTTCTCCTCCTCCTTAATGAAGCCCTCGTCTTCCCGAAAACGCTCCATGGCCTCCTCGCCCAGCTGGTAGAAACGGATCTCGTCGGCGAAGACATCGATGGAGACATTGACCGGCCTGCGGAGCTTGCCCCCAGACTGGTAGAAGTAGAGGATCCCGTCGAAGCTGGGCCGGTTGCGGTCGAAGAAGTACTCGTTGCGCAGCGGGTCGAAGTACCGCATGCGTTTCTCCGGGTCCCCCAGCAGCGTGTCCGGGAACTGGTTGAGGGTCCCCAGCTGCGTCTCGAAGCGCAGCCCGGAGATGTTGATCAGCACCCGCTGGCTGTGCAGGGCGCTCTCACCGTCCTCTTCCTCCTCGGCGGAGGCAGCCATGGCCATGCCCAAGCGGTGCCCACCTTCCTCCGGGGGCAGCATCGCCTCCTCCTCGCCTACGCCCGGGTGGGGGCGCAGGAGGCGCGGCGGAGGTTGGGGAGGGGGCGGTGGCGAGGGGCCCCTGGAGACCGACACCCTCCGGATGGTGCTTCCCGAGCTCTCGCGCCTGCTTCTCCAGCCGCTTCTTCCCCCGCCACCTGGCCCCGGGAGAGGCTGCTCCTGCTGCTGGCAGCCCTCCTTGCCCCCGCACTCGCTCAGCCAAGCCGGGGAAGGGGCAGCGACGGAGTTGGGGATGTGAAGCAGGTCCCCCCGCCGCCGAGCCCGAGTGCTGCCGCCGCCGCCTCCAGCATCCTCGCCTCCCCCGATGGCCGTGGCGCCTCCGTTCTCCAAAGTCACCAGCGCGATCTCCATGGGCAGCAGCAGGAGGAGGACGCGGCGCGCATGCTGCGCTCTCCTCCCACTCCGCCTGCCAGCCAGCCAGACACCGCCAGGCTGCCCTGTCCGCCTCCCTCCTGAGCTCTAGTGAGCTGGGGAAGGCAGCCAAGCAAAGCCCAAGGGAACCGCGAGGGGACCCGGATATGAACGAGCGATCATTATTCTTGACGTCAAGGAGGATCCCTTCTTCTCCGAGCCCCCTCCCTTCAGCCCCCCTTGCAAACAACCGTCCGCCTCCCTTGGTTACCGAGCGAGATGGAGCATCCCTGTCTGGCAGATCCCTCCCCATCCCCAGCCCGGCCCCCCTCGCCCACCCCTCATTGCAGCAGCTAGGGAGGAGGAGCAGGGGATGCTTGGATACACAAACTGATGGGCTCCATCGCTCCCCGGGGAGACATTCCATGGGAAGGGGTTGCCTCTATTGGCTTCCCTTGGGAGGTAGGAGGATCCCCCTCCCCGCATCCCCATCGGATAAACAGTAGCGCCACTGGCGTCACTTCGAATTCACACTGGTCCGAAGCTGCGGGGAAGGGAGGGATGCTTTTAGGAGGCTGGAGAAGACGACAGCACAGTTGTTGCACGCTCGGGTGAACGCCTTGCAAGGGAATTCTACTGGGATCCACGGGAGAGCACTCGTCCTAGAGGAGATCAGGAGCTTCCTGGGGGATGATACAATAGATACATGTATTAGAGTCAGGGCTCTTACCGCTCAGCTCCGGGAGAGCGAGACGCTCTTGTCAGTTACACCTGCCCGGACTGTCTACCCCCACTAATGCCGATGGATTTGCAACAGAAGCGCAAAGAAATTGGCTACTAGAATGTAATCGCTACACTGTACATTTAAAATGGCAGGAGAAAAGGCTGCCTTATTCCTTCCTGGGGTCCATGAGCGATTGGAGTTATATAATTGGAGCTTATCTTTCCTATAGTGCATGCACCCCCCAGCTCCCTACACTGGCCGGTTTTTTCTCAAATAAAATACACATCCCCCACCCTCAGCCAGCACAGGCTGAAACAAAGGATTAGGTGTCTGTCCCCATTCATGGATTATTCCTTAAAGGGATTTTATACAGGGAGGACCAGCCAGAGTCCCCACTTACAAATAATGAACATAATAACCAGGAATGGAAATAGACATATTCACTTTGGGGGTCCTTTGGACCTTTCCTCCCAGGATTGACATAGACAGAACACATTGTTTTTAACATCTCCCTCATATTTGTTTAATCTGCAGAGAAAGTGTTAGTTGGCCTTCGCCTCAAGTCCAGACTAAACAAGAAAACATGGTGTTTTAATTAGAATACACTTCAGCTCTGCATTTTACCCAGGCAGTATATCAGATACCTCTTTATACACCTCTTAACCCATATCAATTTCAATAGCAGTAAATTGGCATTAAACATTAGCATAGCCAGGGCAATCGCCTCTTTCTTTTCGCTGTTATACCTGCCATCCCCAGTGATACACCTACTTAATTTCTGTAGGGAAGTCTGAACGTTTCTAAGAATACTATAATATTTGCTATTGTAAATGCACATTGAGCATCTATTAAAAACGTTTCCTGTGGCTTGCTTAAACTGGCTGGAGTAAAACACATATCGTTAACAAGAACGATTCCCCTAGCGCCAAGGCTATGCATCACCTCAGTAACATTATGCCCATTTCAGCTCCTCTACTGTGCTCAGAAAGCTGTGTAAATGAATGCCCACTTTCCTAGGGATTAATTTGTTTCCACTTAGTGTGAGATAGCACCTTTGTCATGCAAAATGTGCCCAAAAGATAGGAAATGTTCCTGAAATAGAAAAGAAAGTAATAATGTTAAATGGTTGTCATTACTGAGTATTTCCCACCAGCATGGTCATTTTGTATAATTTCCCTCCAAGAATTTACACAATATCAGTGGCATGTCTAGGTTACAGCCTAGACAGCTGAAACATTAGGGGTAAATCAGGAGGGATTTTACTCATATGAGTAGCCCCTTAAGAGCTCCTTTGGATTACTCAGGGGCAGGGACCCATGTTTGCTGCATTTCCCCCATTGGTGATAATGGGGAAAACACAGTGACAACAGCTCATGGATTAAAAAAAAAAAGAAAGAAGGAAAGAAAAAAAAAAAGGTTGAAAATGTTAGTAAAACGTACCACTTCATTTGCAACACCAATATTGAGATCAGTGGTTCCCATCTGTACTCCATGTGGCCACGGTAAGTGGTCTGTAGAACCAGCTGCTAAGCTGTTTTTCAAGGAGCATGCACTATATCTCTGGCTCAGGATGGGAGGTGCTGGGGGCCAGATGGTTCATGAGAAATGTTGTGGGGACCAACAGGACAAACACCCCCGAAATCAGGGGCAGGGACTTTCCCTGGTCCATTGGCCAAATCTGGCTCAGTTTTTTAATTTGGCCCCTTTCCAATTCCTTGATCTGGCCTGTGGATCCTGTCCCTGCCTTCAAGCACCTAAAGGGTGAGCTCCATAGAAGGGAGTGGAAATGAAGGTATGTATCCCAGGAGAGGGGATTAGGGCTGTAGCGGAATATCGCAGCGGTAGCTATTTCCGGCGGAAACAGTGTTTCCGCAATTAGTGGAACGGCATGGCAGAGGCTTTCATTCTGCGGTTTCATTCCGTGGTTCCGCGGTTCCGCTTATTTAATTCCGCAACTTAGTGGAATCGTGGAAACATGACATTTTCGCTATTTCCGCAATACCGCCAGCGCAAAAAAATAGCGGAATAGCGGTTTTCTGCGATTTCCGCAATTTTTCCGCAATTCCGCGATTTGCAGAATTCCAGCGGAATTAGCGGAATATCCGCAGAAAAGTCACAGTGTGGCAGTTCCGAAATGGCGGAACGGAATCGCGGCGCGGTAAAAGCTGCTGCCGCATCAGCCCTAGAGGGGATGGCTCAATGGATCCACCATCTAGGCTCTCCGATTCCTCCCCCCATCTCGAGTACCCCCCTTAAGCACACACGTCACCCAGCTCCTAACTGGCTTGCAGAACTCGCACTCATTTTCAAAGTAGTCCATGGGAAGGAAAAGTTCCCCACCCCTGCTTAAAACAATCTGCCAAATGTAAGCATGCATTTGGAACAAAGGTTTCTAGCAGTGCATGATGTCTCTGAAGACAGCTTTCAGAATATGAAACTGATGCAGTGTTGCCTTCCTGAGTCTGCCAGCAGGAATGCAGTCAGATGAGAAAGGGAGGGGAGGCTAACATGCGTTGGGTAGCCTTACCCCTTCCTCGGCAGCCTGGCCACAGGATGTAGTCATCGTGTGGCTAATGGCAGCCAGATGTGCCCCCACCCCACCCCACGTCACATAGCAGGCAGAGGTGAAGAGCTGCCTGTTATGATATGTGTCCGCAAATAATTCTGAGGATGTGTGGCGGAGCAGGCTTATCCCAACTGGGTTAAGGCTGCCCAGGGCAAGGCAACCTGTGCGGCTGCCCCCCCCCCCCCTTTCTGCCCACTGCACATTAAACTCCATGGTGGGGCTGTGAGCTATGGGCACTGGTGCCCATCGTGTATGGCCACATCATGGCCTTGGGTGGGAGTTTGGGGGAGGGAGACAGGGCAGGGTCAGGCACATGCTTTTTGGCCTTCCCTGGCTTTGGTGACAGCTCCAACAGGGGCTGGAGCTGTTGCAGTTCCCTGCCACTGTCTGGTCAGCTTCCCATGCTGGCCGTGCAGTGTGGCATTAGTGATTGCCCACCATGGGGCCGTGCGGGGGCCCCTCCCTGCTCATGTGGCCTCACCCAAGAGAACTGTATTCACGCATCTCAGTGCAGCTGCCAGTTCTAAGGGTCAAATGATGAAAGAGAGGAAGGCATGGAAAACAGTGACGTGATATGCTGCCACAAATGTTAAAAGAGATTTTTCTCAAAATCTTTCATCTCAGTCAATGGGACATTGGACTTTCCTTGGCCACAATAATCTCTCCTATCTCTAAAATCCATTGGTTCCTTACTCTACCCTCACAAACACCCAAAATATCACTCACTCCCAGGGCTGGCTTTAGAATTTGCGAGGCCCAGGGTGAAAATAAAATGTGGGGCTCCCATGGCCCCATCCTCCATAGCCCCACTCCTTTAACAACTGGCAGCCTGGCATTTGCTTATAAAAACAAAGAAATGTCATACATTTTCACACGCGTGCACACACACACACGCTTTCCCATGCATGTCAACACTGATTCAGGGATCAATTGGTGATTTACTGAAGAGGAGGGAGAGGGAAGGCCCCTGCAGGAAGCAACCACCCGCAGGGCTGAGAGTCGCAGGTGGGAGAGGGTCTCACAGAAATAGCCCATCCCAGGGTCTCAGGAGCCCTGTATCTGAGGCTATCAAGACTGGCCTCCAGGTAGAGCGCCACCCTCTGACCATGGGCCCCGGGCCATGCTTAAGGCTGGCCCTACTCACTCCAGCCTCTTCCGTTGTTCTCATCCATCAATCATTCCTCTCCAGCCATCTTGATTAGGAAGTTCCCCCCTTCCTAGAACCACAGGATGGTGGCTCCTCTACCTGTGGCCTGAGCAGCTCATCCCCTCAGGTGGGTGGTTGGCAAATGGGATTTCTTTGGTTTCTTAAGTGAACAATCTCCTATTTTTGCTGCTGGTCTTTAAACAGGGCTTAAAGCAAAGTGATATCCTTTCACTCTTTTGCTAAGAGCAGAGTATCTCCCTCTTCCTGATTTGTTGCTCTTCTCTAAGCAACAATTTGTCTATGGGTAATTTCAGACATTACGAGACCACGGTCAACCACAGTGAACCCCCTGTGGTGACTGAAAGCCCTGTAACATCTGTAGTGGGTTCCGCTAGATGTTAACCACGGTGAACCTCCGGCGGGAATCACATTGACCACGGTTCTGGACCTTTGTCTGCCCATAGGTCCAAAACCGTGGTTAGCTGGACCACGGTCCGGGATTGGCGGAAAGTAACGTCTGTTACCTTCCGCTGGCCCAGATCGTGGCCCAGACCCCGATGCAGGATCGGGCACAGCAGCTGGATTGGCTGCTGCACCTGCCCGTCTCCCGGAGGGTGGGTGGCTGGGGGAGCGCGGGAGGACGTGGCTGTGTGGCCGAACGTTGCGCCGCACAGCCCCGCCCCCTCCCCGATCCCCTGTAGGAATCAGCTCGCACGTCTAACGGATGACTGGACTGATTCCTGTCCAGGATCCGAAACGGATCCTGGACCGTGGTTCATCATGACGGGCTGAGAGGCCCGTCACGTCTGACATTACCCTATGTCTTTCTTAAAATGCCCAAATGTGGGCTCATAGCAGTACTCCAGCTGAGGCCTCATCATTGCTGAGTTAAACAGAGCTACTGTTTTCCATGGGCTGAGTATGATGCTGGCAAAGGCACACCTACACTAGGGTCCATGGACCTGCAGGGGGCCACACTCCCTGATGCAGCTGTGTCCTCTGCGGCTGGGAGCATGGACAGGAGGGCTCAAAGTCATTCCATCACCATTGCAACCTAGCTCTACTCCTGGGTGGTGGTACAATACAAAATGGAACTGGCCTTTCTCACGTTGCCGATTCCTCTTCAACTTGTCTAATCCCCAGATCCTTCTCAGCAGTGCTATGCCCAGCTAGTCGTCCCCCATTTTTGGTGGATTTGTTGTTTTTTCTTCCTTTTCTCTGTGGAATAGATTAGATATTTTTTTGAAGCAATAAGAATATGCTTGTGGGGGTGGGGGGACTTTGAAAATTATTATGTGTGCTGTGGGCTGGATAAGTGTTGAGGGAGGGGAACTTGAGAAGCATGCTCAGAACAGGATAAGGGAAGGGGATCCATCTGTTATTCTCAAGAGCATGCCCTCATTTCAGCTCCCTTCCTCCAAAGTGAACTCCTTCAGTGCTGGAGGGCAGGAGATAGATCTTTGGGCCAGATGTAGAAACTGGAAAGTGGCCAAATAAAAATGCTGTGGGCTACATTTGGCCCACACACCAGAGGTTCCCTATCCCTGAATACAGCTACCCTGAACACATACCTTGAGAAGCAAACAGACACACACTTTTATTTCCCTGGCTACCTATGAACTTTCTTGTTGAGACACAAACTCTGATTAGAGACAATTCTCTTCCCTGGTGTCAGGAAACTATATGATGACAGCCATCACCAAACCTGGTGAACTATGATTCTAGCCTGGTCTGTTACCTTTTGCTAATGGGGTGGAAGAATTGATCTTTTCTGGGAAGAGGAAGCAAATGTGGAGGTAACTGTGGCAACAGCACCAGTTCCAAGAGGAAGGGAACACATCAACCTCTCCTCCCCACCACCGTTCCCTCAGTTCAACTCTACATAATATCTCCCTCCTGATTGACTGGGTAGTGAAACTGCTGAAGGGGTTAAAGGCGAATCCATGTCCTCCCTGTGCTAATCCTCCATCAGCTTGATCCTGTGTTATGATGATTCAGGCCAGAGAGACAGAGGGGGAGCGCTTCCACCTAAGCTGCCATAGTCCCTGAGGGAGACCCCAGTGCAAAGGCTCTCTTATTTCCTGTTTAGGAGGATTAAGCACAAGGCCATTGACAAATCATTCTCAGCAAACATCTGTATGTGAGTGCTCACTCCATCGACGCCTAATCCACAAGGAAATTCATTAATGAATTCAGGAAAAGTCACGCTCTTCTATCTATAGTGACTGGCTCATCTATTTTAGACTAAAGATTTGCAGGTGTCAAGTTCTGTGCTACTGGATCTTTAGTCATTTGTTTTATGTGGCAAGCTGCTAAATCATGTCTCTGTTTAATGAGTAACAGGGACACACTTTGTAGATGGGCTCTTGGGCTTTTGGACTGAGTGTTGCATTGTGTTCATTGTTAATAGCCTGACAAGACCCCAGAAGTACAATAAAAACAAATCAATACTTCCTATCCAGATACCTCAGGGAACATCTGAAATCAGATTAGATGGCTGGGTCCAGATATGGGAAGGTTACGAAGCACATCTGGAATAAAGAAAGATCCAGATGTGGGAGGTTATACTGTATTTCTGTTCTTTATATTTCCCTGCCATGACAAAAATCAAAGTTTTTAAGGCTTTCTTTGTTTAGAGTAGGAGACAAAAGAATCAGTAATCAAGCCAATTTTCTACTTAATCCAGTATATTGCAGCCACAGTAACCAGCCGTGGCTGTCTAAAGTTACCAGACACCTACAGCTCTATAGTAACACCCACACCCCCACACACATACCCCTCAACATTATAGCTCAAATGAGTTCTGGCAAAAATGGGTATGCCCGTCGAATTTTCAGTACCCAAATGGACTCTAAATCAACTGGAAAACTGACTTTCCGAGGATCTGGGTGCCTGCTTGATGATTGGTCAGCCTGTTGAATAGCCGAGACAGTACCCCAAAAATGAGGGTATTACCCATGGGCAGCAAATGAGCTACCCTTAGTTTAGCTCTACTCAGCATGATTCTTAAGGGTTCTGAGTCCCCAGGTCACACATTGATTTGAATGGGAGTTGGGGGTGCCCAGCACGTTTGGGAATCAAGCCACTTTGATATAGGTTTATACTAACTTTGTGAAATTGATTTCTTCATGAAAAAAGCAAAATATTTTGCTTATTTCAGGAAGTGACGCCAGCCAAGGCGGTGGATGTCTTGGGGTCTGTGAGAGCCACCAGTTGTGAACTTGATCCTTGCCCATCCTGGTTGGTGAAAACCTGCAGGGAGACATTGGGGACGGTGTTGGTGAGAGTGGTTAATGCGTCCCTGTGGCAGAGGAGGTTGTCACCCAGGCTCAAGGAGGCTGTGGGTGATTTCAGACGTTACGCGTCTGAAATTCACCCTGGCTGAACCACGGTCAAACACAGGCCGCGTTTGACTGTGGTGCACGTCTGTTGACTCTCCGCCAGATGTGCACCACAGTCAAACGCAGCCCCCACCTCCGGGTGTGTGTGCCACTTTAGACGTTACGGCCAGGCACTTTCACCACGGGCCGTGGGGTGGTTCGGACCATGGCCGGGGGCAATGGGTCGTACGTCTGTTGGCGCGTCCTTTCACCCCCGGCTGTGGTCTGAACCACCCCACGGCCCGTGGTGGAAGTGCCCGGTTGTAACATCTGAAATCGCCCTGTGATGTGCCCCCTGCTGAAGAAACCATCATTAGATGTGGACGCACTCGCCAGCTACCAACCTGTCTCTAA
Organism: Sphenodon punctatus; assembly: GCA_003113815.1. NCBI lineage: Eukaryota > Metazoa > Chordata > Lepidosauria > Sphenodontia > Sphenodontidae > Sphenodon > Sphenodon punctatus. The sequence goes on from QEPC01014017.1 coordinate 1,916,201, forward strand.
CCTTCCCTTTTTAGGGAAGGTTATTGAACGGGTGGTGGTGATCCAGCTCCAGGTGCATCTAGATGGCATCGGTTTCCTTGACCCTTTTCAATCTGGGTTCCGTCCCGGCTATGGCACTGAGACAGCGTTGGTGGCCTTGGTCGACAATCTCCACTGGGAGATGGATGCAGGATGTTCTACATTTCTCATCCTGCTAGATCTCTTGGCTGCTTTTGATACCGTGGACCATGGGCTGCTGTTGAGATGGCTAGGAGACCTGGGGGGTCTGGACGGGACTGTTCTTGAATGGTTCCGCTCATTCCTCTCGGGTAGAAGCCCGCGGATGGTGTTGGGAGCTGAAACATCTTGCCACCGTGCCTTGTCCTGCGGCATTCCGCAGGGTTCCATCCTGTCTCCATTATTATTTAACGTATATATGCAGCCCTTGGGGGAGATCATGAGAGGGTTTGGGGTGCATTGTCACCAATATGCTGATGACACTCAGCTGTACCTCTCTTTTTCAGCTGACCCAGACCCTGCTGTCTCATTGCTATCCCAGTGTTTCGAGGCCGTGGTGGAGTGGATGCGGCAGAGCAGGCTGAAGGTCAATCCCAATAAGACAGAGGTGATGGTGGTGGGGAGGGCGAGGGAGGTGTCGGCCACACTGATGGGGGGGTTTGCCCTCCGATAACTCAGCAGGTTCAGAGTCTGGGGGTGGTGTTGGACTCAGACCTCCGCCTGGATGAACAGGTGGAGGTGGTGGTGAAGGCTGCCTTCCACCAGTTGTATCTAGTGTGGAGGCTGCATCCATATGTCTCCGGGCCGGACCTGGCCTGCCTCATCCATGCCTTTGTCGCCTCGAGGCTGGACTACTGTAACGCGCTCTACGTGGAGCTGCCCTTGTTCCTGGTTCGGAGGCTGCAGCTAGTGCAGAATGCGGCAGCCCGGCTCCTGATGGGGACGGGTCGTCGGGAGCATATAACACCTGTGCTCCGGACTCTGCATTGGTTGCCAATAGCGTGCCGAGCCAGGTTCAAGGTATTGGTATTGATCTACAAAGCCCTTCATGGTCTGGGCCCCTCGTACCTCAGGGATCGCCTCGTCCTCTGTGTCCCAGAGCAGCTCCTTCGGTCTGCCGGGGGTGCCTTCTTGGAGGTCCCCCGTGCTAAGCGGGGGGCCACAATGGAGAGGGCATTCTCAGTAGCCGGGCCGCATCTTTGGAACTCCCTCCCAGAGGAAGCTCGCCTGGCTCCAAGCCTCAAAAGGCGGGCTTGTAAAACCTGACTTTGGAATAGCCCAGGCCTTTGGAGAGGAGGGGGAGGGGGTTTAGGGTTTTAGATCTTCCCTTACCTTTTTATTTTTATTTATTTTTCCCAACCCTGTTTTTGTTTTAAATTGCTAGATTTTAAAAATGTTTTTATTTGTCTAATGTTTTTTATTGAATTGTATATCGCCCCAGGATACCATTGGCATGGGGTGGGGTGGGGGTGGGGGTTGACTAATAAGTGTATAAAACAAACAAAAAAACAAACAAAAAACAAATAAATAAATAAATGTCATGGGGGGGGGGGGAACGGGAACCAATTTTGACACAGTTATTTATATATAAAATACAGAAAACAAAACCCATGGAACCACATATAAAATATCCACAATACCCCCAAATTCTATGCCTGCCTCTTGAATAAAATTTTAGCAAAACATATACATAACATTCAATAATCACTTTTCATCTAGAAAGTTTCTATAGCAGTGACATTCACTCCTGACTCACTGGGTGAAAACAAATGTGCAACCAGCACACCAGCTACATGGCCAGAGGTCAGGCCAGGGCACTGAATGGACGTGCACTTGACCAGGCCTGCTGGTGAGCCCTCCCCCACCCCACCACCAGCAAGGCAAGGGCACAAATGGGCGGCTGGATGACCTCACCCCCAGCATGACCCCAGAAACCAATCCCCCACCATGACGGGCAGCCATGGTGGCCAATCACAAACAGCCATAGCTGCTGGCCATGGCAGCCCTCAATCATCGGAGGGGGAGACTGGTTGCAGGAACAGATGCGCTAGTCCATGTTGGCCCAGATTGTGGGCCTGGAATCATCTGGGGTGACCACATCCAGGCCAGCTACCTACCTAGGCTGGGGCATCAGTGGGCCCACATATTGCAATCTAGCAACAGACACATCAGTGAGTCTCTGGCCCAGGCAGGCCAGCAGGCCCCTCGCTGGTCTGTTTTCACCCACTCAGAAGTCACATGAGCAGCCAGTGTTAACCAAAGAAACATGTGTGATTGTTTTGTTGGTCCCATGACTTCTTATATGCCTGATGAAAGGTCCTATATGGCCTGAAAGCTTGCATACCCTCACCAACAGAAGCTAGTCTAAATAAAAGACATCATCTGAACTACTTTGTCTCCAATCCAAAGAATCACAACATACACAAATATACACAGCCTGGTTGCACAGCCCCACCCAGTAAGATGACATTTGCAGTTTTACTCAGAACAGTTCCCTTGTGGCCACAGAAAAAAACACTCTACTTACCTTTCTACAGTGGTTCCCCAAATTTTAGCCTTTGTGACCCTGTTACGAGTCTAAGGATGTTTTTAGATGAGATGGTACCATTCAAGTCCACCCAGTGGACACGTGTGGGACCACCTGTTAAAACATGGCGGTGGGTGGGTGTGCGCTCCCGCAACTCACGCACCTCCACCCTTCTCCCCACAGAGAGCAACTGGGGAAAAAATGGGTTTCTCCATGCGGGGCTTGGGTGGGTGGCAGGTGGATGGGGGCGCACACAGAGTGCCCACCCATCCGCCACCATTTTTAAGCTAGTGCTGAAACTTGGTCCTCAGTTTTTTTCGGAAAACACCGAGGACTGAGGTACTCAACTTGATTTTCCGAGTTCCAAAGTTTTGAGGACTGGCCCCCAAAACTTCAGAACTCAGAAAATCATCGGCCAAGTGTAGGGAGGCTGGCACTAGGCCCCTGCTCCTCCTTCCCTGGGCCCTGCTGGGCAGGGAAAAAATAGTCCAGCAGGGGTCAGGGAAGGGAGTTGGGGGGGGGGGCTCAGAAGTGGGAGGCATGAGGTGGTGGAGGCCTAGCGATGGCTGAGGGGTAGAGTACTCATCCTCTGGAGGTGCTCCAACGATGCATGGCTTCCTCTGGACTGGGTAAGATTAAAAAAAGAAAAACAAAAACCTGGGCATGCTCATAAGGGCCGAATGACCCCTTCTGAGAATGCTCAGACCTTTCCAAGATGGCGCTGGCAGCATTAGGACGCTGCAGGCACTGTCTTGGAAAGGTCTGAACATGCTCAGAAGGGGCCAGTCGGCCCTTATGAGCATGCCTAGCTTTTTTTTCTTTTTCTTTTTGCCTTCCTCCCCTTTAAAGACACCCAAAGACTTCTTATATATTTATCCTTCACATGCTTTTAGGATTCCAGTACTGGTTTTCCTTAATGTGTTTTTCCTTGTCCTTTTAAATTGTTTGAAAACAGATTTATTTTTTAAATAAATTTCATGTTTATCATCTGTTTATGCTGTGTAGTGCTCTGAGCACCATTTTGCAGGGGAGTGCTATAAAATAAAATAAATTATTATTAAGCATGTGCAATTCTTGAAAATGATGTAACTAAAATACTGAAATGATGAAAACTCAAAATAACCAAACCATAAATATGGGGTGGGAAATTAATTGGAATACCTGAAAATTAGATATGCAAATACCCATCTCATTTACAGATATTATTCAGGTACTCAAAGGGTACCAGAAAATCTGGTCACTTTTGGAAATGGGACGCTGGGTTAGATGGACCATTGGTTTAACCCAGTGTGGTAGTTCTTATCTTCTAAAATGTAAATAATATCCTTCCATAATAAATCCACTACCAATCTTAGCTCTAATGCAAAGTAAATCCTATACCAGTTGGGACTACAACCCCATCCATAGACAGCATAACCCCATTGGAAGTTCTGATCCCCATATTGGGAGCCACTGCCTTACTGGCTGAAGACACATAGGACAATCATCCGTCATTAAAGTCAATGGGAGTTTTTACTATTGACTTTCATGATGGAGGATTGTGCTCACAGTGACTCAGTTGCCTCAGGCTGGTGTCGGTGTACCCATTGGGCAGATGTAGCTGCAACAGGCCACAGGTCATAAGTTAAAGAGCCATTTGTGGCTCTGGATCCTAGGTCTAAATATTACTGTGCTGTAGAAAAGGAAGTATAACATTCTTCATTTTACAAATGAAATCAAAGTGCAGAAATATGAAATGAATTAACCCAGGCCACCCACCAAGCAGGGTCTAATTTGTATGTGTGTGGGAGGGAGGGGCATGTCCAGGCTCAGCCCTGGCATCAAATTCAAGAGAGAGGCGGAGCTCCAGAAATGTTCCTAGAAGGAGTGTGTACCACTAAATGTGAAAGATTAGGTGTAATAGGGTGCCCTGCTTTGTATGCTGCATTGTCAGCTATATTTATTTGGGACTGTAAGGCTGCCAGAGTTTAAGACTGTGCGCATGCTCAGTGTAGGGTTTTGGAGCTCTCTGATACTAAGTGCCTAGGCATGCTCAGTTGATGACCTGAGTGCTCTCTGTGTCAAAGTCCTTAGGTATGCTCAGGAGGAGTAGGGTGGCCAGATATGCAAATTTAGAGGACACATGTGAAATACAGGTTGCAGGACTGTATTGGAGCCAATGCAGCCCTGCATCCTATGTTTCTCATAAGTGTCCTCTAAAATTTGCATATCTGGCCACCCTAAGTAGGAAGCCTTATATAGGTACATGACCTATATAAGGACCTTGGCTCAGTCGGCCAAATGTGACTGTAGGTGGAGAAGCAGGATGAAACTCCTGAAGCTCCTGAGAACCTGCAAGTGGATAAGAAGCCACACCCAACTGAGGAGGAGGAGCAGCAGCAGTTGCTGCCGCCACCATGTTGGCGGCAGAAACTGGCACCAGAATCAGATGTGAGCCACCCAAAACCATAGAGACTTATTACTTACCTGAACTTAGAAAAGTGACTAAGGGTGTTTGCCCTATGAGCCCTATTAGGATTACTTGCACTACTGGTGGCATAGGCCTGGCTAGAGGGGAATCTGGAGGCCAGGACCAGAGACCCCACTGCTGGTGAGGGCTCTGGAGGGACTGTGTACACTCTGGAGTAGTTCCCCAAATGTAGTTGCTGCTGTGCCTGTTGGCGGAGTGTTGAGTGTCCAGGGGGTGAGCTTGCTAATTTCCCTAAGTGTTTTCCCAGTGACCTGAGGCTCTGGAGGATCCCCTGTCACACTAGGAAAGGGCCAATATTGATCAATTCAGGGTTGGAAAGAAAAGCCAGAAAAACCTGGTTTATTTGACTACCTTTAATGACTTTCCTGTTTCACCCTCTGTGCTGGTCGCTGTGTAGATTAAATTGCAAGAACTCCGGTTTTATATTCAGCTGCAGAGAGGCAGGGTGGTCCAGTGGTTGAGATTCTAGCTGGACACTAGGGTTTAGCTCTGGGTGAGAGGCATGGCTTCTGGGGTAAGAGGCATGATTTCTGACTGGCTTGAGCCGCAGCAATTTATTTCTTTGCAAATTAAACACGGTCACTAAGTCAGTGGCAGAACTGGAAATTTAACCCATGTTTTCCAACTTGCAGTCCACCAGGCTACAGTGCCTCTTAAAACTATACACAAACTGCCGCTTGCTAGAAGGGAGCATTGGTTCTGTATATACTGCATCTAGGCTGTGCTGCCTGTTCCCACTGAGTGTTCAGTGGGAGCAGGCAGCAACAGCAATGGAAGCTGTTGCACTGATTTCAGGGAGCGCAGAATCAGGCCCGGGGAGTATTACAAACCCAGCTGTTACAGCGTATTTTCCAATTCACTCTCAAAGCTTTGGTCTCAGCCAGAGAGCATGAATCATTCAGACTCAGACACGTTCCTGATTTTTTAATCTCCATCCTTTGCTACTTACAGTGTATTATTTGATGTAATCTTTAACTCTGGGGACATGTTATTAAAAGGAAGTTCACATTGACAGCATTTAAAAAATAAAAAAAAAAGTCAGAAGAATAAACCTCCCTAAGATTTTAGCTGTTACCACTGACAATATGCCTGAGTGTGAATAGCACTAAATTTGGTCTCCCAGTTTAAAAGTGTGTAAGATAGTGTTGAGTGGTACATCGCACTCTCTATTTCCTCTCCAAAACTGGGTACTAATGGAGTTCTGGATGACTTGTTTAGCCATGCTTGTGCCCTTTTTTATTACTAGCACAAACATTCTTGCAGATAGGATTTTTTTTGCCAAGTGTTCTGCATACACAAATAAGGTTATTTGGGTGCAAACCAAAACATTGTTTTTTATTGCTATGTTTCAGTCATTTGATCAAGAAGAAACAATACAGTGTGCCTTAGGAGACCAATTACAAACCAATTAATTGACCTCTCCTCAGGCAACAACAAAAGCATGTTGCTTGCACCCATCCATCCCTATTTAGGAATTCGTCTGCTCAAAGCTCTGTGGCTTCAGTGAGGTTGGGCATGGATTTATAGTTAAGCATGCACTTAATTATAATAGAAACCCCCCTATCTAGGCCTCTCTAATCTGGATCCGTCCTTATTCTGCACATGTCTTAAATCTCCCCCTTCCATGCACCTCTCAAGCATGCTGTCTTACTGTTGCGGTAGAATTCCCTTTATCCAGACACCTTTCTAACCTGGGCAAAATGCATGCCTGCCAAAGTATCTGGATAAAGAGGTGTCTAACATATATTCTAGTTAGGGATGGGCGAACGTGGTTTGGAAGTTCGGAGTTCGGACCGAACCGAACCAAACTTCTGAACCAAACTCGAATTTCAAACCAAACCCAATTTCCAAACTCCGTTCTGTTCGCCCATTCCTAGTGGCAACATACACCAAAAAACTTGGTTTTGAATGGCCGAACGTGGTTCAGAAGTTTGGAATTCGACCAAACTTGGTCTGTTTGGTTGACGGAACTGAACTCCCGAACCAAACTCGAATTTCAAACTGAACCAAACCAAATTTCTGAACTCAAATTTCAAACCGAACTGAACCGAACTGAATTTCCGAACTCCGTTCTGTTCGCCCATCCCTAATTCTAGTGCTTAGTAAAAACAAGAGTTTTTGTTTTACTGTGATTTATGGTAAGGTTCTTAGCAAGACATCTGTCCCCAAAATCCTGCAATGATCTATCCAGACCACGTTTGGTAAGTGACACTAAAACAGTGTTATCCGCATACGTTAACATAAAGATTTTCTGGTTGCCCACTCCAGGAGGATGGCATCTCCTCGAGTCTCTATGCTCCATTATAAGGGAGTTAACATAAATATTAAATAGAGTCGGGGCCAGTAAACATCCCTGACAAACTCCCCCGATGGGTCTGCACTAGGTCTGAGAGGGCCCGCACAGAGGGAGAGTCTCACCCTCAGGGAAGTATTACTGTACATTGACTTAAGCAGGAGCACTAAGCGTTTGTCCAACTGTAAACGCTCCAGCTCATACCATAACTTTGCTCTTGAAATAAGATCAAAGGCAGAGGACAGGTCTATGAATGCTGCAAAGACCTTCTGCTTGCGGTGCTTATATTTATTGATAATGTGGTTGAGTATAAAAACTTGTCCCATAGTGGATCTACTGCACCTGAAGCCCGCCTTTTCCTCTGCTAAAAGGCCTTCTGTCTCAGCCCAAGCCTGCAAATGATCCAGTAACAATCTGGAGTATATTTTCAAAATTATACACAATAGGCTTATAGGTCTATAATTCCCTGGCTTGTCCTTGTCCCCATTCTTAAATATGGGGACAACCACGCTAATTTTCCAGCCATCCAGAATATACACAGATGCATTAATCAAAGAGAACAGATGTACAATAGCAACGATCCACAACTCAGGGAGAATCTTATATACATCTCCTAGGATAGCATCAATTCCTGCCGCCTTACCACCCTTAAGTTTTCCTATTGCCTCCTGCACCTCCGCTGTGGTAACTGGTTCCCATTGTGGTGGCTCAACTTCTGGCTTTAGGTTCTGGATATAATCAGAGTAATAAGCTGCAACCAAAATCCGCAAAATACTTAGTCCAGGTTGATGCAGGAAATATCATTTCTATTATCCGAGTTCCCTGGCAACCTGACTTATTTACAACGTTCCAGAACCACCGTATGTCATTTTTATCAACTATTTCAAGAAGTAGGGACTATTGTGCCTTGTTATAAGATTCCCTCTTTCTTCAAAGTCAAAATTTATATTGTTTCCTGAGTTCCCTGTACTTAACAAGTTGTTCTGGGTCTTGATTCAAATGAATCTTACATATTACCTGCTTCACCCCGGCTCTCGCTGCTCTACAATAATTGTCCCACCATGCACACTGTCTTCTGCTGGCATAATCCCTCTCTTTAGGAACATAGGTGAGTATCGGAGTCAGGGCACCCACAAGCTGAGACCACAAAGAGCAGGCAAGCTTCACATCCCTTGATCCCAGCAGTTGTGTACACAATGAGCTAACATCCGTTAGCCTAAAAAAGGGCTAGATATAGCTGGGTGGGGCAGGGACATAGCTTTGAGCAGGTATGCTCATATAAATACCTAGGTATTATTTTTTCATATGGCGGCTCATGGCAGGATAATCTTCTGGTCACCAAACAAAAGGGAAAAATGGAAGTCCTGTCTATTCAGCACTTTCCCCCCCTGCTATGGCCAAAGATCTATTGAGGTTGCAAACAAGATTATAGAGGCCAAGGTATCCGCAAGGATACTCTATGGAGTGCAGGTGTGGGGTTACGATCATCGGGCCATAATTAATGGTTTTTGGAGAAGGATTTTAAGGATTCCGCCTTCAGTTGGTGAGGCAATTATATCTCTGGAACTGGGTAGGCACACGCTAGTGGCACAAGCAGAGGTGCATAGGTTAACATCCTGGGCTAAAAGATGTTCCAGATACCACTCTTTTGAGGCAGGTTATGAAGGAAAAACTGAGTGATCATGAATGTGGCAGGGACCCATGGTGGGTGGGTGTACAGGCACGTCTTTTATGTTTGGGTTTTTCGGAAACTTTCTTTCATGACAAATCCAGCGGTCAAATTGTTGCCCTGGTAACGCAGTGTGTTTTTGATGTGGATCGACAGCAACTGAGGGCGCTAGCAGCCTGATCACATATTTCCCCGTTCTATAAATACGTGATCCCCCCTAAGGGTGGAGCCCCGTATATTTACCACCTAACAGACCCGGCCCTTAGGCAAGCGCTTATTAACTTAAGGCTACAAACTATACGCTCAGCAGTAGTGCTGGGGAGGTTCCAGGGTACCCCTTATAAGGACCGGATCTGCCTCTGCAGCAGGGAGATAGAGGATCTGCAGCATTATATTCGAGCCTGCCCACTGTATGCTTACCAGCGCAGCCAACTGCAGCGTATTACTGGATGGGACCTTACACGACCAAAGGTGCAGCAATTAATATATCTTTTGGGAGATTGCGATATCCCAAGAACTAAGGCTGTAGCAATTTACGCACTTAGAACTGCTAAGATACACTTGAAAGCAGAGGAAAACTCCCCGTTTAATATCAGTCTGGAAGAATGTACATAGCATTGCTTATGTAAGGTTATTGGGGGGATTTTGTTGGAGCCAAAATTAATTTGTGGAGCTCTGGCAGTGCCTCATTTTAAAATATATGCTGGTTAGGATGCGAGTTATGGGTTTTATAGGGGGTGGTTAGTTGTATTTATATTTTATCTCATTTAGATTGTATGCTGTTTTATAATTTTACTTTTTAGTATGTTCCTTTTGCCTATATATATTTGACTTTGGACTTATTGATATGGCCATGTGGCCTCAATAAAATAATAATGTATGTATGTATATTCTAGTGCTGAAATTCAGTATTGGAAATCACTTGGTATTTGTACTGAGTATCTTGTTATTCGACTTGGTTTTACCAAGTACCCGAGGAATCAACCCAGTACTCAGTCCAGTACTCAGTACTTGGATAAATCCTCGGATGGGCAACATACAAGGCTTTTCCTGCAACATATGGAGCTTTTCCTGGTCCTATATAAGGATACTTGATACTCGAAAATACTTAGTACTCGGTTTTATTTTACTGAGTATCGAGTATTCGGCGAGGACAAGCCAAACACTTGGAGCTGATCCTTGGAAACTCAGAAATACTCATGATTTTTTATTATTATTTGGTGCAGCCCTAGTATATTCTAATTCAGAAAAGCATCCCTATTCAATAAAACCACCCAAACACATTCTCCAGTTTAAATATATACTTCAGTTCTTTGTATTTCAATGAATTTGGACATGTGCTTAAAGTTAAATGTGTGTTAGAGCCTCTTCTAAGCAGGGATGCTTTTCTGAAACAAGGTATATGAGAACTAGGTTAAGTAACAATTTAGGCTGGAATTAGGTTGCAAAATTGTTACAATTAGAGGGACTGAGATTTTAGATTTTTTTCACCAAAATTTCAAATTTTGATGTAGAAAGGACACTGCAACACACTGTTCATCAGGCTGCCCTTGATGGCTGTTCAGAAGTTATAGCTGGAGCAGAACACATCGGTCTGTCTTGTGATGGGGTGAGTCACCGATGCATCAGTGCTTCAGAGTCTGCACTGGCTTTCAATAACTTTCCAGGTACAAGTCAAGCTCCTAGTATTGACGTTAGGGATGGGCAAACAGAATGCGGTTCGGATGTTCAGATGTTTGGTCGTTCGGTTCGAAACCCAAGTTCAGGTTCGATGGTTCGGTTCAGCCAAGTTCGATTTGGCCGAACTTGGCCGAACATTCAAAAATAGCGCTATTGATATCGAAGCTGAAACGAAAACGAAACCGAATTTTTGGCCCTGAAAAGACATTTTTCCTGCCTCCGAACTCATCCGAACACAACCGAACTGTTCGGTTATTTGAGAGTTCGGTTCGAATGTTTGGTTCGGATGTCTGAACAGACCGAGTTCTGTTCGAACTCCGAACATCCGAACCGCGTTCGCCCATCCCTAATTTCACGTATACAGTTCTAAATTACTTGGCCCTACATATACGAAAGACGATCTCCTCCCTTGTGCTCCATCTCAGTCTCTGAGGTCAGCCACAAATGACCTCTTCTTAATACCATTGCAACAAATCCATACAACAAAGGCATGTAGACAGGCATTCCCACTGGTTGCTCCATACCTCTGGAACTCTCTTTCCTTGTTGGTTCACGAAAGCCTGAACACGAGTGCCATCCTGAAATGATGTAAGGCCTTTCTTTTTGGCCAGCAGTTTGGTTCTGGGAGGTTGATTTTTAGGATTTCTTTTTGTTTATAATTTATATTCAACATTTTATTTTATATTTATTTTATGTATTGCATTATGCATTATTACCTGTTCTGAGTACTTGGGATAGGGTGGGCTATAAATCTAAGTATATAAATGAAAAATAAATAAATAAATGGTTTCTGTTATTCAACTAGTTCTTGTTTGAACAATTTAGAATTGGGGTAAAGTAGCAATAAGCCAAAGGAACCAGTTGTCATCTCCCATTAGTGTAAACCAGAAATAAATAAACTGAAGTAATTAGAGTTTTTTTATTTAAAAAAAAAACTGGTGTGAGGAGAATGAGGCAAAAACAAAAGGTTTCCATTTGATTTTCAAGCAGACGAAACGGGCTGAATTCATGAGGTAGTTTATTCACATTGAACAAATCCCCTTTATGCTTCTTATATGCTGGGATCAGAAAAGCAGGCCAAATTCACTGATGACATACCTGCTGAGGTAGTTTATACGGATGACTCACAAGTGGACACAAGTGACAAAGCAGTAGTTTTTGCACCAATTTGCACTTCAGCGGGTGTGACAAATTATTGCAGTTTGGAGGTGGAAAGACCTTTCCAAGGAAAATAAGCCAATGGATAGGTGTAAAATAAAGTGTGCAGGCTTAATTTTGTTTTCAACACAGTTTACTGCCAGTTAGGAGTTACTGCTACTGAAGTGAATGGAATGATCCTAGTGAAAATCCAGCATGTTAGCAGAACCATTTGTGTGGGGCTAGAGGGGTTGCTTTTTCCCATGGACACAACATAGGGTGATTTCAGACGTTACGTGAACACGGTGAACCACGGTGAATACCCACCTGTGGTCACCGTGTCCCGTACGTCTGTTCACGGCGAGCCAGATGTTGGCCACGGTCAATCCCCACATGGGGTTCGTTTGAACCACGCTTCCCGGGCTAGCCGGGGGAAGGTCCCGGGAAGCATGGTCAAACGGACCCCGGGCTGTGACCAAGGAAAAGTAACGTCTGGCCGCGTGCCACGGCCCGGGATCCCCGGCGGGATCCCGGGCCGTGGCACGATCGGCCGGACGCGGCGGCCGCATTGGCCCCGCCGCCCGCCCGTCTCCTCAGAGGGCGGGCGGTGGGGTGTGTGGTGGGGGCGGGGCCGTGCGGCCGCACGTTGCGCCGCGTGGCCCCGGCCCCTCCCACTTTCCCCGCCGGGATCCCCCCGGCACGTCTGTTGTGCCGTTACGGGGTGACCCCGGCGGGGAACGAAGCCGTTGGTGCTGGTACGGGGCCAACGGCCCGCGTATCGTCTGAAAATACCCATACACACACACCAGGCCGGCCTTAGAATTTGTGAGGCTGAGGGTGAAGATAAAATGTGGGACCCCCGGCCACCCCATCTCCTCAGGAGCACCCTCTACGGAGCCTAAGATGACCAGATAAGCAAATTATGAGCAATACAGGTTGCAGGGCCAATGCGGTTCTGCAACCTGTATTTCTCATGTGTCCTTTAAAATTTGCATATCTGGCCACCCAAATGGGGTGTTGTGTTTGGGCTCTACGGAGAGAAAGTGGGGTCCCACTCCCTGCCTTAGTGAAATCATGGGCCACTGTGGGGTCCACAAAGAGCGGGGTCCAGGGAACTCACACTAGGTTGCACCATGGCAAGGCGAACCCTGCACACACCATCAACGTGATTCTCAAATACACTAAGGTCACTTTGAACAATCCTGACATTACAACATGTCACAAAATGGGGTGAGTTGCTTTTAGAGGTCCCATCTCCCTTTTGGAGGAAACTCAAAGGAACCACCTCATCCCTCGTGTCCTGGATCGTGTTTGTGGTCAGCTGGGAAATCCCGCTTGGAGGTCCCCCTGGGTTTCCCAGATGGCTACTTTCAAGCATACATTCTTGGTGGCCACACCACAGCTATGGAACTCCCTCCCCCCCTCCCCCCAGTGGAGATACACCACTTTCTGGATCTCCCCTCCTGTAGGCATGGCAAGACCTGGCTTTTTCACCAGGTGCTTGGTGAAGGGGATGAGTAGGGGGCAGGGAGGTTTAATATGGAGGCTTCTTGCCTGGACCTCTCTTATTGGGGATTTTATTAATTATGTTTTATAGTTTTAATATTCTATTTTTGTGTTTTATATGTTGAGGGGGCAGTATAAAAATAATATTCTAAATAAATAAATAAAATTAAATAAAAGGGGGAGGGACCATGTCAGAAGGGGCAGGGAAAGGGTGCTGTCACTAACCTTTCTGATATAACCACACCCCTTACAGAGCACAGGGATATCATGATACTCCGCAGAGAGCAGGGCCACTTTGGAAATGTGGTAGCAGGAAAACCTCTATGGCACATTTCCTGCCACCTTCATGAGCCTTGATTCTCTGGGGTAGCTACAGGCAGGCACTCCAGCTGACCTGGAGAAACTGCTGGGGCTTCTCCCAGAGCCCAGAGACTGTGAGTCAAAATCTTGAGAAGTGCAGGGCAAAAAGGCCTTAATGTAACCAAGAAGAAGTGATCTCTGTGGGTTGAAGATACCTTCATTTTCACAGTAATTGAATACCCTAGCTGGTACAAGGTATACTACTTTCCTGCCCAAATAAATTTCCCAATATCATTTAAACCTTTCACATGGATTGCTCCACTCTTAACTATTGAACATGCCCCAGATCCTTCTATGCGATTTGTATCTGCTTATATCAGGGTGAATTGGTACATTGCTATGGGCATGTAAATAATCCTAATATAAAATGCTCATTTCAGAGATAGATAATTCAGACATATAGAAATTCCCTTGGATAAGAGCATCCAAAGCTAACTTTTAATTCAAGATGTTTAGCTATGGGTAATTTCAGATGTGACGGGACCGGAGGCCCCCCACGCTGAACCCCTGATCAGGACCGGTTGCGGATCCTGGTCCGTGATCAGACGGGCCGTCCTTTAGATGTGCCAGCCTGATCGCTACCAGGGATTGGGGAGAGGGTGGGGGTTTGCGGTGCGATGTGATGTGACATGCAGCTGCACAGCCCTGCCCCTCCATGCTCCCCCAACTGCCCGCCCTTGGGGAGATGGGCAGGCACAGTGGCCAATCAGGTCGCTGCACCCGTTCCCATATCGCGGTCGGGGCCATGATCCAGGATGGGCCAAAGGTAACACAAATTATTTTTGGCCCATCCCAGATTGTGGCCACTCCAACCACGGTTCTCGACTTCCAGCCGGCCGGAGGTAGATCCTGGTCAAGCTTGATCCTGGCTGGAGGTTCACCGTGGTGAACGTCTGGCTGTGACAAAACAGATGTTCAAGGAAACACCGCCACCACAGGGAATCCACTGGGGTTCACTATGGTGATAGGCGTTTTCGTAACATCTGAAATTACCCTATATATCTCAACTTATATATCTCTTATATCTTGAGATAGGGGTTGTTGAAATGTCAAGATATGGATGTTGTTTTGAATTTCAAAATTTAAATTTAATAATTTTTGACATTTCAAAGTTTACACAGATGCAAACATTTCTGAGAAAGATTTTAAAAAGTCATTTTTTGATTCCGCAATTTCAAATTTCTTCCACCAAAATGACAGTTGTTTTCAAACAGCTTTAAGACTAGTGGTGCTAAGCCATTAAAATCTCACCTCCGATCTTCAGCTGGTGAAAATCATCACGAGTCCAGCAAAGACAGTGTAGCTGCAGCGATTTAAACCAGCTGTTTTATGATGTTTTCTTTTCCATTATTAAAATTGAAGAGTGTAGTCAGTCACCAATGTGGCAGCAAGCCTCTCTTATTTTGGATGAGTGGAAAAAATTGTAAAATAATAATGGCAATAATAAAAGAAAAGAAAAAACCCATGGGGAAAACACAGACTTTTGGTCTCTTGTAATTTAGAACAGTCAGAAACAGATTTCCTGGTTAAAAATCTCCTTATTTAGTGTTACAAACGCAATCAAAGACAAGTAAATGCACACCAGAAATGTTTATGGTGATACACTTCCTTTCATTATTTGAGTTCCTATTGAAGGATTGCTTATATGAAACTATCCCTCAGTAAGTTATCCCTGGCTACTTTACACAGAGGTAAAATCTTTTCTCTTATTTGCTTTTATCTCAGGGGTAAAATCACCCCTTGCTCCATGTTAGTGGCCACATGAAACAAAATTGCTTGCCCAGGAGCAGGGTGTTTGGACTAGATGATGTTTGAACTATCTTCCAGTCTTAACATTAAATTATTCTATGGGTGTTTTTAAACAAGAGTGGTGTGTGTGTGTATGTGTGTGTGTGTGGCTACTGAGTGAGACGGGTGCAGGGCACCCATGCACGGGAAGTGGGTGGGGAGGGCTTCACATGGGTGACTCCCGGCATGATTGCCTCATCCATGCAGGCGACCACCCTGGCCCACAAGGGGCTCTCCAGATTGTTCACTAGTGCTCCATGCAGGGCCTGGGTGGCTGGTGCATGGGTCATGGGAGCACGCCTCTCCACACGCTACCATCACATGAGCAGTTGGACATGTGGATGGTGGGGGGCCATGCGTGGATGTATCTTGTTTTAAAACACCCTATGATTTACCCAGAGCTAAATTACCTCATGCTATCCCAAGCAGTGCTTCAACCCCTTTGGCTTCAAGCAGAAGTCTGGGGATAGTGCAGAGTAATTAACCCTTGGATAAATGTTTTGTTTCATGTGGTTGTTTCTATATCGTAACATGGAGCATGGGGAAATTTATCTTGGGGTAGAAGCAGCTAAACAAAATGACTTTATCCCTAGGTAAAGAACCCAAGGTAACTTACCCAGGGTAAATGTTTTGTGTGAACAAATGCAAACATTAATTCTGGACTGACAATACTAACGACTGACATCTTTTATTTAGCAGTGCAAGCTTTCCACACAAGGGTCTTGATTGCAGTCTTACACTGGCATGAACAGAAGTCAGTGGTGTTACACCCCCTGTGAGAGTGGTGTGAGAGAAATTAATCAGTCCTGCTCTGCTAATCGGTATGACCCTGCTGAAATATAAGAATAGGCTAGTTCGTGCTTTGGTCCCACTTGGTTGGTTATGGTGCCAATGATGACCTAGAGAAGGCCACTAAGACCAGGTCTGAGACAATCCACTCATTTCATACCGACCACCAAATACCACTGTTCTCTTTTCACCTGGTCTTCATTAGAGCCAACGTTCAACAGGTCTCAGTTACCCACCTCTATTCTCCTCCTAAGCCAACCAGTCCTTTTTTCCCATTTCCAATTTTAAACATTGAAAAAGCAGCCAAGAATCTCTTTTAGGATCCTCCCTCACCCTCTCCAAGAACAACTTCTTGGTGCAGTCACAGTAAAAGCAGCAAGTGTCCATGTTTCAGCAGTATCCTCTGGCCACAATACCTCTTCTCTTCTGTTACGTTAGCTTCTCCCGTTTACCCCTGGTATAAGTCCGATAGTAGAAGTTAAGGAAGAGCACAATGAGGCTGAGGATGTAGATGAAGACCGCAGTATTGAAGCCATCTGGGAATGGGCATTCTGTGAAAAGGTTGTAGGAGGAGTGAACAGCAATGGCCACGAACTGGTACTGCATGGGGAAAAGAAAAGAATAGGATGGGCTATCTTGCATAACAAGAGTAAAACCAAAGCTCATCCTGTCCAACAATCTTCCACCAGTCACACTGATACAGACCACTGATTCACCCAAGCCGTCGTCCAGGTTTATAGAGCCTCAGAAGCAGCTCTATAATTTAGGTGAATTGCATTCTCTGTTAAAATCACAAATATCCTACTCTTTTTATAAAATCAAGATGATTTATCCTATCAGTTTTAATTTTTTTTAGAGAGGATCATTTGGTTGAGGGGAAGGATTGGTCAAACTTTCATGCAAATCAGGTGAAAAACAAAAATGTTACAGACATTTGAAAATCAGAGGTAGACATGTTTTTGTGTCTTTTTTCAATAGTTTCCCTTGATGGGTAAAAGTGAGTTTAAAGTTGTCAGTTGGAACATGTAGAGGTGTTAGAAAATTCAAGTGTGCATTCTGCTTCTTCTTTAGTTTAGTTTGAAAATTGGTTGTGTAGTTTTTAAGTTCTGAGGTTTTGCAGTTCCTATGTTATCCAATGGGGGAGTCAGGTTAAGTTATGTCAGGATCTCTGGAGTTTAATGGAAAGAGCTGAATGCTTCCAAAGGCAGCTAGTGAGTAGGCTGGACTGAGGTGCGCCCTTACTGCCTGGCTGAGCCTGGAGAAGGGAGCAGAGCTCAGCTCAACCAAGGCTGAGTCAATGCTGCGGCACCTCCCTCTAACCCCTATGCTTGGCACTGGGAGGGGCAGTCTAGGGCCCCAGGGTCAGGAAGATGGAGGGGACGTGCTCCAGTGCTGGCAGGAGGTGGGGCCAGCATTAAAATTTCACACTTACATGATCAATGGAATAGACCACACAATGAATAAAAAACCTATGCAGAACAAAAGACCACATAATGGTGGTGACATAGGTCCTTTTTTACACAAGACACACCCACACATGCCCATGCAGGTCACTGTGTGGGCATGTGTGGGTGCCTCCTGTGTGAATGCTGCGGCAGATAGGTGAGTGGGTGTGTATGCACGGTCACACAAAACACGCATGCCTACCCACCTCCACCCATTACCCACGCATGGAACAATTGGCCAAAACACCAGTTGCTCCATGCGTGGGGATGCAGGGTGGATTGGTGTGAGCCTGTGTGCACCAGCTGCCCCTGCACTGCCCATGCTGTAGCGCGAACACCAATCCCCCCTGCAGCCATGACCTGTTTAAAAAGGGCCATAGTGAGCAAAATATGAAGCTCTGTGAAAAAATCAAAAAGGGAAAACCAATATTTGCTTCTGTAGATCAGGTGCTAGAAAGAAAAAATTGGCAACTCAAGGCTTCAAGATTGTTTCAAATAAGGGGATGTTATATGTATGTATGATTTAATCCACTTGTTGCTATTTACAAAAAAAAAAAAAAAAGACACCCCCCCCCCAATCTACTCAGGAGAGAAACCCTGAATATGCAAGGGATGTGAGGAAAGCTTCAGGAAAAGTTGGACACTCAGGGTGATTCCAGACGTGCCGGGCCTCCCTTGGGCCACGGCATGGAATCATCAATACATCCCCTTCCGGAATCAGATCGGCCAGTCAACAGACATGCCAGCTGATTCTGGAGGGGAATTGGGGGAGGGGGACGGGGCCTCACGGCACAACATGTGGCCACACAGCCCTGCCCCCCCCCGCACTCCCCCGGCTGCCCACCCTCCAGGAGACGGGTGAGTGCAGCAGCCAATCCGGCCACTGTGCCTGATACGTCCCGGGGTCTGGGCCATGGCCCGGAATCAGCAGCGGTAACAGATGTTACCAGCCGCCGATTCCAGGCCGTGGGGAAGTAACAGACATTACAATACCACAGTCAACCACAGTTAACCACACCATGGTGGCCATGGTACTGTAACATCTGTTGGGCCCAAAAAAGATTCCCACCAGGTGTTCACCCCTGGCGGGAATCCCTTTGACCATACTTCCAGAGCTCCAGCCGCCCAGAGGGCCGGAAGCGTGGTCAAAGAGATTCCCGCCGGGGGTGAACATCTGGTGGGAATCTCTTTTGGGCCCAACAGACGTTACGGCACCATGGCCACCATGGGGGGTTCACCATGGTTGACCATAGTATCGTAACGTCTGAAATTACCCTCAGTCTACATCAGCGAATCTACATAGGAAAGAACCTTTACATATGTCTTGATTGGGAAATATTACAGGATGACCTCAGCCCTCAGTACACACCCAAGAATTCACTCGGCCAGGGAAAGGCTGCATATTATTCACCGTACAAGAGAGGAACTGCAGTTGGTAGGTAATTTTAATAATAGTTGTTGTGGCTGGTAGAGAATTCACCGTACCAGGGAGGCGTTGACTCAGCCTTGGTTTAGCTGAGCTCCGCTCCCTTCTGTGGAGAAAACTTTAGTGTGAACTTCAGTCTTAGTATGCATGAAAGAACCTTCATTCCCAACCCTACCCCAGCTGCACTGGGAGAGAGGAAGGCATATCTAGAAGTGGCAGCATGAGGCAGAATGCTTTATCAAATGGTATAGTAAACCAAAAGCTTAGCTATTAAGCCACACTGATGGTGGTGCATTTCTAATCCCTCACCTCAGACCAGCCCCTCCAATCCCTGCTCCCCTTCCCTTACACCAGGAGTGGGGAACCTTAGGCCCGGGGGCTAAATGTGCCCAGCCTGGGGGCTAAATGTGCCCCATGGCAAATTTTAAAATGGCACTTTTCCTTTCCCTGGATCTAGCCCCTATATCCAGTTCCTACCCTCAAGAACTGAAAATTCAAATCCAGGGTAAGGGATGAATGAGGGCATCTCTGGATGAGGGCATGCACACAAAGTTAAGAGACAGATCCAGGGCACAGATCTATGCTCTATTCTGAATCCTCCTCTTCCTATGAGTGCAATCCAGACACCTCCATTTCCAACTTTTATGTGACTCTCAGAGCTTGTACTAGTTTTTCAATTGGTACCTGGGAGGAAAAAGCTTCCCCACCTCTCATATAGCACTTTCAATACCCTTCCTACAAGCTCCAGATGAGTGAACAAGAGGAAAAAAAATATGTGAAAAAATACTTAAGATCCCAAATCCTTAAGATCCTAGCATGGCTGCCCCATCCACAGAGGCAGCCACCCTGGCCCGAATGGGGCACTCTGGATTTTTTGGCAGTACTCCATGCATGGCCATGGGTGGCCACTGCATGGATCATGGGAACGCACTTCCCCACATACCACCTTCACACAAGCATTTGGACGTATGGACAGTGGGCGGCATGCGTGGACTCATCTTGTTTAAAACCACCTCAATATTTAATGTACAAAGGAACCAAATAAATCCTTTGGAAAAGCTTCTATATTCTGTCTGTAATTTTTTCCACTATATGAGCCCACTAAAATATTGCAACTAATATAAAAATTCAAAGTTCAACGAAGTTTTCCTAAAGCATCAGATCAGTTAGGAAGAGGGACAAAATTCAAAGGGGCCATCACAAGAAAGAACACCACCATTTTCTCCTTTCAGAAACACTATAAGAAAATATAAGGTCACATGAAAAGCAAGTATTTTTCAAGTGTTCACACTGCTGCAAAAATATTAAATATAAGAAACCTGCAAGTAAAGCTTTTAAAAAAACTTTAAAATTCTGTTTGAATTTTTTCCCTACTGCACTCAGTCAATGCACAAAATATCCACACCAAATATTCAATATCCAAACTAAATATAAAGACAAATTAGAAAAAAAAAATCAAAGAGAAAAATATAAACATATTTTAAAATATAAAATATATCCAAAAATATATTCAGTCTATGCACAATATCCAAAACAAAAATGAAAAAATAGTAAATACTAAAACAGCCAAAATATATTTAAAATATTCCAACATCCAGATAGCCAAAAGAAAACCTAATCTAAAAAATAATTCCAAAATAAAATTAAAAATACACAATTAAAAGGGGCTGTACCATAGGGTGTTTTCAGACGTTACGAGATCACAGTCAAACACAGCGAACCACACTCAACCCCACGGCTGGACCAAAGGGCCCTGAACATATGTTCAGCAGCTGCCAGGTGTTCACCACAGACAATCCCCAGCAGGGGACAAAATTAACCACCCTTCCAGAGTTCCGGCCTGGACCATCTCCAAAAGTGTGGTCAAAGCAATTCCCACCGGGAAACACCAAAACGTAACGTCTGAACGGCAACCACCAGCCAGAATCAAGCAAAACGATTCTCAGCCGGGGACAAAGCACTCAGCATTGCTGCCAGGTGATGAGCAACAATGCAGGCCATGGAGGGAGATTTAAAGGACACACAGCAGCAGGGCAATGTGACAGGATGGAGTGAGGCAGAAGGAAGAGGAGAGCAGAGGGTGAGAGAGCAAGGGCGGAGGGCGAGAGAGCAAGGGAGGAGGAGGAGGCACAGGCGGACGGGTTGTTGTGCTGCACATGGAGGTGGTGGAGGGACAGCAGCAGCAGCAGCAGCATCAGCAGCAGCAGGAGGTGGGACAGGCCACCCCAGAGCCGGCAACCGGCCCAGGGGAAGAGGCACCCCGGAAATGGGTAAGGGGACCACGGGGGGGGAGCGGCACAGGGGCACCAAGGGGAGGGCGGGCCAGCAGGTGGGGGGACGGGGAAGGGCTGTGGGGCTGAGACAACCCAGCAACCAACCGCCCCCCCCTTTCCGACCCACAGACACAGAAACGGGCCCAGGAGCCCAAGCCCCCAGAAGAGATGGGTGGTGGCCAGGTGGAGGAGGAGCAGGAGCAGCAGGAGGAGGGCCCACGTGGGAGAAGGCTGTACCACTGAGGGGGGCAATGGGGGCACAGGGAAACCCAGGAATTCATAAGGATCTGGGGAACCCTGGAGCACCAGCTGGAGCACCAGCTGGAGCTTGTGGTCAACCAGAGGAATGAACATGTCTACCTGGAGATCGTGCGGGACATGGAGGGGGCGGGGCACCACAGAACTGTGGCCCAGTGCTGCTCAAAGGTCAAGGAGCTCAAGAGGGGGTACAAGGCCATTAAGGACAATAACCAGCAGTCCGGACATGGAGCCCGGACTACCCCCTACTATGATGCCCTGGACCTCATCCTTCACATGAAGGGCTCCATTATTACCCCATGCCTCATGAGGAGCACCGTGGTCCAGGACAGGGAACGGGCCAAGGTACCCCCTCCTCTCGCCGCCCTGGTAGAAGGCTCCGGATCCAGGGGCCCCCAGCCGATGTCCAGACTGGGAGACTCTGAGGCAGGCAAACTGATCACCCTCAGCAAGTGGATGCAGGGGGACCCCAGTAAGACAGAGAGACCGGTTTCGGAGGGCTCTGAGATCAACATCGAGGGTAAGCAAGTGGGTGGGAGGGGAAATGGACTGGAGGGGATGGACCGAGGGGAGGGAGGGGGGCACACTGGCCATGGGGCTGCCGCCAGCAACCCTGGACACCCCAGACCATGGGAAGGGGGCCCGGGGGACCACGGGGGGACACGTACACCCCACCCCACTCAACCCCTCCCACATCCCCACAGGACACGGAACGCCCCGGCACCAATGACAGGTGGCTGAGGAGGACTGTGGTGAGCAGGCGCGGGAGCAGCCAGAGGTCCCAGGTGAGGCACACCGGCAAGCTGGGGGAGGGGGCGCTGGGGGAGGCCGGGTGGGGACCCGGGGCATGCGGTGCATGGAAGGGGGGCCCGGGTGCAGAGGAACACTGGGGGAGGGCACCAGTCACCACCCCGAGGGGGGGACAACCCCCCAGACATGCCACGGGATAGGGGGTGGGCGGCTGGGATGCCTAACCAACCCCAACAGGGCAACCCGATGGGTCCCAGCAAGCCAGCCCCATGCCCCTGGTGCAACGGATGAGAGAGCACCGGGCACGGGTACGGTGCTGGAGGGAGGAGCGGATGGAGGACATAGTCCACTCCACCACCGAGCAGGGTGAGCGAATGATCGCGGGCATCGATCAGATAGAGGCGGCCACGGAAAGGGCCGTGCAACAAGCGGAGGCAAGGGACCGGAGGCTGCAGGTGTAGGTGTGACTGGAACGGAGGCAGGAGTGCCGGGAGCACAGCAGGCAGGTGGAGGCGTTTGGGCGGCTGGAACAGGCCATAGACCGGATGGTGAGGGAGCATTCAGCCAAGATGGACCGGTCCCATGATATTGGCACTTCGCTGCTGCTGCACATGGGGATCATGAGTGCCTATGTGATGGCCGCCACCCTGCTGCACAACCTGCCTGCCCTGGCCCCGATGCTGGGCCCCTTGGTGCCCCCACCACCTATGCCACAGCCCCAACTACTGGCACACCCACAGGGCCCGCGCATCTGCCTACTGATCCTTGTAGGCCTCCGGAGGGAGCAGTCACCCATGGGGGCCCCTCCGGCCCCTGGTTCGCCAGCCCTCCCAACACCACCTGCCCCTCTGGACACCGAGGCTTCCCAGGATGCTGTCATGTACATGGACAGCGGGGGGGGGGGGAGCTCCCGCTGTGTTCCCCCCTCCCTTCCTTTCCCATGCGTGTATGCGCCTGGGCATGCGTTTGTGCTGTGTGTCCCACTGTGCCCTTGTTGTCTCTGTGCCTGTTGTGTGTGCTGCCTCTGTGGCTCTTCTCCCTCCTCCCCCTCCCTTCCCGTTGCCCTTGTGTGGGCATTTCCTTTCAGCCCTTCTGGCTTCGTTTGCCCTCTGATGGCCATGTCAGCCTCCCGCCCCTCGCCGGTGCCTTCTGGGTGTTTTGACCACGGCCAGGAATCGGCATCATGTCTGTTCCGCTGCCCTGGGCCGTGGTCTGTCTGTCCGATTCCCTGCCGTTGTCCCACTCCCGTCACATCTCTTCGGGGCCTTCCTGGACCGCGAGGGGTGGTTGTTCGGCTCGCCACCACTGGGAATCCACTGTGGTGAATCGGGGGTGGGGGTGGGGTGGGCGTAAAGTCTGAAATCACCCATAGTGAACAACAAAACTCAGGGGGAAAATAAACTAAAAAATAAGTTAAAAAGAAATTAAAAGAAATTACTTGTGTAGAAAGAGAAATCCAGTCTGCTTTTAGCTGCTGCTGCTGCAGCCTCTAGAGTGGCCCAGAGTGGTTCCAGGCTGCTGCTGTGTCTTCTGTTCTCTTCCCCCCTCTCCTCTCCTAAAGAGGAGAAGAGAGGAGAGCGAGCTCCTCAGAGCTCTGATTGCTTTTAGGGCACCTGGAAAAGGCACCATCTGGATTGGCTGGGTTCCTCCATAATGAACCCATGCCCTGCCCCCTCCTCCAGCCCCTCCCTATGACACAAAAGAGCATGCTCCGTGTCTTTAGGGCCATGCTGCTGGCCCCATGCTCCTCCCTCCCTTGGCCTGCTCTGGGTCTGTCTCCCCTCTGTGCATGTGCAGATGCACAGGGAGGCATTTGTGGCCCAGACCAGGCTGCCCCTGCCCCCCTGAGTGCTGCCATGGAGGCCAGGATTGAGCACACGCACAATAGCAGACTTTGCTGGTATGCGTTATTGCATGTGCACAATTCTTGCATCTTTGCTCTCTGGAGCTGCTGGACTACATTTTCCAGCATGCTCCAGGGAGCAAAGATGGCCGTGATAGTGCCAGCATTGTGTGTATGCAACTATAGTGCACCGCAGCAAACTGCACTATTGCTGTGCCAATGATCTCAGGGTTCATACTGGCCATGGTAGTGGTGAATTTAGTGGTGGCCACCCATGGACAGACAGTTTGTGGGGCAAGGGGCTGCAGGCAGGGCAACTGCTGTGGCACCCAGACTGACAGGGTGCCTCTGTCCTAGAATTCTTCTTTATTGAAGGACATCATTGGCCCTTGTCAAGAGATATTTCCCATTTGTGAAGACAACGCTTGTTCATCAAGTTAACCAGCCTACCTCCCACCACAGAAAAGGACATTGTAGTTTATAAACTGATGTATGCAGTCAACTACCAGAGTGAAACAAGCAAGTGGCTTATCAGGTCTGGTCTCCTAACCTTGTGCAACTGCAGAACAGACAATTGTCCCATACTCTAGTATCCCTTTCTCTACCACTTGGTTAAGGAATAGGCTATTGTTGTTTTTACCCTATATGGGTTTTAAGGCCTGGCTGAACTCTTCTTGCTAACACAGGGCTAAGCTCCACTGAACCATGTTACCTTCTGAGACTAGTTCTTTCCCTAAGCTCCTGCCACCTCTCCACTCTCAGACATTAGTTCTCCCTCAGATAGTCAATTCAATTCAATTTAATAATTATAATGACGTAGCCAAAGGCCATTGCCAAATAAAATAAATACAAAAGTAAATAGAATAAAAATGATAATCAATTTACAAACTTAAAATACAGCTAAATCTGTCATAAAATGGAAATTATGCTTAATCCAAAACCCTCCATACAAAAACAACATTAAAATAATAAACTCGGTGTATATAACCGAGAATACCCTACATGTAACAGCATTAAAACAATAAGCTTGGTGTATATATATATAACCAACACTACATATATTCAGTAATACGTTTCTCCCCCAAGGATTCCCATAAAAGTTCAGACAAACTTCAAGAAAAGTTCTCTCTTAATAAAAGCCTGAACCAAATATTTTGCCACCCTAGAGGTAAATTCAGGCAATAGATTGGCCGAAAAGATTTCCAAGAGTTCCGATCGGGCTCTCCCAGGAAATCTGTCCAAACAAGGGGCCAAAACCTGCGATCGAGGAGTCTGGTAAAGCTGGCACTTGGAAAGTATGTGCCCAACTGTTTTGGCCTCAGAAGCATCATAGGGGCACAAATGAGAACTATATGGTATGGCTAGATGCCTCCCCTCAAGGATCATTGTGGGCAAGGCATTAAGTCTTGCCAATAAAAATAGTTGACTTTGGCGAGATGTTAGGTGGAAGCTCAGATAGTCTGGCATGCAGCTAGTTTCCAATTGTCCCCAGATGAACCCAATAAATTACACCCAGGGTGGCTGAGCCAAGGGGCAATCCTGCTGTACCAAAGTCATGTTTAAGTGAAATGTAGCACCCTGTGGGTACACGAGCCCAACATAAGACTTTCCCCAGCTAATTTACTCCTGGATAAAGTTATTGGCTTTGTGATATGCTCTGAGTGGAGCTGAAAGGAATATCTGTCAATATTGTAAATAAACGGTATCTGGCTGACATCAGCAATTAGTCTGGTTAACTAGATTACTGATTTACCATGATACCATTAATTACTTTTTACTAGGGGTGATCCACTGAAGGAAATTACAGTTTGGTTGTGTTTACGGTATCAGTTCTGCAATTTCCAGATTTAAATACAGATTCATTTTACAGAGCCATATTTAAATCAATTAAATTGATTTTAAACTATATCTTGTTTGCTATCCATTTCAGCACTAGCTCCGAGTGCCTTTTGATGAGGGGTGCGGCACTATAGAAATAAAATTCATTAATTAAATTATTAATTATTTCATGTGGCCACTCCCTTTCATATTCTTGGATAAGAGAAACGAAGCCAAGCCACACCAAAGGTTAGTGTGAGAGAATTTTTATCTGGGAGTAAAGTACCATATACTACCCCAAAGAAGGGCCTAGTGTAGGGTGGTAACTTACTCTGGGTAAAAGCTACAAAACATTTGTGCGGTTGCTCCTATTCGATACCATGGAAAGAGTGTTAATTAACTCCTAGCTAAGAGCAACCACATAAAACAACTTAGCCATAACCAGGGATTGTTTACCTCATGATAAGTTACATTTCATATGAGTGCACCCTGAGCTATTTGCTTTAAATTTAGCAGTGAGCTCTACACATAGCTGTAGATGGCATCAGTGTATATTTTTTAATCTTTTAATTTCATGGGCTGCCCTCTTTTCTGCGTATTATGGCTCAAGGTAAATCAGAGCTCTAGCTGTTCTACCCTTTATTATTTTACCTCTCACGCATCTCCTTTTATTCCCCTTGAGTCACAATAATCCTAGTCTTCATAATCTCTGTATAGAATTAACTCCCCTTCCCCCGCACACACAGCTGTAATCATTGCCCTTCTCTGGACCATTTCTATTTATGGTCTAGCCTTAAGCAACCAGAGAAACACATGGTTGAACTGTGAGGATTTACCACCTCCTCAGAAATGGGAGAACAAGAAAGCCAAGAGAAATCATCAACATAGAAGGAGCTAAGGTTTAGACTTTGGAACCTGAATGCCTACAGTCAAGTACCTAGACCCCCCTGAATTTGGACCAAAGAAGGCAGTCCCTTCCTGATTTTGGTTCTCTGACCAGTCCCACGGTAGTGGCAATCACCACCACTACATTTCCTCTGCTGCACTGCTCTCCATGCTCAGCTCTGGGAAAGGGGATTTCAAGATGGCTGCCAGCCATGAGTGCCACTTCTTTGGAAAGGGCTTCCTGATTGGCAGTGTGGAGTTGCATCATGCACCCTGACACAATTGCATTATGAGCTCCACAGAGATGGGCAAATGAAGGCTGTAGAGAAGTCCTGGAGAGTCCAAAGCAGGGCCCTGTCCCCAGGGACTGCAGAAGATGAACTCCAGCAAAGACATTGGGGGAGGAAGAGACCTCCTCAGACAAAGGATATAAGAAGCTGTGGAGAAAGCAGCCCTTGCTAATGCATATTGAAGGCAGGAGGGGAAGGAACTCCCGTCCAAGACATGGGGGATGCTTTGAGAGTTCAAGGGATGGCACTTTAGGGGCAAAAAGGCAGAGCTACCTCCTCAGTTTGAATTGTTGTTATTCCACTCGTAACAGAAATAAAAATGGCCTGATCTCCAGAGATACTGAGCATCCACCACTTCCTCAAATTATTAATGACTTATAATATATATAATCTTTGTCTAACTCACCCTCACAAGAATCCTGTGAGCTAGGTCATTATTATTTCCATTTTACAGATGGGGAACTGAGGCTGAAAGATAGTTACTTGATAAAGGCCATCCAGTGAGTTCATGGCTAAGAGGATATTTGAACCTTGGGTCTCCCTAGTCTAAGTCCAACACAGGGGGCTCTGTCCATGAAAATCCAGGTGTCGGACATGGTTTGGAAATGCTTTTTTCACCTACATAATTTGCGTAAGTTATGCCCTTATTTATCCCAGGCTGATCTTGCCATAGTCACCCATGCCCTGCTGAGTACAAGGCCTGATTTTTATAATTCCCTCTTCTACAGGCTACCAGCAGTGCTTATCCATCACTTGCAGCTTGTTCACAATGTGGCACCATGGCTGCTTACTGGTTTGGGTGGCCGTGATCATATTACGTCCACAGGGCATTTTCTGCATTGACTGCCTGTAGAGCAACAGATTGAGTTTAAGATTCCGCTGCTGGTTTTTAGGGCCCTGGATGGTTTAGACCCTGGCTATATTCGAGACCTACTTCCAGAGTCTCACACTGATGGGTATCTATCTGTGTTCAAGAACAACCCGCCGCTTGGGGATTCCGCTCCCTCTGGATGTTCATCTCAGTTCCTCTTGCCTTATCTTTTAAAAGCACCTGAAAACATATTTATTTTCTAGGTGCTTTTAGGATCTCTGTTCTCCCTTTTTCCTTCCCCTATTTCAAAATCTTTTTATTATTGTTTTAAATTGTTTATATTGTTATGTAATATGTTAAGCACTCTGAGTGCCATGGAAGTCAGAGGGCGCTATATAAACAAAATTATTATAATTACTATCCGCTAGGCTACACTGGCATTCTACTGCAGGGGTTTCTTGGTTCCTCTCAAAATAAGGCCACTTATTTAGTACTCTGGAAGGGATTTGGAGATGTCCGCTTTATGCAAAAGAAGGGGGTCAGAGCACCCTGAAGCAGAACCCAAAGAGATCTGAACAAATGAGGCTATTTAGCAGCTTTCTATTTCTTTCCTCCCCTGATGAGAATGGGTCTTATCTGGCAGAGGGCAGTGTCCTCTGTGTACCTCAATTTGTTTCTGAGGGCATTATACAGATCAGGCTTCTCACTAACCCCTCACAACTTCTGGAGGGGGCTATTCCAGGATGTGAGACCAGGAACGGAGGTGGAGACATTTCCAGCCACGGAGAAGACAGAAAACCAGTACCATCCTACCTCAAGGACGGAAAGGAAGCATATGGAATTACCAGCTGCAGGATGGTGAGGTAACGTTTCCACCACAGGTACTGCTGCATGAGTGGTCCCAAGCTGGCCAGAGCATAATACAGGTACATGAAGATGTGAACAAAGGAATTCAGCAACCCAATGAAGAAGGCTGTGGAATAGAGAAGGAAGAGTGA
Source organism: Sphenodon punctatus (assembly GCA_003113815.1). Lineage (NCBI taxonomy): Eukaryota > Metazoa > Chordata > Lepidosauria > Sphenodontia > Sphenodontidae > Sphenodon > Sphenodon punctatus. The sequence goes on from QEPC01014017.1 coordinate 1,945,214, forward strand.
AGAAAGCAGGTAGTTCTAGCTGGAGCTCTCTAAAGACCCTAGCTCCCTATGCTGAAACACTGTATCCCCTCAAGGATGGCCTTACTATATAATTCTGGCACTGATCCACCCACCCCTGACCAATGCTCTGCAGCTAGCTACTAAACTTTACTCCCTTATGTGGAACACCACAGAACCCCGACTCTTCTCATCTCAAACCCTCCGGAGAGCACCCTGCGCCCACACTGTTCTGCTGAGTGTGCATGCCATGTGTCTGGAAGAGATGGGCAGAAAAGAGGTCCAAAGATGGAAGCTAGGACTTCAGTTTCTCTAGGCTGGAAATTTCAGGTCACTCTGATAAGGGAGACTTTAACCAATGTGACTCTCAGTAAAAAGCACTGCAGTTTCCGGTGCCACATCTGGTTGGGTAGTTCTAGCCCTATGTACAGAAATTAGTAGAGATCAAATGAATAGCTTGTTTTGTATTCATGAATATTATTTACATTTTCAGGTTACTATTCGAATATCTGAATAATCAAAATTGATATTCACATATAGGTGTTCTGTTATTTTTGGTTTGGTTATTCATTTATTAAATTCAGACATTTGGTTATTTGGTTTGGATTTGCATTTATTCACTTTTCCCCCCCGGTGCTATTCAATGTTATTGCATATAGCCAAACCGAATAAGAGAATAACATCCAACATGAATATCTGAAATAAATAAGCAAAAAACTAAACCAGAAATCTCTGAAATAAATATCTTATTGAATAGTGGTTAGTATCCATTACGCTGGAGATCAACTAAGAGGGCGAATGTATTGGATACTATATTCGACTTGAATATTTGTTTCAACTTTAGAAATCACAGGAAACAGTCTGGATTCAGGTCAGACAGTGAGGATAGAGTAAGGATGGACAATAAATCTTGGGGGGTAAGCCCCCTGTGGAGGGGGACACAGACATTGTTCTGTGTGTGTGTGTGTGTGTGTGTGTTCAAAGAAGAACCCAGCTGGCAAAACACCTAGGTCGACACTCTCACTGAGCTAGGGGGAATCTCCAAAATAATGGAGTGGCAATGGCAAGAGGGGGAGAGAGTCAAAGAACAAGGGGGGAGAGAGGAGAAGCAATAGGAGGGCAGTTAAGGAAAGGAGCAAGATGCAGGTATGCGTTTGTGATGTGAGAGGAAGGACCTCAACTACTACAGACATGTGGAAGAAGAGGTGTGATTCAAAAAAGTTTCAGAACCACTGATTTAGACAGAATAATGAGCAAAAGACTCCCTGGCTTAACAGTGAATGAGGAAAGTCGTGAATTGAGTGGGGAAAGAAGTCTTATGCCTTGACTTCAGTGGGGGTCATCCAGCTCTGCACCAGGGCAGCAAGAGGGACAGTCTGGCATAGGTGAGGCAATCTTGGCATGCAAAAGGGGGAACCAGCTTGTTCCCAGTGTTATCCCACAGTTATCCCATTGTGATAACTTTGTCAGTTGTCACCAAAGAGTGAAGTTTCTGCCCATGAGCCAGTCTGATGCAGGCTTCCAATATCGCCACATCAAAACAGAGGTAGACAGAATAAGCTGGGCTGAATTAAGCTTACCCTGTCCGCCGGGCACGTATTTGACCCCAGCCCACCAGTTGAAGAGCATGGTGGCATGATGATACACGTGCAAGAATGTCACCTGTTCTGGCTTCTTCCGCAGAATGAAGAAAACCTGAAAGAAGCCAGAAGAGAGAAAGTTTGAGGTTTCCCTCATGCCCCCTTGCCAGTGTTTGGAAGACAAGTCAGGGCCTGGAGATGCAGGGAGATCAGGCTAACTCAGTTTCAACATCAAGCCCTCCACAACCTGGCAGCTATTCCTCCTACTCATTAGTGACATATCTCTCTTTCCTATCAAAGCCAGGTAAATCCAGCAAAACACAGGGACCTTAGGGTGTCTGGGATGAAGAGAGGCCAAAGTGCAGTGTGTCCTCCACAACGTGTCAAACGTTTGTAGCTATTCACTACAGATTTTCCTGTTGTTTTCAGCTACATTATTGGGATATGGGACTGAGATTCTATCTAGTTTGGAGAAGACATCAGGATGGTGTGTGTGTGTGTGTGTGTGTGTGTGTGTGTGTGTGTGTGTGTGTGTGTGTGTGTGTGTGTGTGTGTGTGTGTGCGTGTTAGGCTGAGGGTACAATAGCATGGGCAGGAATGGGGCAAGGATTTTTGTGGCCCTGTCTTCCCCCACCTCTCCTGCCCCTGATTTAGCTGCAGAGTTTACCGGCAGCAAAGGGGGGCTTACTAGGAGCAGGGGGGGGCGGATGCAATTGTTGCTGCTCCCTTCAACTTGCCACACCTTAGGAGGCTGCCTGTGTCACCTCTATGGTAGCACAGGCCCTGAAGCATGGGATAAGTGCTCCCCATTGTCAATGAAGGGGAAGGCACCTCTTTCAGCAGTCAAGCTCTGTTGGGTTTTATCCTACTTAGAACACAGTAGTGATAAAACATGCATCCATCTAACTGGTCAAATTCTTCTACTTTCACTATCCTACCACTACTGAACAGGCTGAGGCTAGGGATGGGTGAATGCGGTTCAGAAGTTCGGAGTTTGGCCCGAACTCGGCCTGTTTGGATGACCGAACCTGAACCTGAATCCGAACACGAACTGACTGAACCAAACTCAATTCCGAACGTCGAAATGACTGAACAGTTCGGTCAGTTCGGATCATGTTCTGGTGAGTTTGGGTGGCAAAAACGTGTCGCTGGAAGACAAAACGTGACAGGGAGGGGGAGTCAGCTGAGGAGCAGACTTCCAGGCACCAGGGGTGGAGAGAGAGGCTTGGAGTAGCAGCCAGCCTGTCCAATCTCCATCCCTTTTCGCCCCAGACCACTGGCTTCGCAGTCTGAGATTGGACACGGGCTAGGCTGCATGGAGCCAATGGGGCTTGAATTGAGGCAGGAGCAGCAAGAAACAAAATTGATTGCCTCCCCCCTTCCCAACACCTTCTGAGCTAGTCACTGTTCCTGAACAGCAGGCATTTCAGAAGGCTCCCTCTCTCCCAGCAGTTTTTGTTTGTTCCTATTCCTAATCCATTGCCATCCTCCACCTATTTCACCCATCCAACCCATTTACCTCCATATTATCATTTATTTAGATTATATTAGATAGATTTAGGTGTTATTTTTTGTTTTCACCCTTCCCTGTGTTCAATCTTCCTTCCTCCCTCTCCCCTCCATTGAATCCTTTTCCCTCTCCCGCTTATTCCATCCCTGATTCCCTTCACCTGTTTTAATGTTTTGGATTTATTTAGAGTAGGAATATTATTAGATTGATTTTCATTTCAGTTTTGTACCCCTCCCTGTGTTCTTTGTGTTTCTTCCTGTGTAATATTGTATAGATAGATAGATAGATAGATAGATAGATAGATAGATAGATAGACAGACCTAGTAACTAACTTAGTTATAGAGCTAGATAGAGATACAGTGTGTTTGTAGGACAAGACCTTTGTAATTAATTATTAGGATATTCCATTTAGTTCAATAAGTTTTAGAATACTTAATAGCAGTTAGATTTAGAGTAGAGATAGATAGATATATAAAAAGAAACAGTCACTCCAACCCCAGGACCCACCATCATGGGTCTGGGGCCATCATTCCTCACACGGAGGTGATGTCATTCCAACGCACCAAGAAACAGCCATTCCAGCCCCAGGACCTAACATCGGGGTTCTGGAGCCAAGTTACAGGCAGGGAGGGCTGTGGCCAATATGTATCTAGAAACTGCCACTCTAGCCCCAGAACCCACTGTCATGGGTCCAGGACCATCATTCATCGCACAGAGAACTGATTTTCCAAAGCATCAAGGAACAGCCACTCCAGCCCCAGGACCAGCCACAAGGGTTATGGGGCCAAGTTACAGGCAGGGAGGGCTGTGGCCAATATCCAGAAACTGCCACTCTAGCCCCAGGACCCACTGTCATGGGTCTGGGGCCACCATTTCTCGCATGGAGGCGACGTCTTTCCATCACATGAAGAAACAGCCACTCCAGCCCCAGGACCTGCCATCAGGGTTCTGGGGCCATGTTACAGGCAGGGAGGGCTGTGGCCAATACCTAGAAGCTTCCACCTTAGCCCCAGGACCCAGCGTCATGGGTCCAGGGCCATCATTACTTGCACAGAGAGCCAATTTTCCAAAACAAGAAGAAACACCAGCCACTCCAGCCCCAGGACCCACTGCCAGGGTTCTGGGGCCAAGTTACAGGCAGGGAGGGCTGGGGCCAATTCCTAGAAGCTTCCACCTTAGCCCCAGGACCCAGCGTCATGGGTCCGGGGCCATCATTCCTTGCACAGAGAGCCAATTTTCCAAAGCATGAAGAAACAGCCACTCCAGCCCCAGGACCCGCCACTAGGGTTCTGGGGCCAAGTTACAGAGAGGGAGGGCTGTGGCCAATACCTAGAAGCTGCCACTATAGCCCCAGGACCCATCGTCATGGGTCTGAGGCCATCATTCCTCGCACGGATGCGATGTCTTTCCACCGCATCAAAAAAGAGCCACTCCAGCCCCAGGACCCGCCGTCAGGGTTCTGGGGTCAAGTTACAGGCAGAGAGGGCTGTGGCCAATATCTAGAAGCTTCCACTCTAGCCCCCGGACCCAACGTCATGGGTCGGGGATGGGGACCATCATTCCTCACACCGAGAGACTTCGTTCAACCGCACCAAGAAACAGCCACTCCAGCCCCAGGAGCCACCATCAGGGTTCTGGGGCCAAGTTACAGGCAGGGAGGGCTGTGGCTAATACCTAGAAACTGCCACTCTAGCCCCAGGACCCACCGTCATGGGTCTGGGGCCATCATTCCTCGCAGAGAGCCTTTTTCCAAACGGCCGAACAGAACAGAACCAAACGGCCGAACCCAAACACTGCGAACAAACCGAACGGCTGAACCGAACGGCCGAACCAAACCGGACCGAACGGCTGAACCTGAACTGCGATCTGTTCACCCATCCCTAGCTGAGGTACAGGGCCTGTCTGGAGGACCCAGTTTACTATCCGAGTGGCTGTAGAAGATACCATATGTTGCGATCTGCAATAACTCTCCAGAAGAGAAATTCAGGCTGGATCCTGAGACATAGTGTCTCATCCAAGCCATAACTCCATATGGGAAACCCATGGCCAGGAGGACAGATACCAAAACCTCATCTGCATGAGACATTGCTATGCAGCAGTCAGTCTCATATAGATGTTTTTGCCATGAGGCAAACTGCTACCAAGCAAGGTGCTTGCAGAGACACTGCCTCAAGTTGATAACTCCCAGGCTGTTCATTCTTCAGAGTATATGTCAACAACAAGTCAGAGACCCCCTCATACATTGTGTTTCCACCAATGGCAGCAATGTGAACATGGGTCCCTGACCAGAGTACAAGTCAATGACCAGCCAGTGAGTCTCCCATCTTGAAGCAGACACCAAAGTAGACAATCAATAGTGAAGTGTGTGTGTGTGTGTGTGTGTGTGCACGCGCGCCTGCACTTCTCTGTGTGCTTGAGAAACAAACACACACCGATCCCACTTCCACCTATCCATAGCTTGGATTCATATTTCTCTTTTTTACCTGCATTAATCTCAGATATCAGAGTTAGCTAGATATTGCAATATTGGGGTTTTTGTGTGTAAAGAGCACTCATGGTTTTTCAAAGCAGGGGATTCCCTAGCTAGACATAATAGGCCCCATGTGTGGTTGCTGCATTGCTAAATGGGGTCCTAACAAAAATGGATCAGCATAATTAAATACATAAATTTACAGTGTTTGAGGTCTGTGGTGGGGGAAAGGATCATGGGATACATGTAAAACACATATATAACACGTATGTAAAGGAAACTATTAATGCAACATACAGCTTAGAGTGGGGCAGAGACACCTCAATCCCATGACAAGGTCACAAGGATTTCTTTTGTCTCTCAGTGGATTACAGCTTGAACAAAACTTGGGAACTGCTAAGTGAAATGAGATGCCATCTGGAAATATGCTAATGGTGTGGGGGTCAAATGGATAAAGGCACTGAGATGGAAGGGGTAAAACCAAAAGTGACCCACAAGGTGACCATTCCAGATGATTCTTCTGAGGAAACATAGTGGGCAGGTTTTAATGGTGGGGCTAGATTTTTGAAGGCAAAGAGCTTTATTAGGGCTGAAATGAATATTTGATGCATTTCCTCAATCGTTTCAGGTTCATTTCTTTTCATTCAAAGCTGTGAACTATTCAAATAAAACTTGCAAGACAACTGTCAAACTTCTTTTGCAGTATTTGTCAGGTCCTTGTGGTTGGTTGGTTGTTGCATGCTTTTGCTTCAGCGTATAGCAGACCGAACCATAATGGATTTGAATTTTGAACTCTAATCAAAACTCAAACTTTAAGGTTGTTAAGAACTGAGGTAAATATATTTCGTGCACAGGAATATTCAAAATCAGTAAAATCCAATTCAAAGACGTGTTTATTGAAATAAGGCTTTGAAACTAATTTGCCAGTTGGATAAACCCAATTGGTTTCAACTCTAGTCTCCACATAACATTCCAATGAAGTTGTGTCCTTATCCTATTTCACCTTTATATCATGGACAGAGCTGTGTATTCATGAGACTGGGGGTAATTTCAGACGTTACAAGACCATGGTCAACCACAGTGAATCCCCTGCGGTGGCCGTTTGTCCCGTAACGTCTGATGTGAGTTCCACCAGAGTTTCACCGCAGTGAACCTCCAGCAGGAATCACATTGACCACGATTCTGGACCTCCGGCCTCCCGGAGGTCCAGATTCGTGGTTAGCTGGACCATGATCCGGGATCGGCCAAACATAACGTCTGTTACATTGGCCCATCCCAGACCGTGACGTGGGATCAGCCACTGCGCCTGCCCAGCTCCCTGAGAGTGGGCAGCTGGGGGAGCGTGACTGCGCGGCTTCATGTCGCACCACGCAGCCCCGCCCCCTCCCCGATCCCCTGTAGGAATCGGGCCAGCACGTCTAAAGGACGGCCGGACTGATTCCTGTCCAGGATCCGGAATGGATCCTGAACCGTGGTTCAACGTGGCGGGCCGAATGGCCTGTCATGTCTGAAATTACCCTATGATTACAGATACGTAGAGAGTGCAGTTGCCATGTTGGTTTGAACTGCAAGACATGGAGGCAAAGTAGTTCAGATGAGATCTTTCATTGGACTAACTTCCATTAAGGAGAGTATGCAAGCTTAATAAAAGATATCATGTGAACTAGGGCTGAAGCAGATAAGTCCGTGTGACTTTGCAGATTTAATCTGCCCTTTCAAAATGGTCTGCAGAGATCTGGCATGGATTTTCTGCTGCGCCAGATCTCTTGCACGCTACTTTGACTGCTTCATTTTGCACAAGCATGGTAAAAATAAAAACACATTTTTGAGCATGCACAACAGAAATTTTGTTCAACGCTCACACACAAAATGGCACCACACTGTGATGTACAACACAGCACCGTGCCTTTTCATGCATGCGCATTGAACAAAGTATTTTTTTGTGAATGCACAAAAAGATTTTTTTGGTGCGCATGCAAGTCCTGTGGAATGGGGATCATCTGTGTTCTGGTCCGTGTTCCGCCGAAGAATGAATGTAAGGGAAGGGAGAGTAGGGCCACTGTTCTTGATCTTTGGCGGAACAGGGACCAGAACACAGATGGCCCCCATTCTGATGGACTTGAATCAGACTGGGAAGATGCATCAAAGATGGAATCTGACCAGATTTTCCATGTCAGCCCTAATCTGAACTATTTTGTTTCCATTGTGCTTACTGATGGCTATCAACACCATGCATAATTAACTTGGATATAAACTTTGGTGTTATGCCTTAATTTTAGTATTCAGACTCAATGGTACTCTGTAAAGCATCTGCTTTCCTGCTATGACTGTGCCTATCTTACTGTATCCAGAAGCTCGATGACCTTAGAGAAGAAGAACCACCAGCACACTCTCGCCATCTGCTGGGCAAGGAGAAGAAATGCTGTCAGTCACTAAGTTGAGACAAATCTTTAGTCAACAGAGGTACATCATTTCACTGGGAGTTTTCAAATGTGATGCTGGCTTGGTTTGGCCCACTCTGGTCTGTCTGGGTCAGCACTGAACCCACTTGTCTGTTCTGGGCCTACCTCATGTGAATCTGGTTCAGACTGAGGTGGGGTAGGTAGCTGGCCTGGAAATGTGGGCCCGGAAAAAAACAGGCTCATGGTCCAGACCCAGGAGCCACCCAGGCAGGCCAGAGTGGTCAAACTAGGTGGGCACATCTGTTTTCATGCCCACCTGACCCAACATGGCGGTTGTCATGTCAGCCAGACATGGCTGCCTGTAGTTGGCAGCCATAGCTGTCTGTCATGGTGGGCCTCAGCCTAGGGACAGAGACTGCCAGCTGGGCATCACTCCCTGCGCCCCCTCCCTGGCTGGGTCAGGCCCTGGGAATGTGTGTTGCATTCTCCAAGCTGGCCCTGCCGGGGGCGGGCCCCGCTGCACTATGTTGATCACTGAATCTTCTTAGGCTCATGGCCCAACCAGGGGCTCATCGGGACTGCAGATGGGCCCAAAATACCCATATCTGTACTTGATTAAAACCCTGGGGTCTGGAATGGATTTACAGCACAAGCTGGAATTTTAATACCTCGCGTATCTTTTAGGAAAGAAATCCATATCCCCTTGTGATAGAAAGAACAAACATTCAAAGTCTGTGTCTTACAGAGAAGCAATGGGTGCAAGGGCGGACCAGGTAATGGAACAGATTGGCACCAAGGGCATCATTATAACAGGGACAGATGCTGCAACTGCACCAGAGCCCATGGGGAGGGGGAGCGTCATGTCACTCAGTGCAGTTGCATCCCCTGCCACTGGGAGGTGCATCAGGGGAACCCATACCATCTTCTGTGCCAAGGCCAATCCCCACCTAGCAACGCCCCTGCTTGGCAAACAGCGGTCCAGGAGACAAACCTCTCCCCAGAGTTTGCCAGAGACACACGAACGTAGCCAGACTCAGGCTTGGCAGCTGTTTTCCAGCAAAGCAATTGGTATCCCCATTGTGTGAAGAGTCTAAACCTGGCTCTGTATGAGACTGTACCCGCATTCCTAGCTCGCTCTGGCTGTAATCCACTGGCTGGCACAGGTAGCTGTAGTCGGCCAGAACCGAAGTAACCAGGAACTGAAAGAAAGGAAAACATGGAGTAGAAAAGAATCATTCCCTGCAGCAGTCACAACTCACAATTAGAATACACTCAGGGTCCAAAAGAGATCTACACTAGAGCTGCTACACTAGAGGTACCCAGAAAGTCAGGCACCCATCGAATCGGGGCTTCCCAACTTGCCCCAGTTGCATTCGGGCACCAGCTGGTACCCGAACACAACTTGACGGACTACCTGACTCACCTCACCGCCGGGGTGCTGCTCCTCTGGTCTTGGTTGCTGCTCCCTGCTCTCTCTCCTTCTTGGCCCGCACGCTAATCATCTGAGCTGGGGACTACCCTGCTCGGATATTTCTGAGCAGGGTGGGGGAGAGAGGAGGTCTCTTCCCACCTGTCTGCACCCCCCTAATTGGTTCCCTGTTCCCAGGGGGACTCATATCCGGGGTTTGCATGAGTCTTGTGCGCACCCCCATTTTGGGTCCCCCTGGGAGTGGAAGACCCATAAGAGGGGTGCACACCCCTCCCCCTGGGAGTGGAAGACCCATAAGAGGTGGGAAGAGACCTCCTCTTTCTCCCCGCCCACTCAGAAAAAGCCAAGAAGGGACATCTCCAGGTCAGCTGAGCAGCATGCAGGCTGGAGACAAGCAAGGAGCAGCGAGTAGCAACCAGGACTGGAGGAGCAGCAACCCGGCGGTGAGTTGAGACAGCCCAGGGAGCTGCAGGTGCCGGAATCAGCATCCTGGAATGTCCCAATAATACCCGCATTTTGGGGCACTGGGTACCCGATCGAGGGCTGGGTACCCAATTGGGTGCCCACTGAAGGTGTTAGAAAATGTGGGTATTAACTGTTGGCAGCAAATGTACTACCTGTTGCAGCTCTAACTTATCAAAGGATTCCCCAATCCAGCATAAGCCATGAGGTGAGGCCGGACCATTATTGTGTCATTTCTTCATTCTACCAGCATGGGGATTTCTTACCTCGCCAGTTTTGGGGAGCCAAGAACCCCACAGACCTTGGCCTAAAAGTTCTCTACAAAATTTCCTGCAGTTGTTTTGCTGAGATGCATTTAAAGGTACAGGCCACCAACCAACTTTCACACCCTGCCAGTTGAAGAATTTGGGGCTATAACTTCCCCAGGGTTTGCCTAATTTGGGGCCAGGTGGGGGAAGAATGATTGAAATAGGTCCGAAATGTATTAAAGTGATTAGTGAAATCATCATGCAGATTATGCATGGCACACAATGCAAAACGTGTGTAACATGCACAAAAAAGTCCTTGGTTTTTTTTCTTTCACTTATGAATGAAATTGTTTATGGAGCCCAGAGATTGGGACCATCTACTGCATATTGCACAGCAAATTTTTTCTTATTTATCCCACTGTCAGACACCATGCAATAATCTGCCATATCTATAGAGATAAAATTGCTGGGGCCAAATATGACTCACCCCCCAATCCCCGCTTTCCAGCAATACTCACAGTTCCTTCTAGCTATATGTGTGCTCGATTAACTCAATGCAAAGTACTTGAGGAGTTGGGGAGTCCATAAATAAGCATTAATAATAATTTCTTTTAAAATAATGATGGCTGCATGCACTTCCATGAGGAAAACTGCATATTTTCTTTAGTGACAAGCAACATTATGGAAAAACAGCCTGCACAAAGGTATTGAGCTACACAATCACCTTACAAGTTAGGTTTTAATGTGTCAAATGATAATGGGTGAAAACAGATGTGATGCTGGCCTGCTATGGCCCAGGACTCAGCACACCCCATGGCAGGTAGGCGGCTGGCCTGGAATGTGTCCCCCAGATGATCTCAGGTGCACATCCTGGGCTAAGGACCGCCAAAGCAGGCCACAACAAGCCAGCGCATCTGTTTGACCTGCCATTCCTGCTATGGGGTGGAGGCCGCCATGGCTGGGCATGGTTACCTGTCATAGTGTAGGGCAGGGTGCTGGGAGCGGGGCAGGGGTGTGGCTGGACCCCCATACATAAGCCATAGGCAGGGACCGCGTCCATCCCATTGTTCTGTACAGTGCCAGGTACACAGCTGGCGCTATACAAGTACTACTACTAATAATAATTAATAATAATACATCTGTCATCATGTCATCACCACCTCGCTCCCCGCCTGCAGTGTGCAGGCAATGGGACAGCTCTCTGGCACATTTGCAGGCACGTTCCGCAGGCACGTTTGGTCGGTGCCCCTCCCTGAACCAGAAGGTGGAGGCCGCTGTTTCCTGCCCTGCCCCGGGTTGGGGAGCCATCTCACCACCTGCGCATCTGTTTTCACCAAATGTCTCCGACAACAAAGACTCCTTGCTTGAAAATGTGGCTCTGATTTTGGATACTGAGCACATGGAAATCCATCCTGGTGCAGGGAAGAAGTGTGCATTGCTGCTTCCAATGTATATGGTTTGGGGCTATCAAGGCAACTTAATTTTCCAGGATTGTTATTTGGGAACCTTTCACCTGCATTCAGTCTAGAACAGGGAGGGGGGTGGGGGTGGAAAACCCTTTTTTACCTTCTGTGAGTCACTTTGAAATTAGTACAAACTCTACCAGCTGGATAGGATTTGGGGTCGAAGGTGCTGAAGGAGTGTGCTCACTCAGCTCTGTCAAACCAGACCAGAGGCGTATTGCAGTCCTGGCTCTCTACCAATTGCAGGCTGGCAGTCCTGCAAGCGGCAGGACTGACCCCAAGGGGTGTGCTCAGGATGAGGAAGGAAGGGTGTGTGTGTTCCAGATTACGGGTCTGTTGCATTCATCCACCCCCTATCCTTGAGTGCATGCCCTCATCTCTGTTCCCTACACCCTGCTTGTTCGTTGCTTGAGGTCAGAGGCTGGATCTATGGGCTAGATCCAGGAACGGGAAAGAGGTCAAATAAAAACCACCCATGGGTTATCTTTGGCCCACAGACCAGGGCTTCCTCAGCCCTGGGCGAGAGACTCAAAGGAAGCAGAGTGCACTGAGAAAGGAGAAGAAGTGGCTATGATTGTGTATATCATAATGGAAGTCTTGCCACAATGCTGCCAAAACTGTAGAATTCCATGTATGGACTTTTACAGAAAACATTTCCCAGTCACCTCTCTCCCCACTCTGTTGCCTTCTCTCTCACCCCTCTTCAAAGGTATAGCGAGATAAAATGGCACGGTGTCTCAGCTCCCTGCAAAATGTTTACCCAAACAGATCTTCATCCCTCTTACCTCATAGAACATAAAGACGGAAAGAGCCACTAAGGAAAGATTATAGACAAACAGCAGGCCCGATAGCCTCCACGGCTCCCGCTTCTGCATGACGTGCGGCCCCAGCGCCACTATCAGGAGGTAGAGGGCGAAGAGGAGCGTGACTGGAACGGGAGAGTAAACCAGGAGCCAGGGATCTGTCCTAGGGTCTGAAAAGCAGAGCACAAGGCGTGAAAGTTAGGATCCTGTAGAGCTCTGACCATGACCTGCGAGATGGTGTGAGAACGGCAAGAGGAAAAGTGGGCTTCAGTGCATCGCAGCCCTAATTCACAGAATCTCCGTCTCTTCCCCTCCTAGGCCTATTTTCCACTGCTGCTCTAGTCCGCCTGGTCTCCTTCTTGAGATCTTGCAATTCACTAATTCCTAGGAGTTCTAGCCACCCACACGACAAAACCAACCCTCCCTGCAGCAACACTTCTTTCTTTCGCTACATCCTTGCACTACTCTGCCCTAATCTTCTCTATGCCCCGTAACTCTTTCTTGGGGTGTTCATGCAACTCTGCCACTAGCCCTCTTTCTTCCCCCTGATATTCCTGGTCATGGAATATGACTCAGGATCTCTTCTGCTATTCCAGTTCTGCTACCTACAGTGCTTGCTACCTCAGTTGTGACCTGCAGAGACCTCTCTACTCCAGTCCTCAGCCCTTTGCTCCAGAAGTCAGAACCTCCTCCCATTATCCCATCCCTAAACCATCACACTTCACTGCCGAGCCAATACATCTTCATTCTGACTTGCGGTATCATCTATCTGCCACTCCAATTCCAACACGCCACTCAGCTCTGTCAAACCAGACCAGGGGCGTCTTGCAGTCCTGGCTTTCTACCAACTGCAGGCTGCCGGTCCTGCAAGCGGCAGGGCTGACCCCAAGCCCCACGGACCTGCGCGCTCAGCACACATGCTCACGTCACGCACACCCCCAGCATGGGGGTCTGCAGCCCACATGCAAGACACATGGATTCCATGCTGTTTGTGCAGGCAGCGACGCGGGCGGGGTTTGTCCACGGTGTGTGGCACTTTATGACAATATTTTTCACTTGTTTTCCCATGTTTACTTGACTTCACTGCCTACTCAGCCTTCCAATGATATTCCAAAACACACTTTTAAAGTGTTCAGTTGTCATTTAATCTTGTTTATAAGCAGCCGGAAGTGCTTCTCTCTGGAGAATAATTTAATAGGAAAATTCAGGTTCTTCTCTCGCCACTCCCCACCCCTTCCAACTCCTCCAGACATGAATTATATTCAAATCCTGGTCCTTGAACCTCATCCTGATAATTAGCTGTGCTCAGAAACCACCTGCTGTTCGGGGATCCTGCCAGGGGCCCCTACCATGGAGCAAGGGGCTCAATTGACCCTGGGCCTCAGACTCAGGGCGGGAGGGCAGGGCAGCTTTGCAAGCATCTTGAGCACTTCTAGGAAATGTTCAGAGTGGGCAAGGGGGAGGCAGCAGGGCTAACACTGAAAATTTTCTAGTGGTGCCCAGGCTGCTTACAAAGGGCCCCACAAAGCAAGACATTACAGAGTAGGCAGGCATGGAGTGCTGGCCCCACTCTGAAACTTAATTCCTGGGGGAGTTGCTGCCATTCCAGGGAATGGGGTCTTGCTGAGAGTCAGGATGCCACCACTACCTTCGTATGGGGAGGCGAAACCTGGCTGGGTCCCCTCCTGGAGGGGGCTACTACCTAGGGAGACCCTGTCCCCTTACCCTTAGGAGGGCCCATAACTGGGAACTGAGCCTGGGCCTGCCACAACCTTGCTATGTCACTGGTTCCCACCATCACACCTTAAGTAGGCGGGTGATCAGGCCTTTGATGTGGCTGGCCCCTCAGTCTGTAACTCGCTCCTTCCAGATGTTCATCTCAGTCCCACACTCCTCATCTTTAAAAAAACAAACACCTGAAGACTTACCTGTTCTCCAGATGCTTTTAGGATTCACTGCTAGTCCCTCTTAATGTGTTTTCCCTCCCTCTTTACATTGCCCTTTTAAATAGTTTAACGCAACAGTTGTGGCCGGACCCTGCACAGGGAAGGGCACAGCATGGCCAGGCACAGCAATAGGAGCCCTGCCACTCCAGCTGTTGCCCCTTTCTGGGGGACCCCACCCCCAGTCCCAGTTGAAGCAACAGGGCCAGCACAGCTTTTGCAAGGTCCTAAAGACGTTTGGGGCTCCTCTAGGAAGGAGCCCTGCAACTGCTGCTCTGGAAAGTTGGGGAGGGGGGCACAGTGGAGGCCATTCTGTGGAGCCCCCGGAAGTGCAGGAAGGTGTGTGGTGCAGGGCCCAGGACCATGAGCTTTCTATCCCCTGCTTAGAGATGTAAAATTTCTGGAACCTTTGACAGCCGAGGGAGGGGAACAATTTTTTTTTTTCCCTGTGGTTTTTTTTTTTTTTAAAAAACAACATGGAATTTGGGATAAAAATCAAAATATCTGCAGTTTTTAATGGACTACCAAAGCCACATTTTTAAAATATATGTTAGACTAAAAAATAATAATACAATAAATGTTATCATTTTACTTGATTCCCTAAGTATCAAGCAGAGCCAAACTCATGTTTGTAGAGATTCAGCTGGGAAATGCATAGTCTGCGCGTATCCAAAATATTTACAGTGCCAGCAGACTTAGTAGCTTGTGTGCATATATGTAACAACTGTAATCAAAACTAGCCATATAGTGAATCAATATAACTATTATATTAGTATAGCTTTGAAAGATTAGCAAAACTGGTGGTGGGATTCTTATCTAATCAGAATCTGTGTGTGGAAGATCCAATTCTTAATTTCCACTGTGCTCTTCATTTATTGCAGAAAACTGAGGGTTTGCACAAATCAAAACACGTTTTTCAACTCGTTCACATTAGGCCTTTTTCAAACGGGCTGGCAGTGTGGGGGTGATGGGTGGTGGCTGTGGCGGGTAGGCGGTGCGTGGGCGGCCCGTTACACGAACACCCACCCATCTCCACACACGGAGCATCCACCATTGGGGTCCGTTGCTCTGTGTGTGGGTGATGGGTAGAGGTACATGGAGCGCAGGAGCACGCATGCACCCCCACCTGCCATGGCAGTTGCACCGACACCCACTCACCCACACACGTGGGCAAAAAGGGCCTTAGTCTGTTTCTTGATTTTGTGAAGCAAATGGGCTGAGAGTAGAGATTTAAATGCAGGTCACTATTTAAGATTGACAGGAGTAGGAATTTAGTGATGTGCATTTAAAAAACTATTAATTAGAAATCTTTATGAAAACCTGAAGGGGAGTAGCAACAATAGCAAATTTTATTTTATTTTTTGACTCTTCATCGTGAGGGACAAATATTTCATGAACATATCCTTTTCAATTTTTCCTAAAATAACACCATGGAAAAAAGAAGAGGGAAAAAACCCAGGGTTTTTCCCTACAGTTTTCAGGGGGTTTTCTGGACCCTCACATCTATATCCCCGCCTAAAGTTGGTCTTGCTTAGACATAAACTATTCCTGGCAAAATATTTTTTTTAGTTTCTTCTTAAAAATCTGCACTGAAGAAGATTCTAAAACTTCCCTCAGTAACTCATGCCACTGCCCAATTGTTCTTACAAATAGAATGTTCTTCCTATTATTTAACTTAAATTTGCTTTTCTGCAACATAAACCCATTGCCTCTTGTCCTACCCTCAACGTCAGTGGAGAGGAATTGCTCATATTCTTTCTGACCGCTTTTTAAATATTTGAAAACTGCTATTATGTCCCTCCCTTATTTCTGCTTATCTCTGTGGTGTCTTTTACTTATGCTTCCCCGAGTCATTTGGGAAGGGCAGGGTAAAAATTGGGCTAAATAAAATAATTTTTTTTTAAAATGACACCTAACAATTTACATTTACCTTAACTGATTTTCATTTAATTATCCTTCAGCCCAGTTCTCCATTTCATCAAAATAATTTGGAATTCTAATTCTGTCCTAAAAAATAATTGCAGTCCTCCCACATTTGTTCTCCCCAAAGCTCTGCCTAATGAGGTTCTTGGACACCAATTCCCCTGATTCTCTACCTACCTCCATTTTCAAGAGCCCAGGTGTAGAATTCTTGGGTCTTCTGCCAAGCTGAGGACATACTAACCCTTGAAGACAAAGAAAGATTTAGTATTGTCACCCTGATCACCTCACCCCACTTTTGGGGCTGGGTTGAATGGGATATTTGAGAAATTTTCCACAAAATCGGAACAGTGATCAGAATTTCAATTGAAATTCCAATCAATCAAAATTTTCAGTCAGAATTCCAATCAAATTATTTTCATCTGCACAAAATGGCCACAGCCATACTGTGCATACACAAATGACTGCAGGAAGACTGCATTGCCATGCTGCATAGGCTGCTGTCATTTTCCATACAGCCAACATTGTCTTGATCGATGCCAGCCAAATGGAATTAGAAACTTTGTTTGTTCTTCATTTCACTGGAATGGATCGAACAACTGGATTCCATCAGAAACAGAATCTGGTTGAAAACAAAATTTCACCTCTATCCCCTTTGTGTTAGTAAAGGTTCTGAATCTGAGAACAGGAAGGCATTCTGGTCACTTCTTGACAAGGGTTCTGAACTAGAACTGGTTAAAAATGTGGTGCCATAATTAACATTTTATAAATATATATATATATATACACCACTCTTTTTAAAATTCTACATTCAAGATTTTGTTATATCAAGTTCAAAACACGGGGTCAAATTCCATAAAAATATACATTTTCCTTTTATTTTTTCAAATTTGAAATGATTGAAATGTTTCAATTAGAAAAATGTTGACAAGCTGCCCTGAGGCTATCAGCATTTTAGCTCTGATTCGCTGGAAAGATACCCAGTGTGCAAAAGGCCATAGATGTGCACAATGTGGAAGGATCAGTGGAGCCATTTACTCCTGATTGCTATCAGCTATTATGTTTATTTTTGAAAAACACACAGTCAGAACCTCATAAACACATAGGCCAACACCAAATCTACACAGATACTGGGTAAAATGCCTGCCTGGTGCAACTCCCCTGCTTTTAATTGAACTACACCAGGAGTAAATTTGGCTTCCTGATACTAGACACTCCTGGTCAAGTGTTGTCCTCATTTAGGCTAGTTTAAATCTTTAATCTAATCATTAAAGTCAATGGAATTAGCCCCGGTTTGCCCTGTTAAAGTATCCATTGTAACTTACCTCATACTCATCATTTTAGTGTGGTCTGAGATTTGAGGGGCACACTTGCCCATTCACTGAGGCATACCCATCTGCACTGGCACACTCTGGGTGTTAACGAACACCACCATGGTCCCTACTGCAATCTAACATGCACTCAATTGCACTCTAAAACATGCATTGCTCTCACACAGATACAAAGCCTGCCCAATATTTAATAGTCTGACAGTTGCATGCACATGCTGGAGCGCTGCGTAATAACCAAGCTGGAAAAGGCCCTGGGGCAGAATATGTAATGCCCTCCCCCCATTTCTCCCAGCAGCAGGGGACCCAGATGTACCAGGGAGTGTGCAACCCCAGGCTTGTTAGCCGCAGCGTAGCTGCACTGCCTTTACTTATTATAGCTACTCCTGTGTGCAAACATGTCTCCCTACCCCTTCCCCCCCTCACCTCCCACCCAAGCACACCCAGAGAGAACCCTTTACTTTGCATGAGCGCACACGCGCACACTTGCACAGAGGCACATGCTCTGAGCATCTCTCAACTGAATTCCCAGCAGAGATCTCTCAGCTGGCTCGGAGTCAAGCTGAGAAGGATTTCAGAATGGCTATATATAATACACACAGTTTACAAACATCCCAGCTTGCTCCACTCTAGCTCTTTACTTCCTCTGAGCAGTGAGCTAAATCCGAGGTGAAAAAGAAGGGAAAGTAAACAGTCGGAGCAGACGTACCTGACCAGAGCAGCTAGCGTAGTTTCCCACGTTCTTCAGGGACTCCACCCTCACAGAGTGCAGCAATCTTTTGACTGTCCCCAGATACACACTGTAGGTGGCAAAACTAATTGCTGCAGGAATCTATGCTGCCAGTGCGAGGCAAGTGCTGTGTGGTACACTTTCTTTTCTTCACCTGAGGAGGGAAAGTCGCAGCTGGATTTTCACACAGACTTTGGCTTCTTCTAGACAAGGGTGAGGGCCTTGCTGGGGTGCTTGCCACAAATATCTGTCAGCCACACCGGCCTCACAACCCAGAAGTCGCTCTTCTGTTGCTTGATCTGCAGTTAGTAGCTGTCATAACACATTCCCATCCATTCCCCCACCCTGATGTGCCACTCCTCATGTGCTTTATTATCAGATTAGGAGCCGGAGGGGAAGAAGGAAGGGAATGCAAAGGTTGCAAAGGGCTGAGCTTCCAGAGGAATGAACCTCAGACCTTTCACCTCATGCCTGGGAACCATGCCAACTCTTCATGCAGGAAGTGGGCCAGTGTCTTTTCCGCATTCTGCCTCAGAGGCAGCTTTCAAACCATGAGAAACAAGGAAAGACAAAACGAATGGTCTGGATAAAACACTGTTGGAAGCTGCCCTGAAGTGGCTCCCATGACGACGAACTAATGGGCTCCCCTCATCTCTACATGTTATGGTCTAACTCAGAGGATAACCGAGCACCCACCACATAGACACTCAGTAGGATGGGGGAGCATGTGAAGAGGGGGATGCGGCAGGGGGGATCTTGACTATTATTTCCTGCCTGTAACCCTAGTGTTCTACTATGGACTATTCATTCAATGGGACAGGAAGAATTTCTATCCATAATTTCCTAGCTCCGCAGCTGTGCCAGTGACACTCAGTGGCTACTGACACCCATTCCCCAGCCTTACTCATTTAAAAACATCCTCAGAATGTGCGTGGGATTGTGTTTCACTACCCCCCTCAAAAAGAGTGTTGAGTGAAAGGTAACATGGCCAGATTTTGAAAACTGCAAAGTGTAACCATCCATGCTTTACCCCCATTACCCTGATCTGCATACATATGCATATATTAATATGCAACATATGCATGTATGAATATGCATATATGTATGCACATTTTCTGTATTTAAAATACCCCATTGCCAAACTTTGAGGCTAAACTGGGAAAAACAAATTTATTTATTTTTTAAAAAAGGCCAGTGGCAAATGAGGTAGGTTGATCTCTCTCTCTCACACGCACGGTCACACCTGATCACACAGTCATACACATTGAGGGTGAATGTATGTGTGACACACAGACACACACAGAGTCACACACTGGCAGTGGAGGTGGGGACGGCAACAGGTGGCAGAAGTCTGGCTCTCATGCTGCCTGAAGACAGAGGTGGAGAATTTAAATGGCCCTGCGTAGTTTCCTGTGGGGGCACCTGATGTGATTGTCCTGTCCAAAGAAGGGATGTTCAGCTACCTTAGTGAATGAACCCTGAGCCATGAAAAGTGAACAATTTTATCCAGGAATGAAACAGGCAGACAATCTGAACAGACAATTCCTTGTCTTTTCACAAAGTCAGAGATGATAGATACACAAATGTAAGGGCTATTATATGGGGGTGGGAGAGGGAATGCATCTCTCCCCGAGGCCTGCTTAGGTCTAAATCCTTGTGAAAACTGTTTCTGGTCCTTTCTGGTCCGATCCTGTTTGCGGGGAGCAGACAGGTTCAAGGGCCCTTCCCCTCCTTAACTTTTGCACCTACAAACCCAGTGGTGGCAGCAATGCTATTGCTGCTGGGGCCACAGAAGACCAACATTAAAGAAAGATCCATGGTGGGAGAGTGTCATTTCAATTATCCACCCCCCGTTTTTACAGTCATGCTTCAGAAACTTCTGATTTCTAATCTTACTTCTTAACCGGATTCCTTTTTAGCCCACCTGCAAAACAGCAATCGTTGGGATTCTTGCTTGTCCCACTGCTGCATTTTAGTGTGGACCAACTATTTCAAAACTGCAAAGGGTCAAATCACCCTAATATGCAATTTGCTCCACTGTTTTTCCTGCAAAGCTTTCGTCTCATATTGCAAGTAAACAGCATTTTTTCTATTTTCAAATGTTTAGTTGAGACCATTCCTGTTTTTCCTCTGACACATCTTCAGGGTAGAAAAAAATCCTTTGGGGAGGAAAACATTGTAGTTTACTCCCAGCGTTATCACCAGGCAATTATATTCCTCAATTAATTCACTGCGCTTGTTTTTAAGAACAAGAGAGAACACCATGTTAGAGATCAAGCAAATTTGATTTCTGTTTTCTGTCTCGAAATTGTATGGGATCCCTGGGTGGCTGCAAAAATAATTACCCAGGTATCACAGTTGCAGATAGGCAAGCTTTGTAGAGTGGGTCCAATCCTCAGCTCTGATAAACTGGCATAAGCTCCACCGAGTACATGGAGTTGCAGCACTTTACACTAGCTGAATATTTAGTTTGATGCTTCCAACCATGGCTCTGTCAGGCCACTCTATCAGCACTCACTTTGTGGTTTGTTGGAGTTGACCACCCATTCCATTGGACAATCCCAGTTTCCTTGTGTCCTCCTTTAAAAAGAAGGACACTCTCCTTTAAAAGTGCTCCCCAACCAGTGCAAACTCTATTCACTTTAATCAAGCTTGCACCTTTCAGAATAAAACTGTTGCCTGACTTGTTGGTTCAAAATCCTAGGTCTCCTCCCAGACTTCTGCGCCCATGGCAGATCATATGCCCTCCTCTCCTCTCTGGTTGCCGTTGCTGCTGTGCTTATGGCTTTCTTAAGACCCCGTAGAGCATGGGCAATTGGCAGCTTTGGAGCCATATATGGCTCTCAGGCACCTGTACTGTATCTCATCAGACGTGACTGCCTGGAGGGCATGTCCATATGGCTCCCTCAGGAGCAAGAGAAGGTGAGTTGCCATTTCCACCACCATGACCACTGAAGCTTCCTGGGGGTCATCACGGAGCAGGTTCAGTCTGCCCCCAGTCACTATTGCTGCTGCCCAAACCTGCTGGACTGCCGGGAAGCCAGAGCTTGGATCTGAGAGGGGTAGGGGGAAGCCACACTGATTGTCAACAATCATCATAAAGTGTCCTGGCTCTCAGTGATATGATAGTGATCCTGGCTCTCAGTGATATGAAAGCTCTCAGTGTCCTGGCTCTCAGTGATATGAAATCTCTCAGTGATATGAGAGCACTGGCTCTCAGTGATATGAAAGTGCTAGTATGTGGCTCTTGGGTAGAGGATATCCTGCCTTGGAGCTGAGGGTTGGACTAGATCAGTCTTGAGATAACAACCAACCATGCAATTATACCATTCTTTTAGTGCGGGATTGTTTTAGCCCACTGAAGTCAAGGATGTCTTTCTACTGCCTTTGGATCAAACCTTACAGTAAGAAGTGGTTAATGAACAGACAGAAATTTTGCAGATCGATAGCTACTTCCATATCTTTGAACTATCCCAATGAGTGTTTTCCCTAAATCTTTGCTAACAACAGACTGCCAGGAAGGTAATACTCTAGAAAGCACTCCGTAGTTTTATGTAATCTCCTTCCACCACACGCTATTAATCCCATCAGGATTCAATTGCTAATGACAGAAATAAACAGCAGCTTTCATGAGTATTCTTGCAAAAACCAGGAAACTAAATAATGGATGTTTTACAGCAAGAGACATTCCTGCAGAATCATAATTGAAACACTCATTTGATTGCATTAAGATGCAATTATCAGTGGCACATTTTGCAAGGTGCAGGAGCAGAGTAAGACTTCCTCTTGGGGATTTTAGGTGGCAATTAAGAACTGACAATTAAGAGCTGTCCAACAAAAACTGGGCAACTATTAAAACCACAGAAATAGAATTCATTCAGTAATCACTGCCCCGTATGACAAGCTTTTTCACCAGTAAAGCCGGTGTAGCTGAATGGATAAAATGTTGCAAAAAACAACAACAACAATTGCCCCTTGTTTTATCCCACCTCTCCCTGGCACCTCTCCCTGGGTAGAACGGCTTCTTAAACTCTGCCAATAGTTCCTGGCATGCAGGCCTTTACATTAATGCCTAGCCATTCACAACTAGATAGGAAACAATTCATAAGGTCTAATAACATTAGGTAGTTCAGAATTACACTGGATCAGTGCCACTCTCCACTGCTGGGTTTTAGGTAGTAGTACTGTCAGCTACTGTTTAGGTAGTAGTGCAACTACTGTTTAGGTAGTAGTGCAGCACTGTCAGGCCCTGCCACCTAAGCCTCAGTATCTCCCAAACCACTCAGTCCCTTCTAAGGGGGTTTCAGACTTGACATCTCCAATGAGATGATCACACAATGCTAGCTTAAAATCTTAATCCACACATTCAAAGCGTAGGTTGCGAGTGCACCCCCTCCTGGAAGAAGACGAGGACACAGATTGTGGGATAGAACTGCTGCCCTCTTGATTGGTTAAATCACATCCAAAGGGGGTAGGGGTAGCCCCTCCCATTTCCCCTCCTGAACTGGGGTCCTGTTTCTTAACTGTTTGTAACAACCAGGAGGCCCTTATCCAGTATAGGTGAATAACCCCTGTCACCTGACTACTGCTCCGGACATTCTTGAGTTAAGCCTGAGTGGAAACCTCCTTCATCCTAACTTCCCAACTTTAACTTACCCCCTACCACGGCTCCGGGTTTCCCCGGGCCGTGGTGGGTTGGTTGCTCGTATCTAGGCCCCTTTGCAGGACGAAACAAGGTTGAGAACACCGTTATCCACTGCTTGACACCTTGTTCGCCCAGCGAATCTGGCCGTTCGCCTCTCACCCCTATGATGGCCATACAGTAGGACGCTATGTGCAGCTATGCATGGACTCACCCACCTCTTAAGGAGATGTTTCTGTTCACCTATGTCTCAACTGTGGCCCTTTTGGATCTCCCCTAGCTCATCCCTACCACCACCAGAACCACCAGCTTCGTTTGACTGGTTCGCTGCCAAATCTCTGCGCTCACCTATAATCAATGCTAACTTGGTTTTCAGGACCCCGAGGTACAAATGACACCCCGAATCTGACAGATTGACCCCATCAGGCCGGTACAGTTCGTCCTTATTGCGATTAATATCTTCGTACGCGATAGTCCTCCCACTCCCCTTACTCTCAGCCAGTGCCCTGTTTCTTTGTTGGCCCGCATTCTGGCCCTGTCCACTCCCCCTGGATGATTAGCATTAGTCCAACACCACCTCTGTAACATGTTGGACCACACCAATGTACTCCCCGGAAAGCACTCCTGGACCAGTTTGAGGTCGAACTTCACCCTCTTCGTTAACTAGAGCCCCGTTGCCCTTGGCAAGTTATTCTCCCCCAAATGTATGACCACAATCCCCGGGAACGGATGTTTGTGTTTTGCTGTGGTCAGCGCTGGTAGCAATTGCTCCTAAAGCATGCCACACTTACCTAGTCATATTATTTCGGCCCGGTCACTGAGGCCCAGCTGGGTGCCCAACTCGCTGCGTGCGGCCATCTTAGCTGCCCAGTGAACGATGCTGTGGCCGACAGTCCAAACTACCATCCTGGCCTGTGGGGCTGCCATGTCTGGAAGAGAAGACAATGTTATATAGTCAAAGGCAGCACAAGAGATGAAACATCCCATGGGCATTGCCTTATCAAAGTAGAACTTGCCCTGAAATTCCATTACCAGTAGCTCGAAATCTTCTGGACGAACTGGGAACAGGCGGAACATAGATTTGATCTCCAGCCCCGTGACCCCCTAACCCTGTTGTGAGGACCCCGCTATGGCAAGAACATGCCCACTGTCTCATCGTGGAGCGTAGCTGGAGCTACTGATGCATTCCAACCACAAATCGTGGGCATGGACGTCCCACCTCAAAGTGTGGTTGTTGGCGGCCCTACAACGGAATGCCTCATCATAGCGCAGCCAGGTGCCGGGGGGCCCTGTATCGTATGCCCTCCTGATGATGCCTGAGTATTTTACGAGCTCCACTCCCCGCTCTGGGAACCTGTAAAGGGTCACCCCCATGTAAATAGTAAAGACTGCCATCCAATTGGTCCAGTTCCTTTTGGCCTTTGGCCTCTTAAATTTTTCCCGCTCCTTCCTCTCCTCACATTCATTTGGGTCAGGGATAGGGTCACTGAAGAAGAGCGCAAAGATATCTATGTACTCTCCACTCCATATTTTCTTTTCGGTCGCCTGCAACAAGTGCTCACCAAGTGGAGTGGACACATCGGTGTAGTCCCCTGCCAATGGTCGAGGTTCCTCCCAGTGGTCTCCGCAATGAGCATCACTGCTTGTGCAGCATGGTTCCATGCCCCATACTTGGGCAGCTGCCCTTTGCCGATAATTCAGAGAAGACCTAGGTCTGTCTGCTACGTGGGGGTGGCATCTGCGCACCCATGCATCACCCCGCCTGCAATAAGAGGACTGGCAACTACGAGGGAAAGCCCTGTATGGTCCTGACCCAATGGGGGTCTCAGGCGAGGTATGCCCGAATGGACCCATTTCCTCTAGCCCCAGTCGCATGCGCACTCCCCTCCATACTCACCCTCCAGTGTGTCCGGCTCATAGGGGATGCCATGGTATTCGCTGCTGCCCATCACATGCTGGTGCCATCTCTGGGCTGCATCCCATCCGTCAGGGTGTCTATCTGTGCCTGCTGACTGGGTGTAAATTCCTCCCTGCGCTGGCTGGACTCAGGTTTCCTTTCCCTGTAACTAGAATGCAAAACCTGGATACGTGGGGCGGGACCCCAGTATCCAGGAGTAGATGGCCACCGCTCACACCACTCAGCTTCAAGGTGAAATCAGCCTCCAGTCTACCTTGGGAGCTCTCAAGCGCCTCAATCTGGGTTTGATAACCCCTTAACTGAGCCTTCAGGGCCTGTAAAATTACGCCATCCCCGGCTCCAACCTCCAGCTCCTGCTGGGGGGGGAGGGGAGCGGGGCCATGCTGGCCCATGAGGTCCGCTTAGTCAGACCTTTGCTACCCCCTGGGGGAACCCTCTTCTTTCTGGGGGCCATCGCCACCCTTTTTCACTCCTTGTGGACCACCATCAACAGGCCCGCACTCAGTACCCTCAGGGGTTAATGGAAACAACCCCCAACCACCCCAGAGCCCACCAGCCCGGACCCCTGTGAACTGTAAGGCGGAGGGAGGGCCCTACCCTGCATGCAAGTGTGTAGCTCCAGGCACCAGTAGGGGGAGGGGTTGGGATGGGCCAAAGCCTCAGGAAGCTGCGGCACAGTAGACCAACTTTAAAAACTGGAGGGGGGGGTGCGCAGCCACGCACCTGCCCGCTAGTACAACTGGCCACTCGCTCCTGCCTTTGGCGCAGGCCCCGGGTGAAGGCCCAAGTCTGCTCTGCACCCCGCATGTTCCCCGCTCGCCGCCGCAACTCAGAATGATGAGGCGAGCGGGGACCTAAAATGGCGGCCAGGAGTCACGTGTCTCGTGAGATTCCCGGGCACCCTTCCAGTTGCCGGGTAACACCACGGCACTCCTCCCCCTATAGTGCCTCTCCCCGTTCGTGAAGAGGTGGCCACATCCCAGCCCCGCCTCCTTCTCCTGCGAGAGAAAAGGGGCGGGGGGTGATTCTTAAAGATAGCTGTTGCACAATTTATTTTATGCTCTGCAATGGCTTGCCAGAGAAGTGGAAGGAGAGAAAAAAATCCTCTAGGTGAAATCCAGTTCTAATCCACTGTAGGACAGTGCATATTAACTATAATGCATTTAGATATGGAAGAAACCTCTGATATATGGAGCCTTTTGGCCACTGGAACATACCTTTTAATAGTTAAAAAATTATAACTGCCAGCAAGAAGTGTGCCTATCCATTGCTGTTTGGGTGATAATAACCAGCTAGTAAAGATAACATGTATGTGCCTGATCTTTCTCTTTTAGAGTTCTGCTGCCCTACGTTGAGTCAAGATAAAAAGAGTAACTGCGACTGTTTGCTATCCGTCCACATTTGCACTGGGGCCCTGAGCCTGGGGCCCCCTCAGACATATAGAATACATGTGCACACTGGAGTGGAGTGCCCAGCAATGGGGGGGGGGGGAGATTTCATCTTCTGCACCCGAGGCCATTCACACTAAGTTATGCCCCTGTCTCTGCGGTTACCGGATCCTTACTGGATAACCGGCAAGCTATCCAGAATACCCGATATTGGGTATTTTCAGATGTTACAAGATCACAGTGAACCACAGTGAATACCCACCTGTGGTCACTGTGGCTCGAACGTCTGTTTGGCGGCCGCCAGATGTTCGCCATGGTCAATACCCGCATGGGGTCAATTTGAACCACGCTTCCCGGGCTAGCCGGGGGAATGTCCCGGGAAGCGTGGTCAAAAAGATCCCCAGCGGGGACCAAAAAAAAGTAACATCTGGCCGAAAGCCACAGCCCGGGATCCCCGGCGGGATCCCGGGCCAAGGCACATCCGGCCCGACGCGGCAGCCGCAGTGGCCCCGCAGCCCGCCCGTCTCCCTAGAGGGCGGGCGGCAGGGTGCGTGGAGGGGGCGGGGCCATGCAGCCACACGTTGCGCCACGCGGCCCCGCCCCCTCCCAGATTCCCTGCTGGGATACCCCCGGCACGTCTGATATGGCGTGACGGGGTGACCCCGGTGGGGAATAAAAAGGTTGTTTTCAGTACGGGGCCAAGCGGCCCCGTAACGTCTGAAAATACCCATTATCTGTGGATCAGTGTTGTTGTCTTGTTTGTTTGTTTGACTATCCATGTTAGCTCTAGTGAAGAGAATGCCAGTGCAGGGCCACGGCAGTAGCACGGTGTCTTTAAGGGGGAGCTCTGGGACTCAGACCAGTCTTAACATTTGCAGGACTTGGTCAAAAGTAAAATGTGGGTCCCCATTGCCCTGCACTCCATAGCCCCACCTCTTTAACAATTGGCAGTCTGGTGTTTACTTAAAAAAACAAAGTGTCATACATTTACACACACACATGCACTGGCAGGACTGGACATAAGATTTTAGTGCCCCATGGCAACTCAGGTTGCCACCCCTCCTTTTCCTGGAGCTCTGGTGTGTGCATGGGCTACTGCCCAAAACAGGGAGGGAGACAATGGGGCAGTGTCCATGCTCAGCCGTTGGCATCACTGCAGAACGGGTTTGTGGGGAACTCAGGGGCAGAACGGGGCTTCTCCAGGTGGGGATGGACGGGGGTTCCCCCTTCAGGATGCGGGCAGTGCAGTGCTGTGATAGGGGAGGCACAGACTGAGAACAGAAAACCCCAACCCCCCAAATCTGATGCCCCCCATATCTGATGCCCCCCATATCTGCTACCCCCAAAATCTGCTGATTATGTTACCTACCAATACCTGCCCCTATGTTTGGACCTGCATACTGGCATTCCCATACACGCTCTCTCTCTCGGGCCCTTTTTACACGGGCTGCATGGGGTGGTGGTGCTGCGATCCATATGTGGTGGTTGGGGGGAGGGTTCTGATGGGACATGCACCCATCCCCACACATCCCCATGCATGGAAGCACCTCCATTTTTTCTGATGCCTCCGTGCGTGAGGATGCAGGAGCGCACACACCCAACCCCGCGGGATTTACATGGGCGGCACCCACACTAGGACACCCAGATGGGTGTTCTAGCATGGGTGCCACCCATGTAAAAAGGGCCTCTCTCTCATATATCCCCCTCCCCCCTGCAGCTGAGGGCTTCAGGCATTGCTGATTTACTGAATGTGAGTGGGAGCAGGGCTTGTAGGAAGCAGCCACCCTAGGGGCCTGAGAATCATAGGTGATGAGAAGGCTCAGCAGAAATATCTCAGATAAAACAGTTTTTACCTGTTTTGTAAGCTGCCCTGAGCCATCTGGAAAGGGCAGGGTAGAAATTGTAATAAATAAATAAATAAATAGTTCTGAGTCACGTTGCATTCTGTTACTGGACAGCTGATTGAGCCTGACCACTACCAGTAATGGAAAGAATTTGAGGAGGGCATTTTGACTCTTTTTTTCCTATTCTAAGAAGAACATGATATTCCCCGCTGCTGATTAACAGAGAGAGTTTGGTTTTTAACCTATGCAGTCCCCGTTTATTAGAAACCTGTAACTGGACCCAAGTCTGACAGCATTGACTGCTGTGATCTGACATGGGTCAGGTGTGCTGTCTACCCAAGACACTTGAGATGAAAGGCGCTGGCAGAATTACGCTCAGGGCAAGG
Organism: Sphenodon punctatus; assembly: GCA_003113815.1. Taxonomy (NCBI): domain Eukaryota; kingdom Metazoa; phylum Chordata; class Lepidosauria; order Sphenodontia; family Sphenodontidae; genus Sphenodon; species Sphenodon punctatus. The sequence continues at coordinate 1,973,677 of QEPC01014017.1, forward strand.
AGTGGGAGAGCAGCTTTGCCCTGCCCCTTTTCTGATATGACCATATTTCCTTTCTGAGATCGTGACATATCAATGCTCTCAGGAGGTGGGACCAGGCACGAGATAAGGGGGTGCTTAAGCTTATGGATCCCATGGAAGGCCCCACCACTTATGGGTCCCTGTGATGACAGGACAATCTGTAGGGGGCAGGAGCAGGCAAGTGCTTTTGTCTTGCCCCTTTCCAATGTGGCCCTGCTCCTTATGAAGTGTTGTGACACCACAGTGCCACCAGAAGGCCCAGCCTTGAACTGGGCCCTGGAACAGATTGACTGCATTAGGCCTGCTGGGCCACATACAGTTGGGTCCAGGCCCCACTTGGGTCAGAATTGCCCTGTTGATCTGTTCGATTTTTCAGTGGCCTTTGATACAGTTGATCACAAGGTGTTCTTGACATGACTATGGGACCTGGTGGCACAGGACCACTCTCAAGTGGTTCTGCTCCTTCTTGTCGGGGACGTCCCAGAGCATGGTGATGGGCAATTGCTCATCATCTGCCCAGGACCTCCCCTGTGGGTTCCCTCAGGGTTCCATTCTGTCTCCCCTTTTGTTCAACGTGTATACGAGGCCACTGGGCGAGGTCATTCGGAGGATTGGGGTGAGGTGCCATCAGTATGCGGACGACACCCAGCTCTACCTCTCCTTTTCACCTCTCCAGGCCCTGCAGTCTCAGTGCTTACCCGCTGCCTGGCTGCTATTGGGGACTCGATATGGGTGACCAGATTGAAGCTGAATATAGACAATTGTGAGGTGATGATGGTTGGCTGGCCTTGTAGCCTGGAGGGATTGGGACACCTCTTATTGATGGGTTCTGGCCCCCTCTGGTCAATCAGGTTTGCAGCCTTGGAGTACTTCTTGACCCCTTGCTGTGCCTGAATTGTCAGGTTGCAGTAGTGACCAGGAGTGCTTTTCACCAACCCCATCTGGTAAGGAGGCTGCAGCTTTTTCTTTCTGATTCAGATCTGGCCACTGTCATCACCTCATGGCTAGATTACTGCAACATGCTCTACACGAGGCTGCTCTTGATGACTGTCCAGAAGGTGCAGCTGGTGCAGAATGCGGCAACTTGCCTCCTTTCAGGGGTGAGGTGCCGGGAACACATTATACCGGTGCTCCGTAGTCTGCATTGGCTCCCTATAGTTTTCTGGGCTCAATTCAAAGTGCTGGTTTAGAGCTTTAAAGCCCTAAGCAGTCTGGGCCCCACATATTTGAGAGGCTGCCTGTCCTTCCATGCACCATTGCGGCACCTGCGATGAGTTGGGAGCACCTTCCTGTGGATGCCCTCTGGTTAGTCTTTTTCGTATGATGAGGGCTCACAGGGGGCGTGTTCTGGAACTACCTTCCCCCCCAGGTTCATTTGAGCCCGAGCATCTTCCAGAGGCGGCGCAAGATCATTCTGTTTGTAAAGGCATTTGGTGGGCAGGGATAGGGGATGGGGGTTTTGATGGGTGGGTTTGCAGTAGGGTTGTCTGGGCTGGATGTGGAAAATGGGGAGGTGGTATTGGGTGGGATTTGTGAGCAGTTGTGGGAGAGTTGGTGGGTTTTGGGGTTGTTTTTGTATTTTAACTGCTTTTATGGATTGGTTTTTATATGCTTTTATCTATATTGTAAGCCACCCTGAGCCTTTTTTAGGGGAAGGGTGGGATAAAAATCGAAATAAACATATAAAAATAAAAATTCCTGACATGAACATAGCTTTAGAGCTAACATTATCCAGTCCTTACAAATGGAAATTTACTCATATGCAGACAGTCTACAAAAGATTGATGCACCACTTAAGTTCCATTGAGGCCTCTTTTCACTATTTTTCCAAGCAGTTAGTAGCCCAAACTTGTTTTCCAACCCCTGTTAGTGTGAAAGGCTAAGTACCAACTGAGCAGGCTCCCAATCTGTACTTATCAATGCAGCCTTAGGCATGTCACCTCTCCATTCCATACACCAGTTTCCTCCCCATCTTTACGATGGCAATAAGATCACCTGCCTCACAGGAATATTATTTGGCTTGATTAGTATACAAGGACCCATTTGAGGAAGTGCTCTGGTAACTGCTTAGAAACCCAACAGAATCAGAAGTTTTGCACTGTAATATTTCTGACAATATTTAAAAGCAAAATAATCCATTCTGAATCATTCTGAATTTTATAGCTTTTTCTTCCTACCAAGCAAATAACTCCCCAAAGAAGTGTCCCATCAAATGTACCCAAATGAAACTGCAGACAGAATTAAGTTGGCAGAGTTATTGATGAATCTTCATGATGCTCCACTTCAGGGCTTTCTACCTTAAATGAACTGTGCAGTTTCAATTGAAAAAGGGATTCTGCTTTATTATGTATCAGCTCCAGTCTGCATTTTTTCATGGGGCATGTATGAAAAGACAAATGCAGCAGCTTTGTCACATCTTAATAAGGCTCCCTTCAAAGTGCCCAATTCATTTTGGAGGAACGAGCAGGTGTTCCATGACTTTGCCTGGGGTCAGAGTGTCCCCTGTGCTATGTAGCTGAACGCAAGAGCGGGGATAAAAAAAATCTGGATTAGTTTAGGGATGCAGGAATGCAGAGTTGACTGGAGTTCACCGGTAGGGTATTAATGCTCCTGGCTGTGAACTGAAAAGATGATTGTAAGTTCACAGGGAGATTTTAAGGCCATTTTTACACAGACACGGTGGATGGGGGGATGGGTGTGTGCCGGCAGTGGGTGGAGGTGGGTGTGCAGCCTTTTCTATGGGTGCACACCCACCTCCACCCACAGAGCCTCCTCCACTTTGTCGGATGGCTGCGTGCGTGGGTGGGTGATGGGTGGAGGTGGGTGTGGCATGGGAGTGCGCATGCACCCCCATCCACTGTCCGTGCTGTTTGCACGGAAAAACACCCATCTCCCCCCACCGCCACGGCATTTGCACAGACACCCCCCCCACCGCACACCTGCCTGCACACCCAGGGAGGAGGGGAAGGCAGCCATGCAAAAACAGCCTATGCAGAACTTCAGTGCAATTTAGCAGTAGCAACAGAACTGATTACCCCAAATGTCTATTTATTTATTCATTAATTAATAATAATTATTATTATAGCACCAGCAGTGTAGCTGGCACTGTACAATCAGTAGTTACAGACAAGTCCCTACCCCAGAGGGCTTACACTCTAAGCGTTTCTAGACTTGTGGGCAATCTAGTGGATATAAAAATCTGCTTTAGAAAACTCGCATGAACGGTGTTTCGACGCACCAGATGTCGCTCAGCCGCGATTGGAACAGCGGCTTGTGCATTATTTTTAAAAGCAGATTTGTCAAACCAAGATTTGACAGGGCCAATTCTGACCTAAGCGGGGCCCAAACCTGAATTTTTGTGGCCGAGCAGGCCTGATACAGTTTGAGCAAGGTTTGACAAATCCGGTTTTTAAAATAATGCACGAGCCACTGTTCCAATGGCATCCGGGCAACTTCCAGTTTATCTAAACGCCTCCCGCATGAATTTTCTAAAAGCTGATTTTTTTAGACTGTCAAGTGATTTTAAACATGCCAGCATGCCTAAAAAGGCTCTAAGAGAGACAAGGAAAGGGGAGACGAGGGAGAGCTGAACACCAGGAGAGACAAGGATACCTTCACGAGCGCGAGAAGATACAGGTGCACGTGCTTCACTTAGTTACATGGATGAGATTATGAGGGAGGGAGGGATGAGGATGCAATTTCACTCATGACCTGCCTTTTGACTCATGACCATGGAAAGCCTGATGGAAAAGGTAGGTTTACCAGCTCTTGCTCCCTCTCAAGCATATGCAGATTCTAATTTCAAGCCAATACAATATAAGACCTATTTATTTAATATAAGGCCTATTTGGCCAAGCCTTTAGCAGGTGGGGTTAGGGTTTGGTGGGTGATTTTAATGGGAATTTTACATAGCATATATTTCTACAGGTTTTATTCTTTTGGAAATGTTAGATGTTCCATTAATATTTTATGCTGTAAACTGCCCTGAGCTTTCAGGAGAAGGGCAGATTAAAAATTTAAATAAGTCTACCAATTCCTACTAGTGCAATTCTAGCAATTTCAGTGCTTAAACCTTGGGTACTAGCTGTGACTTTGGATAACGTAACCTACAACGCGATCCTTTAGCTGTCAAGTAAGCATGGGTAATTTCAGATGAAACGAGGCCATGGTCAACCACGGTGAATCCCCTGTGGTGGCTGTTTGTCCCGTTACGTCTGTTTGCTTCCCGCCAGATGTTCACCACAGTGAACCACTGTCGGGGATCAAAATGACCACAGTTCTGGACCTCCGGCCGCCCAGAGGTCCAGAATTGTGGTTAGATTGGCCACGATCTGGAATGGGCCAAACGTTACGTCTGTTCCATTTGGCCCATCCCAGATCGTGGTCCCGACCACAGGACAGGATTGGGCATAGCGGCCGGATTGGCCGCTGCACCTGCCCATCTCCCAGAGAGCAGGAGGCCGGGGAAGTTCCGGGGGCGGGGCTGTGCAGCCGTACATCACGCCATGCAGCCCCTCCCCGATCCTCAGTAGGAATCAGGCCGGCACGTCTAAAGGACGGCTGGATTGATTCCGGACAGGGATCCAAAATGGATCCCAGTTCATGGTTCAGCATGGCGGGCTTCCGGGACCGGTAGGTCTGAAATTACCCCATGTCAATTTGATTTGTGCTGGTGCTAAACGGCTGGAGGTGTATGTCCCCAGTGAGGCTATGTTCTGTCAAACAGCTGTTATGCTTTACCTGGAGAGCCAGTGTAGCCCAGTGGCAAGCACACTGGTCTTGGAACTTGGTGAATCAAGTTTCTGTGTGGCCTTGGGAAAATCGTGTCTCTCAGTCTCAGTGCCACAGGCTGCAAAGAGACGACAGGCCTGCACAACCAATTGGTGGACAGAGGAGTAGCATGATGCCTTACTATTTCCTCAGCCCTTAATCCCACCCGTGGGACTTCCACAGGTCTCCCAGAACTCTGGCTGCAGTGTCCCAAGCAGGGGTGGTTTCTATAAATGGGAGACCGGGCGGCCACCTGTGTCCCAAGTATACTTCCCTGAGGTGTTGGTGTTGGTGTTGTTAATTATTTTCAAATGCCTTGAAATCCACAGAAAATAATCCTTCCCATTTCCATATTGTGTGCACTATTCATGTTTCTTCACAGCTACTTTAATCTATCCCAGTGCTGCCTCCAAATTTTACAGAGTCCAGAATCCACCTTACTCACAACCAGATTTGTTTGCAAAGAATCCTGTTGAAAAGAATCCTGGCTGGGCACACATAGAACCAATCTCCTCTATCTTTTAGGGATGTGCGAACACAGTTTGGAAGTTCAGACCAAACTCATTCAAATAGTTTGGTCAACCGAACCAAACTTTTGAACGGAACTTGAATTCGACTGAACTGTTCGATCGAATCCGAACCAGTTCGGAAGGCCAAAACCCCCGGTTTTGTATGTACAAACTCGGTTCGGAAGTTCTGAATTTGACCGAACCTGAATAGTTCAGTCAACCGAATCGAACTATCGAACCGAACTCGATTTTCGAACCAAACCCAATTTCCGAACTCGGTTCTGTTCGCGCATCCCTACTATCTTTTCCATATCCACAGCTGGTGGAACCAATCTTGGAAAGCACCGATTCTCAGCAGCCCTCACAGAATTACTATAGATTTAAGTGATCCTGTAAGTGGAGGTGGATTAAGAATTCTTGGGATCATGGGAACAACAAACATTGGGACTCCCTAAACACCCTTCAGTCCTCCATCTGCTCCTCTCCCATCCCCCTTGGGTCACAGTTATCCCCTTCCTATCCCTGCTTCCCTCCCCAGGATCCCAGTCCCCTACTGGCTAATTACCCATGATGCTCTGGATGGTGGCATCTACCTGCTTTTTCTGAGGTCCAGACCCACTGAATTGGATGTCATGTATTGTGCATACACCCTTCACATCCCCCTCTTCTAGCACGGAGGGGCAGGGCACTGTGCATACATGAAGCCACCAAACAGAGGTACTTGAACTGTGGGCACAACCATTCCCTGGCGCAGCACCCTCTCACTCCTGCTGAATGGAGGGACTATCATAACTACACTGATGGAATTAGAGCAAAAGTTCATAGAGGCCCCAGCGGTTAGGGTAGCAGCTTGTGTATTGGGAGCCGTGAGCTCAAGTCCGGCATCTAGTGCCTCTGCTGAGTTTGATTAGGGACCCCTAGGAACAATCGCCATAGGCTCATGCATTAAGAGTTGGTGCAAAAACCGCTGTTTCCAAATCAGCATGAATTTTCATGTTTTTGGGAACCTTGCCAACTATCCAACAATTTTTTGCATTCATTATTAATTATTATTATTTATATAGCACAAGCAGTATACCTGGTGCTGTATAATCAATAGGGCTCACAGAATTCTTTTTACCCCTTTGCCTTTTGGTATTTCCACCTGTGAATTTCTAACACTTTCCAGCACTTTTGCCACTTAAGACACGTTTGTCATCACGACTGGCAAAATGGCACTTCCAAAAATGCCAAATAGAAACCCAAGCAGATAAGTAGGTGTTCCCGAATTGTTGGGAAGCGGCAAATGGGCTGTTTGCAATTAAAGTGACATTTTCCACAGCTCTAGTACTGTTTGCTCCCAGCTCCTCCTGAAGGTGGTGCTTAGAACTTTGCAGATCAGGACAATTGAGTATTTGGAGCTGCAGGGGCAGGATGCTCCTTCTTATCTATGAGCCTCTGGAATAAATATACCAGTTAAAACAAGAACAGTCAACATGAAACAGACGTGGAATATTTTCCTGATGAAAGCACTCATCTGTCCTTTGCCTTGGGAGCCTGTGCAACATACAGCTAAACACTGGCTGTTTTTCTATGCAGACAGTGTACCTCTGTCTTGTATGCTTTCTGCTGAAACCAGTGGTGCATTGCTGCCCCCTTCATGTCTAACAAGCATCAGCAAGGCCTTGCAAATGACCATCTCTTGTGGAAAGACTAGTACACAAGGAAAATGTAATAAGACGACTTTGTAGTCAGAAATGGGGAAAAACAGAGCAGAGCAAGCCATGGTTGAAGGGAATTCCCCCACCTCATGAGAGTGCACGTGTTTTGTACTGGTTTATTCTTCTTTCCTTCAATACAACTAGGAAATATTCAAGGATGCCTTAGCTGCTAGCTACAAGCCACTCATGCTGTCTGGTTCTTATTAATAAACTTCAGTGGTCTGGCAAACAGCAGTCTCAAAACTATTATAATGGCACAGAGGAGACATTTTAAAATAAAAGTCAATGAGCTGCCAGAATATTTTGGGGGTTCATCAAGCTCTGGAAGCTAGCTTTCTTTTTCTTTCTTTCTTTCTTTCTTTCTTTCCAGAATGAGGCTACTGAAGATTTGCCCCATTACCTACTGGATTGTAGGATTTATCAGATGCCCAATCTATAAATTGATCAATATTTTGCTTGATTAGAAATTCTATTGGTCTATGGTCCAAATACTAGAACTCCTATTCTATGGCTGGAACATGCTAGTTGTTAGACCAATAGTGGCTTTTAAAACTGTGGCAGGTAGGATTAAGGAAAAAATTGGTATGATCTTTTGGGAGTGATTAGGTCTGAAAGATTTCACACAAATGGGAATTCCTGTTGAAATTGCAGTTCCTGATATTGTCTTGGTCGAATTGAGAAACTAGTGATATTTGACAAAGTCTCAATCAACCTATAATTTCCTGATTTACTGATAATAGGCTTACCAGAATCATGTTTACCACCTTGCTATTTACTGCTTTGCTGTGAATTTCAAATCCTGAGACGAAATGCCAATGTAACAACACTGTATTTCTTCTATATTCTCTGCATTCCATTCTTCGTTTTACTTCCTTGTTATTCATTGACTGGTTCACAGAATCCTTTACAAGTCTCCAACCCAGTTGCAGCTTGGAGGGGGCAATTCTGATTGCTGGTGGGGGGGAAATGTGTGGGTCTGCTGTTTACACAGCGATTGGGTCATAAACAGAGTAAATAACTATCAGACAGAAACCCAGAAGTAAAGCATTACCCTTGGTAATGCGGTAGTCAGAAAATAAATAGTAATGGTACATGGTAATGGTAAATATTAAGTTGGTAAATTATGACGGTATCTTGCACTATTTCAAGAGCTGAGAAATCATATTGGTAAATGGTCGGAAAATCAATCCCATTTCCCAAGATGGCGGAATTGCTCACAAGTAACAATTTAGGTACTTGTTTCAACTCTAGGTATGATTCGTTCTCTTTTGTATTTTTGTAACAAGCCTGTGTGATTTCAAATTTTATAACATTTATGGATGACAAGGGTATCTAGTAATATTATTGTGCAAATTATTTAGCTAGTATGCCCTATTGTAATGGTCTGACTATACTTTGCATTTGATTATTGTATTTGATTGTTTGATTAATGGCATGTATGTGGGTAAAGGACTATTGTAACTCATAGCTTGTTGAGTAGCAATTTTTACACTTACTGGCTCATGGGTAGCCAGAGGCTACCAATGATCTGTTGTTGTGGTGGTGGGGTGCAGTGGAGGTAGAAGTGGTAGGGAACCCAGCAAGTCTCCTGCCTCTACTGCCCAGTGTTCGCCAACATCAATTGGCAGCAGCAGAAGCAGTACTGTTTCCCTCATTGCTTATTCTGCCACCTCTGTTCCTGCTCTGGAGAGATGTGAGCTTCTGATTAGACCTCAGAACAGCTACCTTGCCTGCACAAGCCAGCACCTCTCATAAGGGCTAAGGGCCACTATGTACAATTTGTTTTTGTTTTATTAGTTGTTACTAAAATGAATGGAGCTGCATTAGTTTTAGTAAGGAAAGACCCCAAAACAAATAAATAAGCAAACAACATTAATTTGCTTTTATTTGTTTTCTTTAAAAAAAATAAAAAATAAATCATTGTGCATGTGCAAAATTGGCCACCAGATTGTTTTGTGACATGCCCTTTTGGAAAATGGTGGCAACAGCATTGCCATTTTGGGAAAGGGCAGCCAGTATGTGCAAAAAAGGCTGCCAGATTGTTTTGTGCATGCGTACCCTTTTGAAAAATGGTGGCAGCAGTGTCACCATTTTGGAAAAGGGCAGCTGCATTTTGGAAAAGTGCAAAATGGCCACTGCACATCTGCAGACTGACTGCCCATTTACAGAATGGCACTTATGTTTATGTATTTTTGTGTCGTAGTGTTTGGCTATGACCTTTGGTCACGCTTAATAAAGTTTGATTTGATTTGAATGGCACTTGACGGAGAGACGCCTGTGTCAAATGCATTCTCTGCCTGCAACGCAGAATTCAACCACAGAAAAAGGTCTGGGGCACGATGCCAGGTTTGTTATTCATGGAGCACTTGTTTATAATTGACATTATCTAGAAGAACAATCAATGCATGTCTTGCCCTCCTTGGTCTCTTCACTTTTATGATAATGACGATTCTATAAGATGAAAAGCCCAAGTTTGCTGAGTTAGGGTCAGGGACATAGCTACTAGCAGTATGCAATTTGTTTTCATTATTATGATAACAAAAATGAAAATTTATGTTTTCCTTTTTGTTTTTGTAACAATTAAAACAAATACTAATAATAATGAAAACAAAAATGAAAACAAATTTTCGTTTTTGAAGTAATGGGAAAAAACTGAAAAATGTATTTCCAGCTATAACATTTTTGTTTTGTTAAAACCTGGGTAGATTGTACCCCCAGTGGAGGGCACTATGTAGACCAAATTTCAAAAAGATTTGGTAAAGGAAGCCAAGATTATAAGCAATAGAATATTGTGATTTTAAGAAAAGCTGCATGCACATTCCTGGAGACAACGCGTTTATCTTCCATCCAATTTGCATGAAACCTAAGACGGTCATGTCGCTTCTCAAGTTTACTAATCCTGCTAAATTTCAGAAAGAGTAAAAAAGGGTCCTGATGTTTTAAGACATTAACTTGAAAATGCATTTCCAGGAATAACATTTTTATATCCCATTCTGTTTATAAGACATTTAGCAGAAATGTATCCCACACCTTCCCTGTCATCTGTCAAACTAGAGGACAAGTTGATAAAGGGTTACAATTTTATAACCAATAGAAGTGGTCCCCTTGAAGACAATTATTCAGATAAATAGCAGCACATGCAGTGCCAGTCAGAGGCAGGCACCTGGCATGGCAGAGGGAGGGAGGCTGTAGGAGGGAGGATGGGGAGCAACCCTACAGACTGACAGACACATTCACTGGCCAATTACTGCATCCTTCCAGCTTTACAGGACCAATCAGTGGTGGCTTCGAGGCGGGCATAGGGGTGGCCCTGAAATGGGCATAGAAGGGACATAACTGGGACTTTAGGGATAGCATCCCAGCAATCAGGAGACATAATTTGCACATCCAGGCTGGCCAATTATCATCACAATCACATTCTGCAGCACTGTGACAGAGGACATAACAGAATCTCTACTGGCTCTTTCCTAAACAGACACTTCTGCCTTCCCAGTAACAAGTGGAGAAGAGAGAGAGAGGTGTGCACCAGGGGCGCATGTCATTTTTGTTTTCATTTTCGTTATTTAAATATGTCATTTTCATAAATATCATTTTTTTTCTTTTCGTTTTTGCTTGTTTTCATGTCCCATTGGTTTCAATGGAAAACATGTTTTTGGCTGTGATTTTTTTTTCATGATATTTTGCAGAAACCTGGAGGTATTGTACCTCCAATGTAAGGCAATATTCATAACAAATTCCAAAATGATTGGATAAAGGAATCCAATTTTATAAGCAGTTGCATTATATTATTTTGCAAATATCTTCATATACATTCTTAGATGTAACTTCTTTGTCTCATATTTAATGTAGATGAAACTTGGTAAGTTTACACCCCTTCCCATATTTACTATCTATGCCAACTTTCAGAAGGATTGGATAAAGCGTCCTGGTGGTATAAGCAATTAACTTATAAATCTATGTCTGACTGTAACATCTTTGTAGTCCAACCAGTGTACATGAAATTTGGCAGGGCTGTACATCACACTTTCAAGATCATCTATGCCAAACATCAGAAATGTAATAAAGGGTCCCAATTTTATATGCCTACACAACATGTGCAGAGAAGGAGCCTATACCAGGGATTCTCTTACGTGTCACTGTGGTATAAGATCGATTTGTGATGCCAATTGGTCAGCAGAAATGTCAACCAAATATCCTCAAGCTCCCCAATTCACATCAAAAATGAGGAAGAAATGAAAATGTTATAGGCAGAAATATGTTTTTCAGCATTATCCCTTTATTTCAAAAACAAAATGTCACTTTCGTTTCTATTTTAGTAGTTATTATTCTTGCAATAACGATAATGAAAATTATCATAATGAAAACAACATGCACACCCCTAGGGAGAGATGTTGGGATCACAGCACAGAATGGGGATATTTGGTTGATATTTCTGATGGCCAACTGGCATCATAAACAGGTCTTATACCACAGTGACACGTAAAAGAATCCCTGGCATAGGCTCCTTCTCTGCACATGCTGTACAAGCTTATAAAATTGGGACTCTTTATCACATCTTTCTGACATTGGACAGAGATGATTCTGAAGGGGTGAGATACATCCCTGCCAAACTTAATGTAAACTGATTGGACTACAAAGATGTTACAGTCAGACATACATTTATACATTAATTGCTTATACCACCAGGACCCTTTATCCAATTCTTCTAAAAGGTGGCATAAATAGTAAACTTGGGGAGGGGTATAGTCTTGCTAAGCTTCATTCACATTATTTATTTATTTATATGTACAAAAATGTGTATCTCACATCCTCCTGCACACTGGCATCTTGGAGTGGCACACAACATAAAAAACAAAAATAAAACCATCTAAAACAACAATACATAAAATATACATCATACATTTTTTTTTTGCAGCAGCTAAGGCAAAATAAATTCCTCCCCCCACCCTACCCACCCTCCTCCCTGAAGCTCTGGTGGAACAACCAGGTCTTACAACATCTACAGAAAGAGGGGAGGCCCGGGGACAGACGGGCCTCCAATGGGAGGAAGTTCCACAGCTGAAGTGCAGCCACTGAGAACACCCTCTCCACTGTCGCCACCAGGCATACCTGGGGGACTTCGAGTCACGTGCCGCTGGCTGACCGCAAGGGCTGCAAAATGACCTGGGCCTGAGGCAGTCTCACAGGTAAGCAGGACCCAAGCCGTTAAGGGCTTTATAGGTCATAACCAACACCTTGAATTGGGCCCGGAAGACAATAGGCAGCCAGTGAAGAGTACGGAGCACAGGTGTGATGTGCTCGCGGTGGCCCGTCCCCATTAGATAGGAGACAAAGAAGTTACAGTTAGCAATGTATATGCAGATTTTTGCAAAATAATGTAATTCAACTGCTTATAAAATTAGATCAGTTTATTCAGTCCTTCTGAAATTTGGTACATATAATGCCTTCTATTGGAAGTATAATTTTTCTAATATCCATCCAAATATAATGAAAAATAAAAATGCTACAGCCAAAAATGTGTTTTCCATTAAAACAAATGGAAATTGAAAACAAAAGCAATAGCAAACACAAAATTTTGATATTTACTAAAACGAAAATAAAATATTTAAATAACAGAAATGAAAAATTAAAACAAATAATGACATGGGTCCTGGGTGCACACCTCTAATAGTTAAGAGGCTTAGTAGAGCCCAAATCCTATCCTCTACGGTCGCCCTCTGCAAGTGCCCTGAATACCCCTAAAGAATTTTCAGAGTGGGGAGGGAGTGGGGCCAACACTTTACCCCCAATCACTCTGAAAATTGTCTGGCAGTGCTCAAGCCTCTTGCAAATGGCCCCACCAAGAAGAAGTTTTTGGAATGGGCAGAGGTGGAGTGCTGGCCCCACCAACTCTTAATACTTCCTTCCTGGTGGACTTGTTGCTCAGGCTGAAATGAGCAACTAAATTGCTGCTCACAACAAATGTCAGAATATCGGGAACTGGGATCGATTTCCCATCCATTTCTCGATACCAGTGTGATTGCTAGATTCTTGCAATACTGTAAGATATTACCTTGATTTACTGACTTTCCACTTACTGTTTACCATGTACTGTTCATTTAATGCTTACCGCATTGCCAAGAGCATTGTTTTACTTCCAGGTTTGTTGTTTCAGCATTTCTGAGCCAACTACTGTGTAAATAGCCCACCCCTTAACCTCCCCCCCATGCCCATTGACCTCCACTCCAGTGCCTCCAATCAGAACTGTTGTTCTGTGTGTTCCCTTTGCTTTGACCAATCTGCAACTGGATTTCAGAATAGTAAAGGAATCTGCGAACCAGACAATGAGTGACAAGCAAGTAGAAGTGAAAATGGAGTGCAAGGAATGTGGTATTGCATTGGTATTACCTCTTGGGATTTGAAATGGATGGCAAAGTGGTAAACAGCAAAGCAGTAAATGGAAAAGCGGTAAATGTGACCCTAGTAAGTGGAAAGTCAGTAAATAACGAAACAAAATGTTGGTTGAGATGTTACTGAGTACCAAGAGGTTCTCAACTTGACCGAGATGGCATTGGCAACCGGGATTTTGACGAGATTTCTTGTTTTGGTGAAATCTCATTCCAGCTCTAGTTGTTGCTACTGGGGGGTGGGGGGGCTCACTGGGCATCAGGATGGCATCAAAACTCCTGCAGGGGGAGGGCAAGGCTGGCTGGGAGCTTTGAGAAGGCCCTTAGGGGAGGCCATAATTGGGACATGAGCCCAGACCTCCCACAGCCTTGCTTGGTCATTTGTTAGTGCAACAAAGATGGAGTGGTGCCAGCAGCACCACGAGCACTCAGCAGAAACAAACATATTAACACCCTGGACTGTTGCCTGGGATTCTTTTCCCCAAGTGAAGATACTTTGGAATAGCTAACCCCCTCCAATTCTGTCCCCATGAACAGGGGAAACCAGGGGTTAACTAGCTCTTCCTTTCCTATGTTCCGCCTGCCTGAGAACTTACAAGGAAGGAACTGCCAGAAAGGGAGAGCTGGAATAATGAATGGTCTGTGAGAAAGAGACTTTGGGTGAAAATAAATGGACGATAGCCTGCAGGAGTCCTGGCTTCGGTCCAGGGAGCCACCACTCGGGGTTTTGTGCAGCAAACCCAATACACTGGCAGGCACCATGCTCTGCTCTGACCACCACCACCTCTCTCTCTCATGACTCACAGCAGCAGGGAATTCTGGGTCCAGGAAGCGCCCCCTGCTGTTTACTCCCTCCCCCCCCCTTCCCACTCTTTTCTGGCTTTTTGAGTGCTGTTTTTGAGTGCTCCAAAGTGAAATTAAATGGTAAAAGCCCCAGGGAGAGGGGCAAACACTCTTGCTTCTCTGACTTCTGGGATCACTTTGGGTGCTTTGCCTGCACCCACATAGAGAGGGGTGAATACTTATTTACGCAGATTTTTTATCCCACTCTATCTCTGAGGCTCAACGTGGCTTTCAGTCCCTTAACTTGGCAATTGTAATGTTAACAACTAATTATTTCAACTAATTAATTCAATTCTCAATCACCACAACCACCCTGTGAATTAGGCTGAGAGATCGGTGGCTGGCCAAAGGCCACCCGGTAAGTTCATAGCTAAGGGGAGACTTGAACTGGGGGCCTCCTCCTGCCTCCTAGTTCAAGTATTGCATGTTTAACCCCTGAACCATTACACCACACTGGCTCTTGTTGGTCTGGACTGACCCACATCGTGAGCCTGCGATGCTCCAGTGTCCACCATTAGGGGAGGCTTCACGGAAGCTCTGTGGTGCATAGGAACACATTCCTCTTGTGGGCTCTCATATTGTTTATAAATAGCCTTTGTTTTATCTCACATACATGAGATAACTAACAAAGAGTTGGGTTCAGGCATAGGCACTTGGAGGGAGGTATGAGTGTATGGTTGCACTCCTCAACCCTGCCCCTTGTAAGTGTCATGAAGTCATGACACTTAGAAAGGGTGTGTGTTCATGTCAGAAAGAAGCAGAGCAAAGAGGCTTTCCTGTCCCAAATGTAACCCTGCTTGGACTTTGGCCCTAAATTTTGAACTCATGCACAGTAAGGCTGCTTGCATTGCAAGCGACCTTCCTTATGTTTGTAGAGAATCAGAATTTAGCAAAAAGCGGCCCTGGTCTCTAGGTGTTACTTAAATATAAATATCCACATCCTGCGTGTATCAGAAATGAACATGTGCTTGCTGGTTTCAGCCTTAGCCATACAGAGATATCCATCTCTTCAAATCAGTCCGGGCTGAGACTTGCTTCTCCGATTCTTGCTTTTCTCAACAAGAATCAGGGTTCTTGGCTTGTTCTTGCAAATGAGACTAAGCCAAGAATTGCCCTGACTCTTGCCAAGAAAAGCAAGAACCTCGCCGTCCCCCTGTAATTTTTTTTTTTTTTTAAAAAAGACAAACACACACAGCCTTGTACTCACTTGCTGCATCTCTCCAAGTTTGGGGCTGCTCTGGGATTCCTCGCTGCCCTCTCCTCTTCTCTGCGGGAACAAGCAAGGAGGCGGGTTTGCTGAGGAGGCAGCCGCCTTGCAACAAACAAACAAACAAACAAAAGACTGCATGTGCAAAATGGTCAATAGGGCCATTCTGGGCATGCAAAGTCCTTTTCCAAAATGGCACTGATAGTGCCGATGATATTTTGGAAAAGGGTCATGCATGTGCAGAACAGCTATGGTGGCCATTCGGCTCATGCGCAGATGGTTTTGTTTTAATTTTCTGGAAGTTTTCGCAAGATCTCAGAACATTACTGAGATCTTGTCAAGATCCTGGTAACATTTCCCGATTCTCGTGAAAATTTCACCAGAACTGGAAACAGTTCTTGATCTAGCCCTAAAATCAACGTTTCCAAATCAAACTGGCCCACACAGCTTGCATACAGTTAGTAGACTTGAAAGGTCCAATCAAAACTGGCCGAGGTCAAAGGGATGTTGCAGCACTGAGAACATAGCAGTAATGAGTGGTGGAGGGAATCTCAAGACTGAAGCAGATATTGGGTGAACTGAACACGCACGTAATGCTGCTACATTCCGATGTCCTTGGAACCCCGGAAGCTGTATAAACAGCCCCGGATGATCCACAGACTGCTGTTGTGTGCAAGGGAGACCCTCTGAGATCCAGCCCCACTTTAAACTCAGATCTGACAAACAGATCAGATTTAGACATCAGATCTGAGTTTAAAGTGGGGCTGGAAATCCGAGTGCTTCACTCACACACAACAGGGATTCGGGGATCATCTGGGGCTGATTATACAGCTTCCAGGGCCCCGAGGACATTGAAGTTTAGCAGAGTTACATGCAAGTTCGCCCACTGTGTGCCCCCGTGAGCAACAGGGGCACAACTAGAGTTTTGCATAATCGGGGTTGGAAGGTATTCCTAACTTCTGGATCTGTTGCTTTCAGGATCCAGATCCATTCGTGGGAGCAGTAAGGTTGGCAGATTATTTATGGGAAATTCCTGGACAAGATGCTCAGCCACTGAAGTGTCACATGGGTAGCCCTCCCCTCCCCTCATCCGTATTCCCATGTCCTGTTCTTTGAGAGGCAATTATAGTCGGTGCTCTGTACAGCACAATTTGTTTATGGTTTGAGTAAATACTAGGGGTGGGACATCTGGCAAAAAACCGCATCCAAAACGATATAGCTGTCACTTATTCTAATTTTAATTTAACATTGAAAAGTTAAAGTGCAAATAGCGGAGGTAATATTCAACCTCAAACTTTATTTAATACTCAAAACCTAGTGCTTGCTTACATTACAGAGGAACATAAGTGCTGTACAGGGTCACACCCGGCCTCACTTACACTCCAGCAGGCTTTCGGTTTCTGATGTACTTAAAAAAAAGCACAACAGCTGAATTTGGTACTGACAGGAAATGTGTACATTTATATGTTTGTTTTACGCTCCTAACTGTCTACATCTGGTATTTCATCAACACTGTCACACTGACTTGGGGCATCCATGTATTTCTCACTAATCCTTACTGCTTTTAACAAAGTCCTGCACATTTTCCAGTACATTATGCCTGCTTTAAGAGCCCTAGCTGGGACATCTTATGACATAATTTATTATTATTTATTATTCATGGACATGATACAGTCCAGTATAGGAGACGTCCTGGATACTGGACAAACAGCATCATTCCTGGACCGTTCAGAACCACCCTGGGTGTCTGTCAAGTCAACCCTAGGGAGCAGTGGCAATTAAGTGAGAAAGGGGACTCCCCAAAGCCAGAGACCCCTTTGGTTTACTCCCCTGCCTCTCTTGGCTCTGGGTCCCCACACTGTGCTGCCACTCCTTCTGCCACTGTTGCTCCCCCTCTCCATCCTTTCCCCTTTGACAATTGCCGGATGTGGGTGGAGGGACTAGGCAGTGCTTCCTAGTGCCTTCTGCCTGACTGGGACTAAGATAGAGAGAGGAATGTAAGTTTTAGCTCAGGCTCTGGAATGTCTGTAGTGAAAGCAGGGAGCTGGCTCCTAGACTCACCCCCGCTCTGGATACATTTTCAATGAGCCATGACTGAGGGCCATTGGGACTGCTGTGTCCAAAGTGAAAACAAAAAGGTGTCTTTAGGTCAGGATTAAGATGCATTGCCAGACTGATCGTAAAATTCAGACTCTACCCCTTATACTGTCCTTGGGACTTGGTGCAGTGTTGAAACTTGAAGTAAAATCCACCCGTGACCATTGTGCTAAGAAACAGGTTTATCTGCTGTTATAATAATATCAACCACAAGAGGTCTGTCTTGTTCTGCATATTCAACAAAACCCAGTTTGTTCTGTCACAGTCACTTGCACAAGTTGGGGGGGGGGGCGGGAGAAGACACTTCTGTGAGGGCAATCATGGCTCTGTTCTCATGGGAATTAGTGCACATAGGAATGTGCTAGTCTGCTTTTCTCCCGTGAGAACACTTGCACATGACCAGGTCCCCCTGATGCTGCACTTACACTCATGGGTGTTTTCACTTGTTGTCACGGGAGAAAAACAGAATATTTCATTTCTACATGTGCTAATTCCTGTGAGAACAGAGCCGTGATTGCCCTCATGGAAATCCGCCCCCTTCCCCCCATAACGTGTGCAGCGCCTAAACACGACTAACGTTTTCAAGTAAGTTTCTTAAAGTAAGCATTTATAAAACCTTAATAACACAGCTATTTAGTGAAAACACCAACTAACTGTAAAATAATTACCCAGCTGTAACAAATGTATAAGAAGGGCTCTTAGCCACACAATCTGAAGACACCCATGCAGTGGAGATGGAGACAAAGTAGTTAAATGATCTTTTATTGGATCATCCTCTGGTGGTGAGAGTGGAGTGGTGGTGAAAGTCCGCTTCTGAGGAGAGTTTGGGGTAAGGGAGGAAAGATGAGGACATGCTTACAAAGATAGGAGACACATCCATGGTTTGAACCCTCTTCTTTCCGAGCGAACCCCTTCAGCACCCCCAACTTCTATGCAACCCTCAGAGCTTGTACTAAATTTCAAAGTGACCCCCGAGAGGGAAAATATTCCCCACAGTTGATCGAGAGCACAGTCCTCAAACTGTTTGGCACAGGCACTAGCCCTTAGCGCCAAAACACGTCCATTCACTTCAGCGTAATCTGCATCAGCACTAAGGTGAGGTCCCCATGCCGATGCTGAACAGCCAGAGGATCATGATGTGAATTAAAAAATAAATAAATTAAGAATCAGATCCTCACCTAATATAAACTGATTTAGCTGCAACAAAGGGTGATTTCAGAAATGATGTGGTGAATGTCCACCACAGTCAACCTCAGTCAAACGCGGGGGGTGGTGAAAGCGCCGTGCATGTCTGTTTGCTCGCATCCAGATGGTCACCACAGTCAAACGCGGCCCAGGGTGAAGCTAACCATGCTTTGTGGGTGTCTTCAGACGTTACGAGATCACGGTGAACCACGGTGAATACCCAACTGTGGTCACCGTGTCTCGAACGTCTGTTTGCGGCGCGCCAGATGTTGGCCACGGTGAATCCCCACATGGGGTCCGTTTGAACCACGCTTCCCGGGCTAGCCGGGGGAAGGTCCCGGGAAGCGTGGTCAAACGGACCCCGGGCCGTGACCAACGAAAAGTCACGTCTGGCCGCGCGCCACGGCCCGGGATCCCCGGCGGGATCCCGGGCCGTGGCACNGGCCGCGGCGGCCGCATTGGCCCCGCCGCCCGCCCGTCTCCTCAGAGGGCGGGCGGCAGGGTGCGTGGAGGGGGCGGGGACGTGCGGACGCACGTTGCACCGTGTGGCCCTGGCCCCTCCCACTTTCCCCACCGGGATCCCCCCAGCACGTCTGTTGTGCCGTTACGGGGTGACCCCGGCGGGGAACGAAGCCGGTGGTTCCGGTACAGGGCCAAAGGGCCCCGTATCGTCTGAAATCACCCTGTGAGGTCAGGTCAGGAGGAGGTCCAGAAGTGTGGTGAATGGTCACCAGGGCAGGGGTGAATGAAAAGTAACTTCTGAATGGAAACCCGCAGTCGCGGTGGAAGAAATTGACCCCATCCGCGGTGCATTCTGGGACTCGAACCGCGGTCCACGTCTCCACTGCATGTCTGTTGTGTTCCCCCGGCCCATGTTCTCTCTGATGGCCCCCGGGCGGTGGTCACGATCCTGTCACTTCTGTTGGAGCCGCACGTGTCACCACAGCCTGCGGTGAATCCATTCACACCAGGGTGGGATTCACTGTGGTGAATTGGAACGTGTCACTTCTGAAATCACCCTAAGAATCTGGCTCTTCTTACAGGAAATTTAAATAACTGATATCTTAAAGAATCCAAAAAACCAGATTATCTTACCAACTTTAAACAGAGGTAATTACATTGACTCCTACTGAGTTACTTCTGATTTACATTGGGGAGTGTGTGTTTTATTACAGCTCTATCTGCTGCTTCAGTGCATAATTAAGCCCCAGCTTCCTACACATACTCATAAATGTCTTTTGAAAACAAACCTTGTGCTAGGGTTGCATAGAGGGTGGTATCTGAGCATACTGCATTTTCATTTGGAAGAACTTATAACTAATAATTAAAAAAAAAATTATCCTCACGGCCAGATCCTGAAGCTGTTGTAAATGGTAAGAGACCACTAAAGTCAGTGAAGTTATCGCAGCTGAGGATTTGCCTTTGTATCTAGAAATGTAGCTAGCTAGGTTGGAATGGGGCCCCTGGTGCAGAAGATGGAACAGGCCCTCTGGCCCCCTCTCCTAGTGGCAGGAGACGCAGCAGTACAAAGAAGTGTGGAGCTTCCAGGCTCATGTGCTCCAGTGCATCTGCACCATCTGTCCCTGATAGATAGGGTTGCCAGATATTAGGGGTGGGAATATCAGTATTGGATAAATCCAATACACCCGATAATCAGGTGTATCGGATTAATCCGATATTTACTGGTATCGGCATACCGGATTTTTAACATTGGCCACTTTACCTTTTTTTTTTTACATTGTGGCCACTGAAGTCAATGGTCGCAATGTAAAAAAAACAGTAAAGCGGCCAATGTTAAAAATCCGGTATGCCGATACCGGTAAATCTGATACGGGGGAGATCCGATTCCAGTAAATCCGGTATCCGGTATTCTCCCCGGTGTCCCATCCCTACCAGATATGCACATTTTCTCAGGACACTTATGAAAAGTACATGTTACAGGCCCTGCATTGGTGCCTTAGGCACCAACATTTTGTACACAAAATAGTGAAAATACACTTGTATTTTTCATAAAATGATGTAACCAAGCCAAGCGCATGCGCTTGGGACTTCACATCCTCATGAATGTTACACTCCTTGTCTCTCCCTTTGTTCCCCTTCCTTCGTCTCCCCCCCACTCCCCATCTCTCAGATTGTAAGCCCTAGGGACCATGTCTATTCAATTACTTTGTAAAGCGCCAGGTACATTGCTGGTGCTATATAAATGCTTGCTACAATAAAATAAATAAATAAAATAAAATAATAATAATAATAAATGTCCTGGAAACATTTGCAGATCTGGCAACCCTACTGTTAGAGCTATGCCCTTGTAAATCCACGGAGGACAAAAGCAAAAACTTCACTAGAGACGAGCATCACAGTCCAAGCATCCCTGGCATCTCTCCGTAGCTACTTATTCTGCATGTGTAAGACAGCCAGAGGACTCGGTGACCCTGGTAAGTTAATCGGTTTCCGATTCTGGAAGGGGAATGAGACTCTTGCAGTGTAAAGTCAGCATTCTCTGTGTTTCCTCTGGTCCGGGTAAAGAATGTGAATGCCAACAGAGCCACAGGGGAGCTCTTGGCTATATTTTTTTAAAAGGCTGCATCAGTAGCTTGCTGCAAGCACAGCAATAAATACACAGCAAGTACAGAACTGCCCATTCTGTAGTCCAAAAGGACAAATGTTCTACCCTATTAGATAAAACAGCTTAAAGTTGCAAACAATGGGGCCAAATATGCAGCTGGTGCAAACTGATGTAAGCCTCGCTGAACTGGATTTGTCAAGACGGAATCTAATCTGTCTTTTCTTTTCGTTCAATGTGTTTGGTAATTAGCTGGATTGAGATTACCATGATTTAAAATCAGGGGTGGGGACCTTTTTTCCTCCCATGGGCCACTTTGACAGTAAGTATAAGCTTTGGTGGCAGAGTTGGGGGCAGGGATTCTTAAGAAGCGTGCTCAGGATGAGGTGGTGGGGGGGTGGGAATAGAGGGAGGGTCTAGATTATAGACCTCTGCCATTGATCCATGCACAATCCTGGAGTGCATGCTGTCATTGGAACAGGACACCATTCCTCTGGGTGAGTCCCTGCAGGATCAGACCCTGTCAAGTCACTGTCTCAAGGAAATCAGCTCAGAAGTTACCGTCTCTTTAAGGTTTAGCTATTTACACAGTCTTTTATTCATAACACAGTCTCTATTAAGTATCAATGCATACAGTTCTCTACCATATACTCTCTCGGGTATCCAGCCAAAATCCCTTCTGTCTGGCAATGCTCAGTTCATATGCCCTTACAGTTCTCACGGTCAGGCATGCTCCTCAACATCATTCCCAGCAGAACCTCTTGGCTCGGGCAACACTCTCTAGGCTTACTGAACCCAGCCCCATAAAGCCAGGCAGCTTACCTCTGGTTCGGAGACTTGTAGCTGCTCCTCTGCAGCTCCCTGTTGGAGAGAGACAGAGTTCAACTCCAGCTCCTGCCTCTTTAGTAGCCTCCTTGCAGGACAGCTCTCATAAGAGGTCCTTCTCCAACAGCTGCTCCCAGGCAACTGGCCTGCCCAACCTTTGTAGGCCCTGGGCATGCTCAGACAGGCCACCTCACTCTGAGCATGCCCATGAACTTACCCTCTGAGGTTAATCTGGTTCTCTCTAAGCATGCTCGGGAACATTGGTCACTTTTACACAGACACTCTAACACCGATACAATGGGTGTTACATTTTATTATATATGTTGCAGGGCGACACTGCAGCCAATCAACAAGGGCCCTTTTCACACAAGATGCCTCCACCCAGTTTCTCTGGGTGGAGATGGGTGGAGGCCTCTGTGTAAACGGTAAACACCAGTTGCGGTGGGTGTAGGTGTGTGTGTGCTCCAGCGCAAAACCCATCTCCACCCACCACTCACCCACCGAGCAATCGGCAGGGTTTTTTATATTTTGCCTTGCTAGGTCTTGTACAACTTTGCACCTATGTTTGTTTTAAGCTTGTTTGGATTGTTATGGCCTAATGGCCAACAATAAATTCTTACCTACCTTCTTCAAAGCAAACTTTTAACAGAAGTAGAAGCTTTTATCTAATTCCTCAAAAGGCTCAAATCCAAATTCAGTCATTTGTGAAAGGAAACAAATACTCAAATTTGATTTGTTGCAACACCCAATCCAGTGGTGCTCATTCTTTACACCACTATACTTCCCATGCAATGTCGTAACAAGGCTGTGGAGAGTCCGGGTTCATGTCCCAATTATGGAAGTCCCTTCCCTTAGAGGTTTGACTTAGCCTGAACCTGCTCATCTTCTGGAGATGATGCAAGACCTTTTTGTCTGGGCAGGCATTTGGCAGATAGGGGAAGGGGAGTTGTGGGTTAGGGGTAAAAACTTGATTTTATTTGGGTATTTTTCATACTTGTTTTTATTTTGGGGTATTTTTGACTGGTTTTATGTATTGTAACCCAGGGCTTACGAGGAAGGGCAGGCTAGAAATGCTAATGAACAAACAGAAAACAAATGAATTATGTGCAGTTCTGGTCACCCCATCTCAAAAAAGACATAGCTGAAATAGAAAAGGTACAGAGAAGGTCAACAAAAATGATCAAGGGCATGGAAGGGCTCCCGTATGAGGAGAGGCTTGGTAAGTTGGGGCTCTTCAGCTTGGAGAAGACACAACTGAGATGAGATATGATAGAGGTCTATAAAATCATGAGTGGGGTGGAACTAATAAACAAGGAGCAGTTTTTTACTCTCTCAGCTAGTACTAGAACTAGGGGACACTCCATGAAACTCATGGGTGGCAAGTTTAAAACAAATAAAAGGAAATGTTTTTTCACTCAGGATATAATTGGGTTGTGGAATCTACTGCCAGAGGCTGTGGTAAGGGCCAGTACTATAGCTGAGTTTAAAAGAGGTTTGGACAAGTTTCTGGAAGATAGGTCCATTAGCAGCTATTAGCCAGACTGGATCAGGGAACATGACGGATGCTGGGGGAAAACAGCTCCCCCATTGTGACCTGTTGGGTGCTTCTCCCAAGCTACCATGATTGGCCACTGTTGGAGACAGGATGCTGGGCTAGATGGACCATTGGTCTGACCCAGTATGGCACTTCTTATGTTCTTATGGGTCCCCATAAGGGCAATGGGGTGGCATCTCCAGGGTACAGAGCAGGGCTTATCCATGAAGGCAACACTCCCAACCTGAATGGCAGCAACCCTGCCGGGAAGAAAGTTTTAAGTGAGTGGAGGACCAACACTCCACCCCCCCACGCATTCTGAAAACTTCCTTTTTGGCAGCCTTTGCACATAGCCCGAGCACTGCTTAGAAAATTTCAGAGCAGGCAGGGGTAGTGTCCTGGCTCTGCGTCCTCTCCCTCCCCACAAGAAAGTGTCCTAGTGGCCGTCAGGCCACTTGCAAAGAGCCCCCTCAGAGTCCAGGGGGATCAGCTGAGCCCTCTCACTCCATGAACATGACGTCCCTATTCCTATGTTCAGCATTCAAAGATTCAAGACAATTGGGTTTTTAAAATATCCTAAAAGGCAAACAAACTTCAAAAATTTCCAGCATGATACAGTGTATGAGATACTGAATAAGTTTTGGCTGAATGCAACATGCCCTTAGGCAAGAGTTATCATGGGTCAGAAACAGTGGGAAAGGGCAGGAAGTTGTCCAGTTGTTATGAGCTTAGCTCATGTAAAAGGTTCAGGATAAAATAAAAATAATTCTTGGCAAGGCAGCTTGTCAACATGTTGTGAATGAACCAGGACAATGTCAGTAGCACATGTCCTAGATTGGACGCTAAGCCAGTGTTTATCCACAGCATTCAGTATGTATGTCATCAAGTCTTTACTATGATGGGAAATTTTTCCCTGAAGGATCAACTCTACATTCCTTCACAGGAAGCATCCCGGATGAGACTACACAGCTATTGAATTAGATGCCCTGCTGACAGTGCATAGTACCTTTAAAAAAAAAAAAAAAAAAAACTTTCGCCATCTCAAAATATAGTACTCCACCCCATCAGACATGCAGAAGTATCAGTCTTGTAAAACAGTCATGAACTTTTTCCAATCCTGGCAAAACGTCATTTTGTCTCAGACTTTACTACGAAGCACTAGATAAAAAAAGCAGGAAAGAGGCGGCAACTTACTTTCCTGTTCAAAGAAAAAGCTAATTGTGATGCTGACTGACTTATAACACCAAATATGGACGGATATTTGTCATGGACGAATCATTACTTCCTACAGGCCAGTCTCTAGGCGCACCACCTCCAGAAGGGGAAGGGACCAGTTAGGTTGGTCCACCCTGGAGGCTGATGGAACCTCAATGGTTCCAGGCTCTGGGGGATTTAACCCTTAGACCTTGACGGTCACTCTGTTGATGAACTCACTCGAGCTTGGAACATCTTGCTCGGGGAGGCCATTGACAGGGTGGTTCTGAGATGTCTCCTGCCATTGTCTTGTCACCGCAAGGCCCCCTGGTTTACTGAGGGGCTGCGGTGGTGAAGCAGGTAGGCAGGCGACTAGAGCAATGCTGGCATTGGACTAGTGCTGAATCTGAGCGAGTTCTCCATAGGGCCCATTTGTGGTCCTATGTTGAGGCTGTGAGGACTGCAAAGAAAGAGTTCTTTGCTGCCCTCATAGTGTCTGCAAAGTCGCATCCAGAGAAACTGTTCTGGGTGGTGCGGGGGCTGGTCAGTCTGGCCTCCCTCCGCCTGGACGGGGACTTGTCCCAGGTCCGCTGTGAGGAGTTTGCCATCTACTTTGCAGACACTGTATTGGGGGAAGTACAGGTGGAGCGCGAGGCTATGGAGGCCCCGTATGGTCCAGCTACTTGGGATGAGTTTCGGGAAGTGACACCAGCTGATGCTGTGGGTGTTCTGGGGTTTGTTAGAGCCACCAGTTGTGAATTAGATCCATGCCTGTCCTGGTTGGTGAAGGCCTCCAGGGAGATGTTGGGGACAGTGCTGGTGAGGGTAATCAACGCGTCCCTTCGGCAGGAAAGGCTGCCCCCTGGTCTCAAGGAGACCGTGGTGCACTCCCTGCTGAAGAAGCCAACTTTGGATGTGGACGCACTCACCAGCTACCGACCTGTCTCTAATCTTTCCTTTTTAGGGAAGGTTATTGAACGGGCAGTAGCACTACAGCTCCAGGTGCATCTTGATGGCATTGGTTTCCTTGACCCATTTCAATCTGGGTTCCTCCCCGGCTATGGTACAGAGAGGGCTTTTGTGGCCTTGGTGGATGATCTCCGCCAGGAGATGGACGCAGGACGTTCAACACTTCTGGTCCTGCTAGATCTCTCGGCCGCTTTTGATACAGTGGACCATGGGCTGCTGCTGAGACGATTACGAGCCCTGGGGGGCCTGGATGGGACTGTCCTTGAGTGGTTCTGCTCATTACTCTCCGGGAGAAGCCAGCAGGTTGTCCTGGGAATTGAATCATCTAATCCCCGGTCCCTCGAATGTGGTGTTTCACAAGGTTCCATTCTGTCTCCATTATTGTTTAATGTGTATATGCAGCCCTTGTGGGAGATTGTGAGAGGGTTGGGTGTGCGTTGCCACCAATATGCTGATGACACTCAGCTTTACCTCTCTTTTTCAACTGACCAAGGTCCTGCCGTCTCAGTACTGTTCCAGTGTTTGGAAGCCGTGGCAGATTGGTTACGGCAGAGCAGACTGAAGATCAATCCTGATAAGATGGAGGTGATGGTGGTGGGTAGGGCGAGGGAGGTGTTGGCTCTCATAATAGAGGGGGTCTGCCCTCCTGTAGCTCAGCAGGTACGGAGTCTGGGAGTATTGTTGGATTCAGATCTCTGCCTGGATTGGCAAGTGGAGGTGGTGGCTAAAGCCGCCTTCCGTCAGCTGTATCTGGTGCGGAGGTTGCGTCCATATGTCTCTAGACCCAACCTGGTCACCATCATCCATGCCTTCATCACCTCGAGGCTGGACTACTGCAACGCACTCTACTGGGGCTTCCCTTGACACTGGTTCGGAGGCTGCAGCTAGTGAAGAATGTGGTGGCTCATCTCCTTACAAGGATGAGTCGGCGGGAGCACATCACCTCTGTGCTCTGCATGCTGCACTGGTTGCCTATAGTGTACCAAGCCAAATTCAAGGTGTTCGTTTTGGACCGCCTCACCCTCCACGCCACAGAACGACCCCTGCGGTCCGCCGGGAGCACCTTCTTGGAGGTCCCCCATGTAAAACGGGGGGCCACATTGGAGAGGGTGTTCTCGGTGGCCATACCGCGATTGTGGAACTCCCTCCTGGAGGAATCCCGTCTGGCCCCAAGTTTGTTGGCCTTCCGCCGGGCCTGTTTAACTTGGCTGTTCTCCCAGGTCTTTGGAGGAGGGGAGGGTCGGCTGGGATAATCAAAATGTGGGTGGGTAAATGGGGTCTTTTAGATTGGTTTTTAAATGTTTTTATTTGTTGTGTTTCATTGTTGTTTTTATTTTTATGTTGTACGCTGCCCCGAGATGCCATGGGCATGAGGGGGTGGTTAATAAATGTAAATAAATAAATATATAAGGAGCCATACACATGCTCACACTCAACAGTAGTGTATCAGCAGGCACATGGTTTCATTCTTTGATGACTTATCAACACTGTAAAGGTTAGTGTACTTGGAACCATTAGAGAGCTTGCCTTTTTCCACTATTTTTTTTCAGTCACTCACTAGTTTAAACGTGCTCCAAGGATATACGTAGTTGCAGACTTCTCTGAGCCTATACCAGATCAACATGTGGTCCACCAGTATGAACTGGTAATGGCTACTAGGCACAACAGCTTGGCAACACAAAAGAAGGCTGTCTATCCAAATGGGCCAGGGGCATCAGCATTATTTAGATACTCAGGAAGAGAAGCAATCATAGTGCTGGGGAAACTCTCAGAAAAGGGAAAAGGTACACCTTGCTTCAGCCCCACCACCCAACCTTCACCCTGCAGCCAGAATGTCTATGTAGAATATACATTAGGGCTACAACAAATGTCCATTTTCAAATTTGTGAATATCTATTTATTTATTTTTGCATTTAGTACCCTGCAACCCATCCTGCCACAGGAAGCTCAGGGTGGCTGACTAAATATAAAATATATAAATTCAGAATACATAAATATGCATATAAGAACAAATTATCACAAAATAAATCATCATAAAATACAAAACCAGATTTTCATAAAACTGGAGCTAACAGAAAAAAGAAAAATCCCACACAACCCAACCCCCTCCCACTACTCGTCTCCCCCACCAGCCTGGCAGAACAGCCAAGGCTTACACAGTCAGTGGAAGGAGGGCAAATCCAGGGACAAGTGGACCTTCACAAGAAGGGAATTCCACAGTCTTGGGGAAGTCACCAAGAACGCCCTCTCCATAGTTGCCATCCGGGATACCCAGGGGACATCAAGGGGGCACTCCTGGAAGACTGAAGGGACTGATCCAGGACCTCAGGAATGAGGAGGTCTCGCAGGTATATGGGGCCTAGTCTGTATTGGGCTTTATATGTCAGTAGTACAACACCTTGAATTGGACCCAGAAGACTATAGGCAGCCAGTTCAAAGATCGCCACATCAGTGTTATATGCTCCCAGTTTCCCGTCCCCATGAGGAGATGGGCTGCCACGTTCTGCACCAGATGCAGTTTCTGAACTGTCACCAAGGGTAGCCCCATGCAGAGTGTGTTGCAATAGTCTAGTCTTGAGGTGACGAAGGCATGAATGATGGTGGCCAGGTCAGAGTTGGAGATATGTGGCCAAAGCCGGTGTATCAGATGTAATTGACAAAAGGTGTTCCTTGCCACCACCAAACCCCCAATTATCCAGGCAAAGCTGGGACCCGAGGAGCACTTCCAGACTCCTAACCTGGGGGGGACAGGGAGGGGAGAAACCCATCAATGGTGGGAGTCACTAACTCCACACACACACACACCCCCCATGAACATCACCTTTGTCTTGTCAGAATTCAATTTCAGATGACTCACCCTCATCCAGTCTCCCACAGCTGCCAGACACGAGTAAGCACTGAGACTGCTGGGCCTGGGTCAGATGAAAAGGAGAGGTAGAGTTGGGTGTCAACAGCATATTGATGACACCAAACATCAAAACCTCTCACAAGCTCCGTTATTTGGATCCTGTTTGGTAATTGCCATTTCTTGGTACTTCGGGTAATTCTTCCTAAGTAGGAGCAGCTACACACCACATGATGTTCCTTACATGCTGCTTATGTTTGCTACTTCCGACTTGTGTATTATCACAGGTTCATTACCTAACTTCCATCATTTTCCTTATTGGTCCTTATATTAATTGGTATATTTCAAGGGCTATCCCTTGTTTTCTGCATTCTGATGCCAGAAACTGACAAAGTGCCAGAAATTAACAAAAATCCCAGAAACTGCCAAAATTAACGGAAATTGTTGAAAATACCAAATATTGATGAAAAAAGATGAACAATCACAGATGTCAATCTTGACATCAGTGGAACTGCACATTCAATGGACAATGAGGAAATATCGATGAAACAGGCACAAGTGCTCCTGAAAGGTAGATATTTTCTGACAATACAGGAACAGTTGTTCTCAATTCAGCACTAATAACCGGTATACATTCATGCTCCAGTATGTATCCATTTTGGTTATTCCATTTTCGTTTTGGAGGGTTTTCAGTCATTCAGTCATTACAGTTACAGTATCACTTTGACAATAGTAGCACTACTGCACGTGAGCTATTTCTGAAAATGGCGTAACTGAAAAATGAAAGTGATAGAAAAATAAAAGTAACTGCACCAAAACTTTAAAAAAAAAAAAAAAAAAGCCCAAACCATAACTCCCCTGCCCCCCCAAACAGATACACAAGTACCAGATTCAGTAGTGGATATTATTTGGGTACTCAGAGGGCTACCCACAAATGTGCATAATACCTGCAAACAAATAAACCCACTGCCCATTTCAGTTCTAACCTCTATTATACACATGTATACATTTTCTCTTTTCCTGTCATTTATGCTATGGAAGCTTTATGAAACATCTACTGACTTTTTGTATCCGTTTCTGTTTGTTGCAAGGAGTGAAGCATTTCACAAAGCGGCAGCTTTCTGCTCCTGTGGGCTGATGTGCCGTTCCATACCTACATAGCAAAATCATTGCAATGAGCAGATTCAGAGGCAAAACTGGAATATAACAAAACTGACATGTCCTGACAGGAAAGGCAACATTTTCATTCAGTTACTATGCACTTTTAAAATTGGTGGGCAACTTCAGAACTCACCGACCTCATGAACATATCATGGGTGTGAGCCAGGTACCGGATAGACAGCAGCTGTGCAAGCATACTCACCGCAGTTCTGCTAATGCTGCCAAATCTTGCTCTGCAGCCTCCACTGCTATTCTACTCCTGATTTCCTCACTCAGCTCTGCCAATGCCCCTCAGTCCTGCCCTGCAGTCCCCCTGCTATTCCAGCCCTGGGCTCCCCACACAGCTCTGCCAGTGTCCCTCAGTCCTGCCCTGCAGTCCCCTCCCCAGACTTCTGAGCTTGGCTGAGTTGTGTGCAACACTCGTCCTCAGTCCTGCTCTGCAGCTCCCTTTCCAAACCTCAGGGCATGGCAGAGTTGTCTGCAATACTCTTCAACCCTGCTCTGTAGCACCCCTTGCTACATTTGTCCTGTGCACCCCACACAGCCTTGACAGTACACCTTGTTTCTAGGGTGCAATGTCCTCTGTTATTTCTGCCCCTACAGAACTCTGGAAGCTTGTGTAGATTGTAGAGAGTTTGCAATTAATTATGACTGAAGTTCAAAACCTTACTAGGAGGACTGAACCCATAAGCAATACGGAAGCTGAACAGTTCAGCATATAAGCCTTGTTGCTTTACGTTCTGTTGTAGAATTACGTCCAGTTGTAGATAACCAGGGCTGGAACTGATTCTGTGTAAGGCTGCCACCTATCTGTGGGAGGAAACCTAGAGGGAGCAAGACAACGGGTATTTTCAGATGAGCAAGTCGATGGTGGGTGGGTGGGACCATGGCCACGGAGCACCCACACATATGGAGTGTGTGAGGAGTGAATCAAATGAGCAGCTCCTGGTGTGGCTACCGTGGCCACAGAGGCAGCTGACAGACATTTGGTCTGTCTCACATGGTGCACTCTAGATTTCCTGGCAGTGCTCCATGAGTGGTTGAGAGCGTGTGCTCTGTGGCTCAGGGGAGAATGCATCCAGCTGCTTCACTTTCAGACCGGCGATCAGATGCGTGGCTCATGGGTAGCTAGGCAGGGTAGCATCTCATCTGAAAACATTCCCAATCTGGGGGGTGGGAGCAGGGCAAAGGGGCTGCCTCATCCCTTTCTGATGTAACTCTGTCCCTTATGGAGTGCCATGATATCATGATGCTCTGAAGGGGGCAGGGCCATGTCAGAAACTTGACAGAAAAACCCCTCCGGCTCACCTCCTTCCTGAAGCGGCTATGCCTGCAAGCCTAGATTTTCTGACTCAGCCACAGGCACCCCTGGCTGACCTGTAGAAAATGGGGCTGGGTCAAAACTCAGTCTCAAGGTGACATCTGGAGTGGTGGCAACGCTAATTCTTAGTCACATAGCCTAAGCCTGAAAGAAGAAGAAGCAGCAATGCATTTCCCCCCTTCAAAATCCCTCCAGTAGAATTCCCTTGAGATATGCGCGTTCCTTAGTGTCATTCTTTAGGGCTGAACCCAGTAAATGCTATTCTAATCTCAATTTACTCTCTGGTAAATGGGGAGTAGGCAAAGGTGTTACACTGGGCATAACTAGCTTAAGTGAGGTCAAAATCAATTCCAGTACATTTGTTTCCCAGTTTAGATTTTATGTGTGTTATATGGAGGGAAAGAGGAAGGACTTGGGTATTGAGGGAGGGGGGAGGACTTTTATTTTATTTTTAAAACAACTTCCTTCCAACCTGGTTTACTCAGGCACACAGTTGTTATAAATAAGAATGTTTAGATTAATTTGTCATGACTCCCAGACATGGGTGTCTGTCTAGAAATGAAAGGTTTGTTATTGCTGCTACTATTTATAACCACAGTCTTGATTGGACACCTGCTATTCCAGCCTTGAGTCTCATGATCAGGAACAGACCCAACTGTGGATAAAACCAAACGTAACAGTGGGTGTTTTTACACACACATTTCTCCTGCATGTTTGCTGTTACATCCTGAACTTTCTGTGTGTCTAAATCACTCACTCAGATCTTAAACATCTGGCTCTTTGAACTTCTGCATAGAACTTCTCCCAGAACTTTTTTGTGTAAAACGTTCAGGTGAACTGCTTTGCTCCAGGTAGCTGTGGTCACTTGGTTTCCCTGGCAGCCCCTCCCATCTACAGCTGTGGCTACTTCAGGCTGCCTCAGGGCAGTGTGTGTGTGTGTGATGAATGCATCCAGGAACTGCCTCAGGGCAGTGTGTGTGCGTGTGTGTGTGTGCGTAGAATGCATCTGGAACTTACTTGTGGACTTGTAAACCCAGAAGATTGAAAGACCAGCACTTTAAGGTGTGTGTAAAAATGCCCAGTAACCCAACTTCTGGACAGCTTTGTCCCACTGTGGCCCCCATGGGTCACTGTCACGTTTGTGCTCAGGCCCTCTGATGTTTGTACCGGACTAACCCTGGGCATGTTGGCAGCTAGCCTGGGCGGTTACTCGGCAAAGTGCCAAAGGGGTCAGTCTGGGACAAAGTAGGCCAGTAGAACATATGTTCTGACCTGCCGTGACCCGTCCTGGATCAGGGTCATCTTTGATTGGCCACGATGGCTCCCCCTCATGGCAGAGGGGCGTGGCACTGGGTGCAGTGTGAGGCCGGTGCCAGGATGGCTTCTCGGTGCCAGGATGGTTTCTCGGTTGGGATCACGTGTTGTTGGTTCCCTGATCTGACCCCAGCTGTGTCAGTGGCATGGTGGCAACCTGACCCAGCTAGCAAACAGCTCAAGACCAACCCAACTTAGTTCAATTGCATCCTAAATTAATTTAAACCTAAATCCCTGTGGAGCAATGGCTAGTAAACTAAGCCCCCCACAGAACTTTTTGCCCATGACTAGTAGACGACTGTGTGCTTTCCAATAGGGTGAGGGCCTATGTACGGTTATACTTTTCAAGCAATGAAATTTCCTTTGTTATTCAATGGGGAATGTTCTGTTGCAATACTCCTTATGAAAAAAAAAAGCCCTTAAGGCTTCTTTGATTAAGTGAAGGAGCCCTTGTGTGTCCCTAAGGATCCATAGGATTTCAGTAGTAGGCTTGCGCCATTTTACACTTTGGGATTCATCCACATCAGTGGGTTTTTATTATATTAAGAAATAGCCCTTTTAAACGTGGCATTAAGTGAAACTAAGTAAACCCCCAGCTAGATAAGGCAAACAGCTGAGGTTTGCCCAGATTATTTTATATCTAAGGAACATTAAACAATATTGGCATGCAGTTCAAGACCCTTTGCCAAGTGCATACCCACAGGTCTAGGAGCTCTGAATTTGATTCAAGAAAAATTAAGATGATTTCCCCCTCATAATCCACTGTGCACTGAAAATCAAACTGTCAGAAATCAGCTGTATTTCTTTTTAAGTGTAAAGGTCATCATTTTTCTCGTGTAAGTTTGTAGAGTTCCAGTGCCATCTGCCGGGCTCAGCTCTTTTAAAAGAGTCAAGGATTTTATTCTTAACAGCTTCTATTCTAGCGCAAGTTCTTTCTTTCTAAACCCATCCCATGCCATTAAGGCTGTGGTATGCTGGGGCCACACTGCGAGTCTGGGGAGGGGGTGGAGGTACTACACAGTAGTCACCAGAAGCAATGGAGAAGTGGCCACTACTGCCATTCACTGGAGAACACCAGCCAGGTATAGTGTTTGATGGGGGCAGCAGGAGCCCTGTAGGCCATTTTTACACGGACTGGGGTGGGTGTTTCGGCATGGTGGGTGTGTGCCTGTTTACACGGACACACACCCCCCTACCCACACCCATCTCCACCCACGGAGCAACCTCCATTCTGTTGTAGGGCTTCCTGGGTGGAAATGGGTAGGTGTGTGGCAGGTGTTGGTGGGTGTGCGGCGGGAGCGCACATGCAAACATCTGCCACCTGTGGCGTTTCCACGCGCGCACATCCACTACACATACACACACACCCCAGCAGGTCTATGTACGCTGCCACATGCTTCCAGTGAGTTGGGGNCTCCATTCTGTTGTAGGGCTTCCTGGGTGGAAATGGGTAGGTGTGTGGCAGGTGTTGGTGGGTGTGCGGGCGCGCACATCCACTACACATACACACACACCCCAGCAGGTCTATGTACGCTGCCACATGCTTCCAGTGAGTTGGGGGGAGAGGCTTCAGATGGCGGGGGATGGGTGTGAAGTTGGTGTGCGCCCGTATCTGCCCACTCATGCCCCCACACGGAGCAATGGGGAAAAACCTAGGTTGCTCCGTGTGGGGGCATGGGTGGGCAGTGCATGGGTCATGGGAGCGTGCCATCACCCATGCCACCTTCAGATGGCTTCCTAGGTCTGTGGTGGATGGATTGAGCTGGGTGGCCGCATACCATCTAAAACTGGCCTAAATTTACTTCCACAAGGGCATCTTGCATACCAGGTTTTGAGAGGCAGTGTAGCCTAGTGGATAAGTTGTAGGAGTGGGACCTAGGAGACCAGAATACAATCCTCTCTTGGCCATGAAGTCACTGAGTGACCTTAAGTAATTTACTCTCTCTTAATCACAGTTTCCCATCTGTAAATTGGGAATAATAATTATCCTAATTCCTAGGGTTGGTGCGAGGGTGAATTAGATAAGGTTTGTAAAGCATTTTAAACACTGAAAGTGGTATGTAATTCATCATCATAATCATAATTAATAATAATAAATTATCTGACAATGATTATTCAGTGCCAGGCACATCACTGATGTAATAATAACAACTGTCACCACCACGCATGCTGTGATGAGGGCAACCAAACCATTGCTACCAAGATCTCCTCCCATTGTTGTCTCCAGAGAGGGTGCATGGGACTTTAGTGCTGCATTCATTGCCTTAGGCTCTGTAACCAGAAGGGAAGAATTCCTTCTTTCCAACACATCTCCCCAGGGCCAAGCCTAGAGACACCAGTCATGTGTGGTGTACCCTTAAATCCCTGCAACACATCATTCTACTATAATCTGCAACATACAATCTTCAAATTCTATTACTACAGGGTCATGCTAGATATCCTTCTGGTGACCTCCTTAGTCTCACCACAACATACTGTATTTCTTATGGACTGACATGGAAATGTTATCTGTCCTCTTTGCAGAGCTATGCTCTCCAACTAGACTTCGGTTGACTTTATAACCTAACTCACTCCCTCCACTTGTGATGCCATTGCTAGAGACTTCGTTGCCTCTATAATGGAACTTGCACATGGTGTCTGTTTCACAGGCACCTTCCAGTGCACATCATTTTCCTCACGTTGTAACAGAATTTCCTTGGACTTCTACTGACATTGAGTGTTAATAAAAATGAAGCTGGCACACCAGCTACACACCCTGGGGAAGGGGGCCATCTCCAGCTGAGTCAGGTCAGGGAACAGAATAAACATTCCTGTCAATTAACTGGGCTGGGGACAGGAGACCAGAAGAAACATGAGTTGGGTTGGACCACCCTCATGCTGCGGCCAGCCCCCTACCCCCTTGCCATGGTGGGCAGGGCAGCCATGGTGGCCAGCTATGGTGGCCCCCGTGCAAGGGCTGAGATGGTGGTGTGAACACACATGCTTGAGTGGTAAGGTCCGCTATGGCCAGCCTGGGCAGCCCTTGGACCTGGACTTTGGGCCCGGTTCCTTCCAGACCCATGTTTTCTGGGAAACTGCCTACCCAGTCGGGGGCTGTAGGGGCCGACATCTAGTGGGCCACTAACAGACGCACAGGTAAAGCTCTGGTCTAGGCAGGCCATAGCGGACTGTACCGGGCAGCATCATGCATAGGGGTGGGACTCCAGGCAAAATATCATTTTCAGTTTCTTTTGGTTTGGTTTCCCGTGTCTTGGATCTCCTATCAGTATTGGATCTATTGGTGTTGGTTCTTTTTCCTATTGAAGTCAATGGAAAATAGAACCCTCTGAGACATATGGGAACCCACCAAAAAAAACCCGGCATCCTCCCCACCCCACTCCCAGTC
Organism: Sphenodon punctatus; assembly: GCA_003113815.1. Lineage (NCBI taxonomy): Eukaryota > Metazoa > Chordata > Lepidosauria > Sphenodontia > Sphenodontidae > Sphenodon > Sphenodon punctatus. The sequence goes on from QEPC01014017.1 coordinate 2,009,503, forward strand.
TTGGAGGGTGGGGATCCATTACCCCAACATCCCCACCTTCCAGGGACCATAGCCCCTGCAGCCCCTGTACCTACTGTTGCTGGTCTGGTCCGGAGGGTGAGCGTCACGGCTGCCAGCTGGAATGCCAGCCCCACTACTGGCATCCGGGCCTCCTCCACTGCTGACTGGTGTCGGAAGCTGACTCCACTGCCAGTCCGCCGGACTTTCTCCACTGCGCAGTGGCAGAGAAGGCCCAGCCACCTGGTAGTGGAGCCAGCTCCTGGCACTTGCCAGCAGCAGAAGAGGCCTGGTCACCAGCAGTGGAGCGAGATTCTCTGCTGGGCAGCTGGGCCTTCTCTTTCTTCTTCTTCTTACAGGTCTGGAGCTTGAAAACGCCACTGGATTGGCAGCAGTGCAGCACACATGCATAAAATGGCCACTGTGGCCATTCTGTGCAAATGGCACTGGCAGTGTCTGCGCCATTTTGGAAGAGGGCAATTGTTCTGCGCATGTGTGTGGAGCCATTCCACACATGCGCAGAACAGCTGCCCTCTTCTAAAATGTAAAATTTTGGAGAGGAGGAAGCCTGGCTGCCAGTAGCAGAGCTGGCGGCCCAGCAGGCAGCCCAACCGGTGCCTGTGACTCCCATCCTCTGGACTGGAACGGCAACAGTAAGTAAAGTACAGGGGCCCTGGGGGTTGCAGGTGGGTAAATCTGGGCCCCAGAGGCCAGACGTAGGGTGGTGGAGGAGGTTTCCCTCTCTTCCCATTGAAGTAAATGGGAGGATTTCCCATTGACGTCAATGGGAACAGAAGTTCTGAGAATTGGGAAAAGAGACGGCCCCAATTCTCAGATCTCTCAGCTTTAAGAGACACTTTTAATCAAAAGAGATAAAACCAAAACCGAAAGTCCCATCTCTAGTCACGTATATTAACACCATTGTCACCAAGAATGACATTACTTGCTGAACAACTAAACACAAACAGGTTCCTATGTTCATTTTTAATTGACATTCTCTAGTCTAGCCCTTGCTGGTTTCCACTGGAAGAGACATCCCAAATGAACCCTGGCCATTGAAGCATGGGGGACGTTATAAGCCACTATTGTGTGCCATCTATGCAGACAACCAAGTCAGTAGAACAATCTCTTTGTGTAGCAAAGTTCCATGGGATGGATAGGAGTTGTCGGGGAGAGCACTTAAGGGCAGGGATTAATTTGTAGGGAGCCTTGTCAAGGCTCAGCCTCAACAATTAATTTCAAGGGGAAGGCTGAGCCCCAGTCTGGAAACGTGCTCACTCCTGCTGGGAAGCTCAACATGGGAAAGACCAGGAAAAGGCTAATATTGGCCTTCTCAGGTTTGGAAACAAAAGCCAGGAAATACCTGGATTGTTTATTTGGCTTTCATTAATGACTGTCCTGCCCCGCCTCCTGCACTGGTCATCGTATCAATTAAATCACAACTCCTGTTTTATATCCAGCTGTCAAGGGGTAGGGTGGTCCAGTGGTTGAGTTGCTAGCTGGAGAAAAGGGTTCAGTTCCCTGCTCTGAAAAGCTGGGGGGGAGGAGGGGGATGCAGTTTCTGGGGCAGGCTTGGGCCCAAGGAATTCATTCTTTACAAGTAAAGCACTGTTTAAAAGAGATGTGCTCAGGATGTGGTGGGGAGGAAGGAAGGTCATGGATCTGTGTCAAAGATCCATCCCCTATCTTTGAGGCATGCCCTCACTCTTCTTCCTTCCCCAGGAGCATGCACCTTCAGTGCTTGAGGGTATATTCATGAATCAGATCCAGGAACTGGAAAGGGGCCAATTAAAAAACAGCTTTAGGCCAGATTTGGCCCGTGGACCAGAGATTCCCCACCCCTTGTATAGAGGAATCCTTGGGAAGCTCTTCTCCCAACCTTCCTTCTAGGTGCCAGTACAGGGGATGTAGAGGGGAAAGAAGCTTGAAAGGAGCTCCCTTCTACAAATTTGATTGCTCCCCACACCCACCCCTTGATGCCACAACTGACTGCTAGGCCTCAGAAGCTGGTGTAGACTAGGGCAGCCTCTAGACTGCTGTAATTCCTTTGGGAGACAAGTGACTATATCTCTGATATGGCTACAGGAGCAGGAGGATCATAAAGGGGGGGAAAACTATGGGGCCCCACCAGAATTTAGTACAGGGGCTCGTGCCCTGACCCCTCCACCCCTAGAACCCCACCTCCTAACAAACGACACTATGCTGTCCTTTCCAAAGCACAGACAAGAAAAGGTGCTGTTTCCTTCCCCTGGCACTGTCCCTGCTTCCCTTCCACCATCAGGTTCTATCCTGTGCCACTGGAGGGAGCAGTAGAGGCATGAGTGATGACTGAAAAATGTGTTGGGGGGGGGGAGGCTCCAAGGTCCTTTGCCCGTGTTCTAGAGCACCCCTTTCTCATCTGGTTGTCCCTGATGGGGCCACCTTCCATCTTTCTCCTCCCCACTGCTAGGCACTGCCTTGGGCTCAACAGTTGGGAGGCAGGAAAGTGACAAGGGGTCCACAGCAGGCAGCTATCCATAGACAGTTAGAAAGTAGTGTCTGGGAGTGAGGACAATGGCCAGGAAGGAAGCATAAGCTACCCTGCTGGGGTCAGGCTCTAGGAAGTGGGAATACTCAATTAATACCAAAGTGCACTAAAGTAGGCACTGTAGTATTAATACTAAAGCGAGTAGTGGATACTAAAAATCTGTTTAGTATTTAAATTTGAAAAACCAGCCTTTGCCATCTGCTGGGCTCTGCTCGGCTTGCTCTCCACCACTCTGTATCTTTCCCCACTTGTTAATTGCAGTCCAGGCAATTTCATCTGGGCTCTGGCAGCAGCGCTACTGCCTCCCACTCTGCTCTGTCTCCCAGCTCTGCTCTCTAGCCTGGGTTACTGCCAACCCTCCCTGGCTGGTCTCAGGCCCACCAACCATCACACAGCTGCCTCGTCTCACCTGTGCTGAGTCCTGAGATCAACTTTGCTTTCTGCTTGTTCCTAGCCGCAGGTGAAGAGAGTGGCTGGAGACAAGCAGAAAGCAAAGATTATCTTGGGATGCAGCGCAGATGAGACGAGGTGGCTGTGGGGTGGGGTGGGCGGGCAGGTAGAAGGGGTTAGAGAGCCAATTGCCATGCAGAAGCAAAGCACCCCCCCCCACCCACTAAAAGTACTCCTATTGCCCCATACTCTTTGCCCCCCAAACTCAATGCCAGCCCTACCTCCCACTGCCAGCCCCCCCTTAGCCCTTGCCACTCACCTAGGCACAGTCATCCCCCTTTGACCCCACAGCACTCCAGCCCAGAGCCACAAGGCACCCCCTGAACCCAAAGTAGGGTCACCATACCTCCCCTTTAAAAGAGGATGCTTATTTTTATTTCTAAAACTTATATGCCGCCCCCTCCTGCCTCAGGCATCTTGGGACGGCTCACATCATTTAAAAACATATTAAAATATACAATAAACAACAATTAAAACAGTAATTAAAACCCATCCCTACCCACCCTAACCCAACCCATCCACCCAACCTCTCTCTGGAAAGGCCTGGTGGAACAGCCAGGTCTTACAGTCTCTACTCTCTTCAGAAAGAGGGGAGGTCAGTAATCAAGCAGACCTCCAATGGGAGGGAGTTCCACAGCTGCGGTGCAGTCACAGAGAATGCCCTCCTCATGGTGGACACCTGGCAAACCCAGGGGGTCCCGAGGAGGATGCCCCCGGCCGACCGCAGGGGCCGATCCAGGACTCAGCGTGTGAGGCGGTCCCACAGGTAGGTGGGGCCCAAGCCATTTAGGGTTTTAAAGGTTAACACCTTGAATTGGGCCCGGAAAACTATCGGCAGCCAGTGCAGAGAATGGAGCACTGGTGTAACGTGCTCGTGTTGGCCCGTCCCAGTCAAGAGACAGACTGCCGCATTCTGCACCAGCTGCAGCTTCTGAACCAACACCAAGGGTAGCCCCATGTAGAGTGCATTGCAGTAATCTAGTCTCGAGGTAATAAAAGCATGGACAATTGTGGCCAGATCTGAGTCCGAGACATACAGCCTAAGCCGATGCACCAGATGTAACTGGTGAAATGCCCCCTTCACCACAGCCTCTACCTGGGCATCCAGGCGAAGCTGCGGCTCCAGGGGCACCCCCAGACTCCGGACCTGCGAAACCAGGGGAGGATGGACCCCATCAATGATGGGGGCCACTACCCCCCTTCCCCACAACCATCACCTCCATCTTCTCAGGATTTAGTTTCAAGCAACTCGCCCTCATCCAATCCCCCACAGCCGAGAGACACCAGGTAAGCACCGAGACTGCTGGACCTGAGTCGGAAGAAAATGAGAGATATAGCTGGGTGTCATCAGTATATTGAGGACACCTCACCCCAAACTCCCTGACAACCTCCCCCAAAGGCTGCATGTACACATTGAACAAGAGAGGGGAGAAGATGGGACCCTGCTGTGAGGCCTCGGGAGGAAGATGAAAACTCCCCCAGGACCACACGCTGGGTTCTCTCAGCCAGGAAAGAGTGGAACCATTCAAGAATAGTCCCGCTAATCCCTGCCCAGTCCCGCAGCCAAGGTATCAAATGCAGCCGAGAGATCTAACAGAATCAAAAGGGTTGAGCGACCCCAGTCCAACTCATGGGAGAGGTCATCGACCAAGGCCACAAGCACAGTCTCCATGCCATAACCCAGACAAAAGCTCGACTGCAAGGGATCAAGACAACTGATCTGGTCCAAATGCCCTTGAAGCTGCCGAGCCACCACCCATTCAATAACCTTCCCTAAAAAGGGAAGATTAGAGATAGCTGGTCAGGGCGTCAATGTCCAAAGATGGCTTCTTGAGCAGCGGCCGCACTACCACCTCCTTGAGGCAGTCTGGCACCCTGTCCTCCCTAAAGGAGGTGTTGACTATCCCCACCAGCAATGGCCCCAATGTCTCCCAGCTAGCCTTAACTAGCCAGGACGGGCATGGATCTAATTCACAATAGGTGGCTCGCACAGTCCCAAGAGCATCCCCCGCATCTGAGGGCAACACAGCCTGAAACTTATCCCACAAAACAGACAAGAGGTCTGTTAGCAGAGGTTCTACTGCCTCTGACCCGTCCTCTGCTAAAAAAGTTGCATCAAAACTGTAGTGAATTTGAGCAATTTTATCAGCAAAAAGTCCAAACAAATCGCAGAGAGCATCTGTTGATTCTAAGTCCAGGAGGAGGGAGGCCGGACTGCGACCAGCCTCCTCACCACCTGGAACAGCTCAGTCGGACGGGACTTAGTGGACGCAATGAGGGCAGCAAAGAAAACCTTCTTTGCTGTCTGCACCGCAATGGCATAGGCACGTAACCAGACTCTATGCTGCAATTAGTCAGTTTCAGTCCTCGAGTGACGCCACGGTCACTCTACCGGCCGCCCTTCACGCTTCATCCACCGCAGCTCCTCCATGTACCACAGGGAGCTGTGTTGTCGGCAATTTGGGAGCGGGCGCCTGGGGACCACACCATCGATGGCCTCCGTCAGCACAGAATTCCACATAGACACGAGGCCATCGACTGAGCAGCATGAAAATGAAAAATACATGTTGCAGGGCTGCACTGGAACCAGTGCAGACCTGCACCATGTATTTTTCGTAAGTGTCCTCTTTTAAAGGGAAGGTATGGTAACCCTATTCCACAACTACCTCCAAAGCACTCCCCACCTACTAAAAGCCTCTGACATTCCCACCCCAAACGCACTGCCACCCCCACCCCCTCCAAACCAGTGCCAGACAAGTCCACTACACTTGACTTTAGTAGACACTTTACTAGTTTTCAAAACCCCTAGATCTTTTTATAGGAAAAGGTTCCCATTGACTTCAATGGAAAACTAAATAGAACTGGAACAGAATACTAAAAATGAAACCAAAGTAACTACTAAAATCCATCCCTAGTGTTTTTTTATTGACAATGGGAGCATGGCCCCCTTGTGGTTTTGCCCTGATGCCCACCAGTGCATTGGCAACTTCTCCTCAGAAAGTATTCAGCCTATATCATCTCCTAGGAGAGGCTGCCAAGAGGATGCACTGAATCAACCCTCTCAATGTCCCTAAATAGGGCAGTGCCAGGCTGATTTTTTTTCTTTTCTTGGCTGCACTGGGTGATGTGAGGAAGCTGCCATTGCAGGTTCTTGCGCTACGGTGACTCTGAAATGTCCTCAGTGCAGATCTTTAAAACCAGGAATTCGGTATAATTCAGGGGTATCTGATGTGCTGACTAGGACCACCCCCCTCAGGAATGAATGACTTCAAAACTGCATGTCTGGGGACCATTTTTCAGTGCCATTAACAAACCATGGTTTTGATGGATTTGGGACCAACATCTCCTGGGGGATGTTGCCACATTCCACTCTCCCTGCCGTGTGTTAACCTTCACACCTACACAACCAGCAGTGGGAAAACAAACCACCTAAAACACTCTGCCTGCTTGAGCCCCTAAAGCCCACTCCCCAGTGTGTTGTTGGAAGAGCTGGATCTGGAGCTGCCAGTGCTGCCTTGCCATGAGAGAGAATGCTATTCTGCTCTCAGCAACCAGCATTTCAAATTGCTTGGCAGTTAAGGAGGAAAAAATAAATAAATTGGCTTTGCCCACTCCCACAGGTGCTGGGAAATTCAAATGCTGGGCTTTTGCTGGGGCGGGGAGGGGGAGGAGATGGTGGTGGCAAAATTAAGATGGTAGCAGGGTGGATATGCCCCTTTTCGTCTCTTGTCCAATATCTAAGCTGCGTGAAGAATCAACGTGGACATTGGCACCAGTAATGGCAGGGAAAGGGGAAGCAGCCAAGGAAAGGGGCATGGTCAAGAAGATGCCAATCCGACCAATTCTTGGTTCCATTTTTGTTTGGGCTGAAAGCCATCTATAAATCTGTATTTACAAATATTTACAAATATTTGCATATTCCATCACAGGACCAAATATCTGAATTATCTTTGCCCTGTCTGCAAAATTGTCATATGTGTTTACTTTGTTATTTCAATTGTTTTCCCCCCCTTGTTATTCTGTTTCAGTCGTTCAGTACTTTGTTAACTTTGGCAGTGCTACTTCAAGCTAAATAGTACTATTGAAGTGAAGTACTGACTAGCAAATGAATAAAAACCAAACCCAAACAATGTTTGGTCACTCCCCACAGCCTAACTTCAGTTCATGTAAGCAAAGTGGGGAGTGAATATTGCTTTTTAAACACCTCGTTAAAACAATAACAAATAGGCTGAATTTGAATTCAATATTCATTACAAATATCTGTTTTGGCTCTAATTTTTGTCTCCTCAAATGTGGCCCAGGGGGGGGGGGGGGGCAAGATCAAGGCAGTGTCAAGGTGGAATTTATATCCCTTTTGTGCACCTCTGTAGAGATGAACTGCATCTCAGGCTCTTACTCTTTATTCCTGATTGCTTGTTCAGGCCAATTAGAGTGGCTGGTTATCTGAACCTACTTCCAAAAGCTTCAGAGATTGACACACTACAGTACAGAGGTGTTTTTGTTTCCATGCACTCTGAGAACAAGAGTGGGGGGGACCGGAGCAGAGGGCAGGCCTCCTTATTTTAGACTTCAGTACAAGAAGCTTTTAGTGGGTTTTATATTTAGAAAATGATCCCTTGTGACACTGAGTCATATTAAAGGTACATTAGTCACTTCCCACAGCCCAACTCTTCCCAAGCAGCTTTAGTCATGTACTTTACATGCACATGTTAGCACTTCAGTACAAGGTAGAGGGAGTTACAGCTTCCACACTACTTTCTCTCTCTCTCCCTGCCCCAGTCATTGTCTACATTACAACAGGTTATTCTGCTTGAACACTATTGCTAGCAGACAAGTTAGAGGCTGACTTTACCCAGTGGTCAGTGTCAAACAAATGCAACTCACAAATAATCCCCGAGGTTTCATGCTCTAAGGGGCCAGTCTCAGTCGTGGCCAGACTTTCAGGAACAGGCCCAAGCGGCAAGGCAGACTCTAGGGATGGGCGAACAGAACGCGGTACGGATGTTCGGTTCGAAACCCAAGTTTGAGTTCGATGGTTTGGTTCAGCCGAGTTCTGGTTTGGCCGAACATTCAAAAATAGCGAAATCAAAACCGAAACCTAATTTTCAGCCCTGGAAAGACGTTTTTCCTGCCTCTGAACTCATCTGAACTCGTCCAAACACGACCGAACTGTTCGGTCGTTCGAGAGTTCAGTCCAAACTTTGAACATCTGAACCGTATTCGCCCATCCCTAGCAGACTCAAGGTAAGATAAGGTCCAATGAGAGAGGCAAGCAGAATTGGTAGGAGTGTGCATTATCGTTTTCATTATATTGATAACGATAATGAAAATCTTGGTTTTCGTTATCATTATTGCAATAACGATAAAAAAGATAAATAACAAAATCAGTAACAAAAATGACAGTTGCTACTGATTTCGTTATTCCCTGGCAGGTGGTTTTTTGAGGGAATTTGGCGAGGAGAAGAGGCAGCAGACATCTTGGAGCCAGAAACAGTGCTGAACTCTTGAACTGGGCCTGTGACGGGAGAAGAAGGACCTAATGGATGTAATCACTGGTCAATGAGCAATGTAAGCAGGTCCCCGGCAGTTGAATGGCACCCTCTGATTGCTCAATGGCTCCTGCCTCCCAGAACCAATCATGGGGACTGTGGGGAGGGCACTGCAACACTTTGTGTTGCAGGGCCAGGCTGTTTGACTCTTGTTCTGTGTTAGCTCTTGCTGTGTCAAGTTGTGTTTACAGAACTCTGGTGCTTGCACTAAAAATTTTCCCTAGCCCTCAGTGTTATACCTTTCCTTATACCTTTTATTTTATCTTTTACCTTCCCTTGTCTGTCTCCCCCTGTACATATAGATACAGGTTTATGTATATAGATTAGATAGATATAGATTACAGATATAGATAATATAGATAGAGATTAGATAGATATACCCTATAGTTTTTTTTCCCTTTCCCCTTCCCCTGTCTGTCTGCCCCTGTCCATGTTATATAGAGATATATTAGTTGAAGATAGATAGATAAGATATTATATAGATATTAGTAAGATATACTAGGATTTCTTATTATATATATAATTATTATAGGATAGGATAGATAGAAGTTTATTGAGCCACCCCGAGATGCCGTGAGCAGGAGGGGGTGGCATATAAGTTTAAATAAATAAATAAATAAAGATACTTAGATAGGAATAGATTACATATAGTATAGGTTATTAGGTGTAGGTTAGATATACATATTAGTAATTCTTCATTATGCACTTATTACTACTGCATTATAATGAGAAAGGGAGAAAGGAGTATGTCTGAGAAGTCCGGGGCAGGTGTCTACTAGCACTTCTGCCACTGCTGGAAACCCACAATGGAAACAATACCAAAACCAAAATCTTTGTTGTCACTAGAAATTGATACCGATACCAATAATGACACCAATAACAAAAAATAAAATTCCATTAATAACAACAAAAATGACAGTTTTTAATAATGAAAAATGAAAACGAAAAACAACATGGGTTCCTGGTGTACACCCTTAAGACTTGTGTCAAAGGGTCCAGAAGCAGAGGGAATTGTAGACAGAGGGTAAACACAAACTTGGCGGCCTGGGGTGCAAAACGGTGACTGCCACTCTCCGGGTCAGCGAGCGGCACAAAACAAACATGCCTGCCACTGTGACAGCTGACCTGCTGCCTGCATGATCTGGGTGGGTACTGAAACAAATGTGTGGGTGGTTGGGTAGCCCTTCCCCACTCCCAGCATAGTCCTTAACTGTCCTGACAGAAAAATCTACCAACAGAGCGTGTTTTCAGATGTAATGGTAGCTTTCAATTCCCCTCTTTTCCCCACGTGGAATTACGGGATACCGTTTTGGCTGGACGTGCCATCAGATGTTTGCCGTGGCCATTCTCTGGACTGTTTTGGTGCTAGCCTGGGCTATGACTTGGGAACTTCCCCAGGTCATGGTGGGGGCTATAAGCACCAATACTGCCCAGGAAACGGATGCCCTTAGGAGTATAAAGCATGCTATTATGGATGGATGACTACTTTACTTACCCTGGTTGGGGTCCCCACTCATTTCAAGAAGCCATTGGCCACCATGGCTGTCCATGAGCCAGGGGGCCAGACTTCTCTGTACAGCACAGGGGCAAGGCATCTCCATACCCTCTCCGGCGGCCAGGCCTCTGTCATGTCAGTTCGTGGGCCTGGCTGAATCTTGACCGCAGTGCCAGTCCAATACCGGACCGGCCCAGTCTGTGGTGGCACTCCGGCGCCATCACATTCATTTTCACTCAGAGAAACAGAGGCTATAGTAAAAGCTCGGCCACAAGTAGAGATTGGCAGTGACCAGACCACACCAATGTCTGAAATAACAGGTATTAGGCCATACAGTATTTCATCTAATGAAAAACCATTTTGGTCCTATCTGCACTAGGAAACTGCTTTGTAAATGGATGAGGCTGCAACTCATTCACCCTCTGACATGGTCAGAACAGTACAATTCAGCTGGGCAGTGGGATGCTACAATTTAAATTCCACCCTACCCTAGAAAAGATGAGGTATTAGAACAAGTCAGGAACACAGTTCAAAGTAGTGCTTCGATTCACTCTGAGTCCACACTTAAAATACAATGTCCCAACCATGAAAGGGCTACCATATTATATTTAGTAGCTCATGCAGCACCATATTTTCTACAGTGTAGATGCACTGACAGTTAAGAACATAAGAAGTGCTATACTGGGTCAGACCAATGGTTCATCAAGCCCAGCATCCTGTCTCCGACAGTGGCCGATCACGGGGGCCTGGGAGAAGCACCCAGCAGGTCACCTTGCTCTCCATTCCCTGTGGGTCATCCCCAGGCTCCCGACAGTAAAGGGTTTTGTTCCCCAATCCTATCTGGCTAATAGGTTCTAATGGAACTATCTTCCAGAAACTTGTCCAAACCTCTTTTAAACTCAGCTATACTGCTGGCCTTGACCACCTCTCCTGGCAGTAAATTCCACAACCTAATTGTACGCTGAGTGAAAAAAATATTTCATCTCTTTTTACTCTGCCACCTGTGAGTTTCATGGAGTGTCCCCTAGTTTTAGTACTCGCTGAAAGGGTAAATAACCATTCCCTGTTTACAAGTTCCACACCACTCATGATTTTATAGACCTCTATCAAAGCAACAAAGTTCTATCAAAGTTCAAAGCGACAATCCCAAATTAAACAGCAGAAGGTTAATAAAGTAATGGCTGGAAATGTATACGCCTTTGTGGTAGAGCGGGGCAGTGTTACTTATGTCAGTTTTGATGTCACAGGAAAAAATCTTGCTATGTATTCATCTTTTAATATTCATCATTGGGATCACTGAGATGCTTCAAAATGGGCAACTGGTAAAGCATTGTTGATGCCATCTTTGCTGGCGCCAGTGTTCCTCTTCTACTCAGGGCTGGGCTACCCAGTGGAGATTTTCTAGGGGCCTGCCCCACAGACTCCTTGTACTGCCAGCAGAAGGCTGGCCCATCTCCCTGGGACTTTTGGTGGGGAACAAGAGCTTCACGCACAGATACATTTTAAGCCTTGACATGAAGCCCAAAATGCCAGGAGAGAAGGCACAAAAAGTTTCTCAATACCATAGAGAGAAGGAACCTGAGACCTTTTGCCCAGTACAGTGAAATGCTTCAGGGTGGCCCTATTTCCTCTAATAATTCTTCTGCCATTTCTCCTCTGTCTTTAAATGACATTGGGTGTTAATAGATGTGCAGCCAGTGCATCGGCTACACATCTCAGGAAAAGGGGGCCACCCACGGCTGGGTCAGGTCAGGGAATGGAACAACCTTCATGCTAGGGCCAAGATGGCAGCTGAAACACATGTGCTCACCTGCCATTCCCCGCCTGGGTGGTCCTTAGACCCAGACTGTAGGCCTGGTTCCTTCCAGTCCTACATTCCTGGGAAGCTTCCTATCTGTTTGGGGGCTGTAGTGGGATCACATCTGGTGACCCGCTAACAGACGTGCGGGTTAGGTGCTGGCCCATAGTGGGCCATAACGGGCCTGCGTCTTGTCTATTAACACACATTGTCTCATCAAGGTTGTGTCTGTTCTCATAATTGTACAAACACCTTTATAGTCAATGTGTGTGTGGAGGAAATGGTTGTCATACTCAACAAGGTCAGCCAAGTTCAGTCCTCCCAGTAGCAAAGTATAGTTGGCATCTGTTCGTACAACAGGTGTTGAACTCTGTCAAAACCATTCACTGCAGCAAGCTAGCCATTTCCAGCAATGGGTGCTGTAAATTGTAGAGGGAATCAAGCTGGATACCCTTTAACAGGATTTCTTAGCACAGACACAGTCAGAGTGTGAGAAAGTAGACGAGGAACAGAACAGCTGCGGGAGATGGAGACACCTGCAGTGGCAGTAACAGAAATCACTGTGAACGTGACCTTTACACCACCACAGAGCATGTTCAAAGCAGCGGGGCTTTTGTCATCAGACAAGAACACCACAGCAATATCAAGGCAAGCTTAATCTGGCTGGGTATTAGCAGAAGAATAAGTGCATAATGAAAGACCATTTAGTCCAAGAGAAGCCGCTTTGAAGTCTAAGATCTGACAGACATCTGAGAAGCCAACTGTGGCAGCAGAAACTGCTGTTCTCCTCAGAGTCTTTCCCAAGCGAGCCAAGTGCGTATTCAGCACTGGTGTGAAAACCCCACGTGCTGTTGAGGGTGGGACATACTAGTGAAGGGCACTCAGTACTCTCCAGAACGGGGGCCACAGTCCAACCAATTCTACAGAGACCGTCTACAACAGAGGGGGCTTGGGGTTGTTTATGTCTCCAGGTTCTCATCCTTTCCTTCATTTTCTTCTCTTTTTTTTGACATCAAAGCAATACTTCTGGGGTCAAGCCCTCGATCCTTACTCAGCATCTTTTTAGTGCTTAGTTTGGCAAAAGTGATATCGATATATAGCAAGAGGCAAATGCAGTCACAGCAGTGGTTCCCACTTTGAGAACAAGACCGCATAGAGTCCAGGCCAAATTGGGTTGGGAGGGGCTACATGAATGTTCACCATAGCCCCTGTTGGAGTGCCTTCTGGAGGCTAAAATGCACAAGAGAATCAACAAAGAAATTTTTCGCAGTGAGGCCCAGCTATGGCGAGATCAGCATTTCTTAAGCTACAAGCTGGTGTTTTAACTCCTGACTCCCTTTTACCAAGATAAGAAGGGTGAAAGCAGAGAATGAGCAGCAGCTAATAAGGGATGTGAAAAACAACAACAACAAAAGGTTTCTATAAGTGCACTACAGATAAAATAAGTACTATCAGTATAATATTTTATAGAACCTGTGTTCACTGGACTTTCCCCATTGCCACCAATGGGAAAATGCAGTGAGCATGGACCCGTGTACAACAATACTGATGGCATGCTAGGAAAAGAAGATACTAAAAAGGCTGATGGAGACAAAATAGGTCAATTGATATCTTTTATTGGACGAACTGTGGTTGGTGAGATTATGCAAGCTTTGGGCCATGCAGGGCCCTTCCTCAGACATGTGTAACAGGGCCGAAGTACTCAGTAACTATTTTGTTTCAGTCTTCACAAAAAAGGCCAATTTTCCCAAGTCCATGGCATTAAAAGGAGGAGGCGGAATGGGGAAGGATCAAGTTAAACAGTACCTAAATAATCTGAACATATAAAGTCAGCAAAGCCTGATGAAATTCACCCCAAGGCTTTAAAGGCATTAATTGAGGTAATACTCTCTTATCCACTGGCCTTCATCTTCAACTCATGGAAGGCAGGAGAAGTCCCCAAGGGAGATGTTACAGGCAGCACCTGAGTGGTGGGCATCCCTGCTGAGGAAGGTGTTCGAATGTTCTAGCAAACATATGAAGATACCTCTATCATGGCAACAGAGCTGGATAATTCCAATCTTTAAAAAGGGCTCCACTGCCAATCCCGCCTGTTATAGGCCAATAAGTTTGCTCTCAGTAGTGCGGAAGGTGTTTGCAAAGTGTTTGTTGAAGCAATTAGAGGAGTGGGTGGAGCTTCGGTCAATAGTCCCTCAGGAGCAATTTGGCTTCTGTAGAGGCAAATCAACAACTGACTGTTGTTTCATCCTACAGCACCTGATCCACAAATATCATAAGATCAGGAAAGGCAAGCTATACTTAGCATTCATCAACCTAACTAAAGCATTCGATTCTGTCCCGCGCAGCAGGCTATGGAAAAAGTTGAGTAAATTGGGGGTTGACACTCACTTATTGGCACTTATTATCCAACTTTACTCAAATAATCAGGCTAGGGTTAAAATAGGGAATAAAATAAGCGATAAAATAGCAATCAGCAGGGGAGTTAGGCAGGGGTGCGTTTTGGCCCCACTGCTGTTTAACATCTACTTATCAGATCTTATCTTCTCCTTAAGAGAGCCCAATATGTCACCTCCCTCAGTTGGAGGGCGACAACTGCGGATGTTACAATTTGCAGATGACCTGGTGCTTATCTCACAAACAGCAGTGGGGTTACAACGGTTACTTCAGGGTTTGGATGGATACTGCTCCTTGAATGGGTTACAACCTAATCCCCCAAAATCTAAAGTTATGATGATAGGGGCCCGCAAACCCCCAGTGCAGTGGAAAATAGCTGATCAACCCTTAGAAGTAGTAACGGCATATACGTATTTGGGGGTTACTTTTTCAAATAGGGGTACTTGGGTAAAGCATACCCAAGGACGTGCAGCCAAGGTAGGACAATTAGTGGGGGCTTTGCTACGGGCAGTTCGTATCTCCCAGGGAGTTAAACTTTCCACTTTCTTGCAAGTATATAGCGCCAAGGTGCCATCATCAGCCGTGTTCGGGTTTGAAATTATTCCATATCCAGTAGTAACTTCGCTTGAGAGAATTCAGGATCTGTTTTTACGCAGGATCCTGCAAGTAGGGAGAGAGGTTCCTGGATCAGTGGCGAGGGCAGAGACGGGTATTTACCCAATCCAACTGTATGGCAAATTAGCTGTTATCCTGTACTGGGTAAGGCTGATGTCTCTGCATGAGGAATCTCTCCCCAGATTATGCCTATGCGAAGAACTAGAATACTCTGGCCCACGAGGGTACCCATGGTTAAGATACCTGGGTTACCTCATCCAGTTTCAAGGGTTCTCTTTCGCATATTTTTTTGAAAAATCTACAAAAGCCATTATTAGTGAGGTTCAAACTAGACTCAAGGATATGGCTCGACAGGAGGACATGGCAGATTTAGGGGGTTGGAAAGTTGCTCCAGGGTTTGGGTTAGTTAAATCTAAGTGGGGACTAGAGGCGTATTTAGATGTTCTATCAAATCGAACATTACGTAGGAGTTATTCCCTCCTCCGGTTCCATCTTGTGCAGACGGCAGTGGTGGAGGGGAGATACAGGAGGACTCCCTACGCCAAACGATTGTGCACCTGCCACCTGGGTAAGGTGGAAACTGTGGAGCATTTTTTGATTAGTTGCCCTCATTACCAAGAGTTGAGACTCGCTTGGTTAAATCCCCTGGTGGGTGATTGGGGACATATGGATCTGGGTAGTGGATATAGGAGGCTTCTCCTCCTATCTAAAAAGGCGGACTTGGTTGCACTTGCAACTTTTGTCCGGCTGGCCTCCCTCAAACGTAAACAGCTTATGGATGGAGAAGATCATTAAGACGTTCCTTAGTGTTGGCATTTACGGAGGATTAGTGGTGCAATAATTGGAACCTATGAGTACGAGATATGGGGAGGAACCGATTGTTATATTGATTCTTCCAACTGATCGTGAGGATTAGGTTCCAATAAATGCCCTGATAAATGCCCTATTTGTTATTCCAACTGATATATTTAATATTCTAACTGATTGTGATGGTTAGGATCTAATTATAAATGCTTGATAAATGCTCTATTTTTCTGTTTTTTAAGAGATTCTCCATGATATCCTTGCACAACCAAGAATTTAGTTTTGCGCTATCTAGGTTATTGGATACATGGTCGGGCGTTAGCCATGGGGAACCTTGGGTGAACTGATCTATTAAATCAATTCAGTTTTTGACCTGGTATAATCACAATGTAGATAGTTTCAACCAAGGAAGTACCTTGGCTGTACTTGCTGTTTGCTCTAATTATCATAAGAGTTTTGGATGGAACAAGTTGTTGATTTACCTACAGGGTAGTTCTTACTTTTTAGTAGTATTCATTGTTTCTGTTCCTTCCTGATTTTGGATTGTACTAAAAAAAGTTGCTATTTCCTTGTAAACCGTATTGGAAACTTTTGATATTTCTTCTTTAGTAATTTTGTATTCTCTATTTTGTTGCTTGATTCTGTTATCAAGGCTATAGCGAAAGCTTAAGGCCTAATAAAAACATTCATTCATTCAAGTTCCCAAGGACTGGAGAAGAAAAAAATCTAGTTCCTATTTTAAAGAAGGGGGGAAAATATGGCCCAGGAAACTACAGCTCAGTCTGCTTGATCTAAATACCAAGTAAAATCCTGGAACAAGTAATAAAAAAAATGTGTGGGCAACCGATGAAGACTGTGATGTTAACAAATAGCCAACAAGGATTTGTCCAGACAAAATTGGCCCAGACCAGCTTTCTCTCCTTCTTTGATAAAGTGATGAGACTAGTAGACAATGGAAATGCGGCTGGCATAATATACCTTGACTTTAGTAAGGCATTTTACAGAGTTCCACATAACATACTTATGAGTAAATTAGGGAAATGTGGAGTTGGCGGTACTACTATTAGGTTCAAACATGATTGAATAGTCATACCCAGAAAGTGGTAATTCATAGTTCATTGTCACCTTGGGAACAGATCCCCCAGAGGTTTGTCCGGGATGCAGTATTGTTTAACATTTTCACCAGTTATCTGGACAAAGGGGTGGAGGGTATCCTTATCAAACAGGCGGATGACACAAAGCTGGGAGGGGATGCAAACAATCTAGGGGATAGGATCAGAATCCAAAATGCTCTTGATAAATTGGAAATTTGGGCTGAAAAAAAGATGAAACTCAATAAAGACAAATTCAAGTGTTGCACATAGGAGAGGAAAATCAAAAGTATTAAAACAAAATGGGAAATGACTGGCTGAGCAGAACAACATCTGAAGAAGAACTGGGGACTATAATAGATGATTAATAGCAGACTTAATATGAATCAACAATGGGTGTAAACAGATGGACAGCAGCTTTGGAAGCGGCCACACCAGCCCACTGCACCCCCAGGGTGGCCAATCCGTCTGAAGGCTGCCAGTCAGATGTTGAAGCCTCGCTAGCGTTGCTCCAGAAAATCCTGGAGCGCCTCCAGCAGAGTGGGTCACCCAAACTTGGGGCACTGGTCTGAAGTGGAGCTGCTGTCTGTCTGCTCAGCAGCCCCACATTGCTGCTCGGCCGGCCAGTGCTCCAACACCATAGAGTTGCGGGTGCAAGCGCGGGTGGACTGCAGCCAGGGGAACCTTCTGGGTCTGTCTAAAGAGTACCAAGATAGGGCTGGAAGTGGGCGGAGGTGGGGGTGCACCCCTGGAGCAGCCCCAAGGACGGGCTGCCTCCACATCCGTATAAAAGCACACAATACAAGGTTGCAGCTAAAAATGCAAACGCTACTTTAGACTGCATTAGCAGAAGTATTGTCTGTAAGACAAAGGAAGTTGTTGTTCCTCTCTACTCAGCCCTGGTGAGGCTTCAAGAGCATCCAAGATGATAAAGGGGGATGAAGGAAAGAACTGTGAGGAGAGGTTGAAGGAAACTGTAATTTTGAGCCTAGAAAAAAGATTAAAAGGGGACGTGATTGCAATTTCCAATATGTAAAGGCTTTTGTAAGAAAAGTGGCACCCAGTTGTTCTCACTGGGTGCCAACCTACGTACAGCTGCCTGAGCAGCTGCATGCCCCAGGGAGGGAGGCTTCCCTCAACTGGGTTAGGTCGGGGCATGGAACACACGTCCCCAAGGCCTGACCCAACTGGGGAGGAGTGACACACGACTTGCTTCATGCTGCTGCTGGCACCCTGCCTAACGGGCAGCCATGGCAACTAGACGTGCCCACCAGTTCGGCCCACTGTAGCCCACCTGGGTGGCTCCTGGGTCTGGCTCGTGGGCCCAAATCCTTCTGGGCCCATGTTCCAGCCTTGCCACCTACCCTGCTGAGGTCTGAACCGTGCCCACAGCTGGCGGGCCTGGAATAGATGTGCAGGTTCGGCGCTGGCCCAGGCGGGTCAGAGCGGGCTGAATCAGCAGGGCTGGCTTTACCACAGAGTGACCTGGGGTGGCTTCCCCAGACCCCACTCTTTCTGAGGGCCCTGCAGTGGCCTCTGTTTTCACCAGGACAGGTTGTGGGGGCACCACTCCATCTCAGTGGGACCCTAAACATGACCCCCTTCAGGGCACTACAGAGGTTGCCCCCAAGGGGGAGGGGACACTAGGGGCCACAGATTTTATCTTTGCCCTGGACCCCGCAAATCCTAAGGACAGCCCTGTGAATTGGGTCCGCATCACATTTGTTAACACCCACTGTCCACTGAAGATTGGCCTAGAGGTATCAAGACTTACATTAAAAGGAGAAAGATTTAAGCTAAACTTTAGGAAATAAGTTCTAATGATTAGGATAGTGAGGCAGCGGAAAAATTCGACACGGGGTGTAATGTAGAGGCCCCATCACTGAAGGCCTTTGATGGTGTAGACAGCTGGACTAGATAACCTTTGGAGTTCCTTCCAATGGTGCAATTCTAATTTATTCAGTGCAAATATCTCACTGCATATTGGGAGTGACTGAAGTTGTGTGGAAGCTGGGATTGAGATGGAAATATCTAAACCAGGGGTGGGGAACCTCAGGCCCAGGGGACAAATGCAGCCCTCAAAAAGTTTTTATGTGGCCCCTTTCCAGTGCCTCGACCTGGCTCCTGGATGCAGTCTCTACCCCCAAGCACTGAAAAACTGAGCTCAGGATAATGGAGCCGAGATGAGGGCAAGCACACAAGGATAGAGGACAAATCCATGGCACAGATCTATGATCTGGGGCCTCCTTTTCTTGAATATACGCATTAAGTGCCCCTGCCTCCAACCTCTATGTGGCCCTCGGAGCTCATACTCATTCTCAGTGCAGACCCCGGGACAGAAAAGGCTCCCCATCCCTGATCTAAACTCTAAAATAATTGCTTATGAGTAGGGCCCCGGCTGGCTCCTGTGCCTAGGAGAAAATAGATGAAACACTGATGTTTGGTTGTACAGAATTGGAGCTGTATACTCATGAGGGGTAGAGCCTATGGGCTGATCCTGTGAAGGAAGGGACTTTGAGATGCTCTGAATAAGATCTATCTGGGCTACAGCAGGCCCGTGGCCAAGTGGAAGTAATGAGGAGAATCACTGCCCCCAACCCCTGTAATTTCTTTACCGCCTGTTAAAAAAAAAAAAGAAGTGTATTTCAGGTTTTACTTCCTGTTTCTTAGTCTGAAGAAATTGCCCCACTTGTCACGCAGACTTTCCTTTCCCTCCCACTTCCCTCCATGTCGTCTGCCACCCCTGTGCCAATGTCCTAGCTATGAGGCTAGGCTACAGATACTCTTGCTGCTGTAAAATACCTTCCCTCTGCCGAGGATCCCTACAATTCCCCGCAATCCCATCCTCCAAGTTCCCAAGTTTTGTTTCGTTTTTAGATTGGTTTCATTCAAAGGAAAACTGCTATTTACTTTTAAAAACAGCAGGATTA
Organism: Sphenodon punctatus; assembly: GCA_003113815.1. NCBI lineage: Eukaryota > Metazoa > Chordata > Lepidosauria > Sphenodontia > Sphenodontidae > Sphenodon > Sphenodon punctatus. The sequence continues at coordinate 2,029,153 of QEPC01014017.1, forward strand.
TTTCATCCGCCTTCAAAAACGTGCACATCATAAGCCTTGCTAAATACAAGTCTTCTTACAAGTAAGAACTTATTGAAAGGGGAATGCACCATCTTGCATAAAGTCAGCTCTGGCCCCAAGATCTGCATGCCCTGTGTCTCTACTGCAGCAGCCTTATCTCAGGCCACTTGGTGTACAGCAGAATCTGCAGCAGCAGCATCTGCAGAGTCATCTAGATTTGGCTGCAGTCTGCACTGCTGAAATCAGTGCCGATCAGAAGCCTCACTGCACATTAGCACTTTCAAGGCAAAAATGTTATAGCAGGTTAGTCTGGTTCTGATTAGGCCTGAGATGGGAGAAAGTGCTCTCATTCCATCTGGAAATACTGACCTTTTGGAAGTGAGGAGGAAATCTACCAACATTTTAGACATTTTCAGTGATTTTTGGCTATTTTCTGCTATTTCTGGTAATTTTCTTATTACTGATAATACCAGATTACAGAAAAAATTACAGATAATACTGGAAATTGCAGACAATTACCGTAAATTAACAGAAATGACCCAAATGGGAGAAAATTGCAGAAAATCATAAAAATTGTCCAAAATGCTGGTAGATTTCCTCCTCGTGAGAATGAAGGCAAAAAAGGTGTTTCCATCAGAACAGCACTCACAGACATTTTTTGTTTTAGCTCTTGTTCTGATCTCATGCTCGGACAGATTTGTCACTGTTATCCCAATGGTGTCACCATCTGCATCCATGCAAAGTAAGTATAAAACTCAGCAGGCTTGATTTTCCAGGGGATCTTCGGTATTCCTCTGTATGGGTGACCCGGAGCTGCTGGAATGGTTCGGAATCGCCACCCAATGCAGTGGCATAGGATGTTTAAGCATTTTGGTGGGGATGAAGGTACAGGGTGAAAGTGGGGAGGGATATCTCAATCCTCTCTCATACGGTCATCCCCCTCACTAACCCCACCCCCATCCCTGAAAAGAAACCAGACCCAGTTCCACAATTCTAGGGCCTAGAACTCCAATGGCAAGACCCAGATTCAAGCTAAACCACTTTTAGACCTTCTCCCTCCCCCCCCCGCCACCGGTGTGTATTCTACCTGCAGGGAGGAATGCCCAGCGAGGATACGTGTGGGGATTGGCTGGACTGATGGCGTCCATCGCTGCGCGTCTGCCGTCAAAGCCGCATTTGGGGGGGGGGGGGGGC